>OENG01000033.1:5361776-5718288 GCA_900239735.1 Blumeria hordei DH14 | reverse complement strand
CGAAAGCTGCGGACATCTAATAAAGGGTTTTGTTATTGAGTTTTCTGTTATTTCTGTGTTGGGATATACTTTGTCGATCCAACTAGGCTCGATAATTGTTAGTCCCGACCGACTGGTGTTTGGCGAACGGTGATTGCGGACCCTGAGTTAGTGTTGTTTACTGCCGTTAATATGAGATCCAGCATGGGCTATCTATTGGGATTAAAAAGAGTCTGGTACCTGTGTTTAGAAGAGTAGTCGAATTGACATCCTTTTATCCTTCATTATTGCATAAGCTTCCATCTACCAATAAGTCAACAAACTCAGTAGTGGGTTATACATTTCAATAAGCATAGCATACCCAAGCTCAACATCAAGAGGTGCTCGCTGATAGAGGCAAGGGAATTTTATAAACTGTGTAAGAATTCACGGTCAAATTATGCGAAGGTCATGTGACTGTATGGAACTGAGCCAGATCGAGAAGGCAATTAATCATCAAACGAACTCACTGTATCGTTCTTCTATGCTACAACGAGAGTGTGATTATAAAACTTCTCTCTATAATATGGAGGTGACAAGGGATCACAGTGAGAGGTATTAAAATCAGACTCTTGTTGTAGCATAGAAGAACGATAGAGTGAGTTCTTTTGATGATTAATTGCCTTCTCGATCTGGCTCAGTTCCATACAATTACATGACCCTCGCATAATTTGCCGTGAATTCTGACATGGTAGCATTATCTCGGTTTCTTTCGACGGTTTTTCATTGATTTAGACTTAGAAGTGTTGTTTTATCTGAAGGTTAAGCATTGTGTCGATTATAAGTGAATAGCAACCAAAATTGACTATATCTGGGATGTTGGGAATGTCGAAGGCGGATTGTGAGATCATATCTCAGAGAGCACCAAATAAAGAAGAGGAGTAATGTTCGGAAGAATGGAAGCTTTTTCGTGGTGGAACATCTGGATCTGGACTTGGTGGAGCACCCAATGTTTCATTCGGAAAGATTCCCCAGTTCAGTGTGGGGTATAACCCTGGAAAGCGTGAGAAAAGCACGTCAAAGACCCCTAGGAAGACTAAAGGGATAGAATCAGTTCGATCAAGGAAGGGGAAGAGGAAGAGTTTGAGGAATGAAACGAGATGGACTGGGAAGAGAGATCTCAGCCACGTTGGGGTGAATCAATGTCACGACGGCAAGCCCCTGATACTCGGAAGATATTGGACTGGGCCTCATTTGATTGGAAGTCGGATGCAAAGAGTTTTCTTAGAGGAATCGATAATAACTCGATAACAGAGAGACCATCCTGCTTCAATTAGAATGCATTGGTTTTCGGATCGGATTAAAGTTGACACAGCTTGACGAGTTGAAACTCGCGGCAGTTATTCAGAGAACTATCACGCCGGAACTCTCCGAAATTATTTCAGGAATAAGAAGTGGCACGGAGATGATGCGCTTGTTTGGGTCAACCTTCAGGCGAGCTGGTATTATGCAAGTGGAAGCGTTGTGGGAGAAGCTCATTGGTCTTAAGTACAGTGGAGGACGTCCAGTACTGTTTGTCACAGAATTTAAGACAGCAGCATGAAATTTCCAAGCTGGTGGCGAATCATCGAGTACACAGCTCATGATTCTATTCAAATTAGCAGTCAAAGAAATGGCTGGCCGTCGGTATGGAATGGTATCCACACTTGCCCGATTCAACGAGTGAATGTCCGAGCCACTGTTACAAGATCTCATCGGAGCTCACCACGAAAAATTCGGAAAGGATGCTCAAAGTAGTCAGAGAGAATGCAAAGGAACACTGGGAAATAGTCAAAATTGTTACCGAGATCTACCGAAGAATACCCCAACAAAAACCAAAATTCGAAGGGAAATAGTAAGAGCAAAGGTTTCCGCTGTTGGAACTGTGGGAAGTATGGTCCTGTGAAGACCAAGTGCTCTAACAAAAGAGTTGATGGTGAGGACAAAATATCATTTCTTGCGAGCAAGAATGAAAATGACAGAAACCCTCCTCCAGTCATTGTTGATGAGTACTGCCAAATAAAAGAAGAATTGTTGTTGGGTTATCATTTCGCCACCTCAGCTACGCCTGATGAATATGATCAAGTTATGGAGTACTATGAGAAAGAAACGATGCGGAGACGCTGTAAGTTCATTGAAATGACTGAAAATGGCAGTGAAAATTGTAGTGATTTCTACAAAAATGACTATGCCGATAGGTCGGACTTCATTTCTCGGGTAAGCAAGGGTAATGTTACTTAACAAATTTTTAATACCGCTGGTGTCAATATATCTTCTGATCACTGGCTATTTGATACTGGGGCTGATGTTGATGCTACTAACAACGGCAAAATTTCAGACCTGGAACGGTTGTTGAACTTTAACGTGACCAGTTTCCGATACAGACTGGAAATTGGATTGTATACGCTGAGTGTATTGGTGAAGTTTGGCTACAACTGACTGGCCCCAATGGTAGTAAATCCATCATGTGACTCCAATATATTTTTTACATTAAGGAATTCCCGTTGAACATAGTTAGTGGCGAGCGTTTCTACCGAAAAGATGGAAGGTTAAGGGGCGATCAGATAGTTAGCCCTATTTGTGAAGTCCTATCCCATATCGATGCAGAATGCCGAGGATTCTTCTTGGCGCTATACAACCAGCCTGAACCAGTCAAGTCACTAACGCGAAAGAACTAAGTCACCGCTACCTCTACAATATCAGAGGTATTAAGAAGGAATTTAGCTGACGATGAATCTACATCTATTCGGGAATACCAATCTTGCCTGGTGAGCGGTTGTTTTATCATGTCTGAAAAGGTGATGAGGATGCTGGTACTTTGGCACCGGAGACTCAGCCACTCAAGCTCTGAAAGGTTAATTTGAACTATAAAGAACACCGTTGGAATAGACCTCAATGTGTCCGATATCGAAAACCTACCCTGCAAGGCTTGTAATATGGGTAAATCTATGAAGTTCACAACGATGGAGAGGTTGCCTAGGATGAAGAATGTTGGAGAAGTGTGACACTGTGATGTTGGCACGTTAAATTCACTTTCAAAAGAGGGTTATGGATATTTCTGCTTAACTACGGAGGATGTTTCTTGTTTCCAATTCATTCGCGCCTTAAAGAAGAAAAGCGAGGCTGCTGAAGAGCTCAAGTGTATCCTATGTCCGGCTCACTCTGATCGAAGGGTTAAGCAGGTCACAATTGTGTGACGACCAGAAGGGAGCAAAAGTTTGCAGATGACCAAGTCGAATCAGATTTGAACTTAGATCTGGAAAATAATTCATAAGATTTTAAACTAGGGAAAGAAATTAACAAGAGGTATCTAGAGATATACATAAATACATAATATACAGCTGGTCCGTGTGCATATAGGGTCACACTACAATACCAGAAGAGAACAATAGTATCAGAGACCCCGAAGGTCAGGAATATAAGGCCGTACCAAATTGATGGTGGAAGGGATTGGGGGCTCACCATCTTCCAAGAGTTGGCTACTCAGCAGGAGATAAATGTGGTCATGTCGGCTCCAGATAATCAGTACCACAATGGAGTATCAGAGCGAGGAATCAGATTCGAACAAGGTGCAGCACGCTGTTCCGCAATCCAGATTATGCTATGACATCTGGTCGTCGTCCTGTGCGCGTAGAATATCATTATGTTGTACAAGAGGTGAGAGCAGGCAATATAAAAATTGGTCAGATGGCATCGAAGGGAAACCCTGCTGATGGTTTCACCAAACCACTCGTCGCCGAATCCTTTAAGTAGCTTATTGAAAATCTAGGCATGAAAGATATAATCTCGCCTTTGAACTGAGAGGACGTGTAAGCAGACGAAAGTTTATTATGCTGGGTACAGTTCATAGGCAAGATATAGATCAATAACAGGTATATGGAACTTAATAATTGCGCACATGGGGGCATTGAAAAAGATACTAGAATAGCCTTTTGTGCGTGTTGGGGGTGACAATGGATCACAGAGAGAGGTTTTAAAATCAGACTCTCGTGGTTTTATAGAAGAATGACACACTACGTGGTGTCCTCTACGAACCTGGCAGTGAAATATTCTCCCAGAGCCAAGTTCAGTCAAATTTCGCAATACTAAAGAAGTTGGCCCACGAGGCAATGATTCAAAATTCTCCGCCATGTCAAATTTTCGCTCCCAATGAGTTCGACTCCTACCCGAGTCTCGTCAAGTTTACAAGTACGACTCGATACATTCTCGTTTCAATAACCAAACCTCTCATCAACTATTCTCTGGCCACAGCTAGCCGCCAAATGTACGCCCATGCCGATATTTACACCTGACGGAGGTTCAAAGGGTGGCGCATAAATCTGGGAGACAGTCCTTTGGGATGGACTTAAGAGAAATCAGGATAAGCTCACAGGATGATGCAGGATGATGCAGGATGATGCAGAGTATGAACACAGTCTCGACGGGCCTACAATTTTGAATTCTGGTAATGAGTTTGACGAACTGAGCTTTGTGCGTGCCAGGACTTTGCTTGCGAGTGTGCAGCGAACAATATAAAAACACGCAAGCGATGGATGGTGCCGTGGTCCGCCTCCTGATGGTGTTCTCCGGTATAGCTTGAGTAGCCTGGGAATGTACCCCACTTATGAAGGAGACACTCCAGATCATATTTCGCGCGGAGAAAATTCAGTGGATGATGAAAGCATGTCTGGATAACTCAGGGTTTTTGAGATGTTCCCCTGAGTAGGTATTCACGGATGAGGGTTGACTTGGGGTGAAGAAAAAGCCATCATAACTTCGCAGTGGTACTTGCAAATGGAATCCGAGGCAAGAGTGCTCTTCTTGTAATTTGAGTCATATGGTCTTTATATTTTCTTTGATATTGTGACATAGATAAATAGCTGCATACGCAATTAAAATCTGATGCAAAAAAAGGAATCACACACTGAGATCTTTTGATTATTAATTGCCTTTTCGATCTGGCTGAATACTATTTAATCACGTAAATTTCGCAAAACTTTGCTGTGAATTCTTACAAACTGAGGTGAATCATGGACAAAAGTAGAATTTAGTAATAAGCTCGACACAGGATGTGTCTCTCCTCCGCTAAGTCTATGATCGAATGAGGACTTGCGAGGGGTGGTACTGTTTGAGGGGAGCTGTATGGGAGGCATAAGAGGGGATATACTACTGGCATAGGTACCCTTGGCCTGTAGGTAGAGAAGACCAGCATGTCCTACATAGTCATAGACTCAGACAGGACAATAAAATGATTTAATAATAATACTAATAATAATAATAATAATAATAATAATAATGTGTCCCTCTCTTCTATTCAGCTCTAACCGCATTTGATCCATCTACCTACGAGATTCCCACGTCGTTTATCCGCTTAATGTGACACTTAGATGATCGAGTTGAAGAATGGCTCGGTAGTGACGAAAGTGCAAGAGTGCTGCCTTCCAATCTACAATTGTTCTTGGCTCTTGAGACCAATAATTCCTGAGCCAAAAGTACAGGCCTCGCTAATGACAATAGGTAGACAGTAAGGCTTCTTTGATACGATAGGAAATGTCTGGGGCAGATTCGACTATCGTTGTGACTTTTTGGGACGGGAAGTCACACTCAATACTACATGCAGATTCCACCAGCAATTCAGACTAAGTTGCCTCGTCATTCGGTGCGGATCAATGAGCTGGTGGGCGTGTAGGTGAGAGACATGCAACATGCACCGACATGCACCGACATGGCACTATATGATTCACATGTCTAGGCAACTTTGGTATTAGCCCATACACCCGAGACCGTAGCCTATAATATAGGATTAAGTTCTTGCAGGCAGCGGCATAGTTCATCTCAAACAGATATTCAGCTGTCCGGACGTTTATCAGAGGCTGGCCTTAAGCCTACCGGTCCGAGGGTGTCTTACTACTCCAAGGATTCCCGCGAGCGGCGTCTACATGCGATGGAAAATATCGACTTGACATCGATTTTAGTATGTGCTAGCTCCTTCCTGATATCTCCATGGGATAGAAGCTCAGGTGATCTGGGGGAGTTTTATCAGTTCTTTGAAACTGGGCTTAGGAGAAGCTTTACACGCTTTTCCTGCCTTTCAGTCACCACGAGTCCAGTTACAGGCTGCAGAGCTACAGGTACACCCGAGAAGATCCGGAGCTTGGTCGGGAGGGAGGTGGGGCAGCCAAAGCAATGACACATGGAACTGAACGAATGTCTTTAATTAGCTCGGCACGGCTTAGTAGGCTTCTCAAGTCTGTGCGGTCGGGGAGAGGATTGTCTCGGCGTAAGGAGTGATCAAGTCTCTGGCGAAGCTTGGCCCTTGAGTCGGGCTTGGGGTTTCCAGAAATTGTTGCAAGTTTTGGGTGGTTTTGGGTAGATGATCCACAATTCGCCGTCCTGGCGAGTGTGAGGAATGACTTGACAGCTGGAAGGTTATCAGATATCGCATTTCACCTAGTTTATGGCTCAGTTATTGACTGCTCAGAGGCTAGCAGTAACTCAAGCAGCGCTATGTGTCGCCATCGCTCTCAATCAGCCGTGTAAGTTGGTGGGAGAGTGCGTAGGTGTTGCGCTCCGGCGTTTTGTAATGTCAATGGTAATTTGGCAATATCATTGGTCATGGCCACTGAGGGTTGGTTGGTATCGCGCGCTGCTGTACACGCCAGAGGCGGAGGATGCTGGGTATCTACCTTCGGAGTATAAACTGGAGAGACCTACACCAGAATGCCTTTTCACGACTTTTCGGGCTTGCCACATTGAGGTCGTAAGTGCAAGCTCGTGCGCCAGTAGCAGGTCGGGAAGGTAGTAACTTAGTGAGGCTGAGTCCAAGAACTCATTTTCGGAGCCAATTCTAATCGACTCAGCTAGAGAATGGTGACTCTAGGCGGAGGCTGATAGATTCTCTTCTTCACTTGTAGTTGGAGATGAGCTATGTAGTCTTACGCGTTTGCAGCACGCGTAATAGCTCTCGTAGGTGATGTGATAGCGGCAGACGCTTTCCGTCTAACGGGGAGTTTTGGGGATATTGCGCGATGAAATGGGCGAAATATCCCTGAAACGAAGGGAGAAGATGGTTATGAGTGTGGGTATTGGGTAGTATGTGCTGTATATACTAGTGTAAGCAGCACAACCTGCTACAAAATGGTGTAACTTTACAGCCAAGTGAGATGGTGCGATGGTTAGGATTCTGGTTTGACCGGAAGCTGTCCTTCAAAGCCCATATAAACAAGAGAGTCCAGCTAGTCAATGGAGCCCTCAGTAGAGTGAAGCAACTTGCCTCATCTACAAAAGGGCTTCGATTTCAAGCCCGACGGCATTTGTATATAGCTTGTGTCACATCAGTTCTAGACTATGGGTCTGTACTGTGGCAGGGAAAAAGAGGTTCAGGAACGCTAACTAACAAGTGTCAGAGGCTTCAGAATCAAGCTATAATTCTCATCACTAGTGCCTATCAGCACAGCCCTATCAAGACTCAAGAAGTGGAAGCAGCTATCCTGCCAACAAATGTCAGACTGATGAAGCATGCATTTAACTATGCCCTCCGACTATTAATCCTTCAGAATACACACTCTGTTCAGCAACTGCTGTTTCAGCCATTGAAGGATGAGTTGAATACGCTTCCAGAAATAGACCTCGGATTATTTGACCAATTGGATAAGCCATCAAATTAACTAACTAGAATTGGGAGCTATCTAAGATTATTCATCAGGTGCCAGAAGCTAGATCAAATAAATTCAGCATGAATGGCATCATGGGAATCACCACCTCTAGTCATAAAACTTTTATCTCTGACCAAGACCTTAGCTCATGAGCACCATTTGAAAATCATGCAGACAATAGATCGAGATAAAGCTATTGCTTACACAGATGGATCGCTCTCCAAGTGCAATGTGAGCATCATTGACTTTGTTATCTATATGCCTTTTATACGAGAGTTGAAAAGTTACTCCTTCAATTTTGGAAGCTCCACAGGAATCACTGGCACGGAAACTTACTGCATTTACAAAGCTATTTAGTACCTAAAGAAAATGCTGCCAAATGCAAGATTCCAAATATTCAGTGACAGCCAAGCAAGCCTTCAGAGAATTCAGGGGAAGACAAATCACCTCTCACACAAATTCGAAGCATCGCCAGGAGCTGTACTTTGAGCATAACCTGGTGTCCAGCCCACGTGGGAATTGAAGGTAATGAACTTGCTGACTCACTTGCAAAAGGGGCAGTAAAAAATGACTGCTTCAAGAAGTGACAGGTTCACATCTCACTCTTTTCTCAAGATAAAAGCAAAGGAATTCATTTTAAATGCTTGGCATAATGACTGGCAAGCAGAAGTACTCCGAGAAGAGGATGGTAGAAGGTGTAGGAGACTTGGAAAGTTTTACAGAATGCAAGCTCAGATGCATATACCCACCTTTTCTTTACAACCATTTAACTTTCAAGACCACAGCAGGATGGTTGAATCAGCATTTTTCCAGGCAAGAACTGGGATTGGAAATACTAGAGCTTACCTCAATGTAATTGGGAAAGTCAAAGATCAAAGCTGCAATTTTGCAAGGCTAAAAAGTAGACCACAAAACACTTAATTCTTCATTGTACTAGATACAGTAATCAAATGGAACTAGCATTTACTGACATTAAACCTCTTTCATTACAAATTTTATTAAGAACAAAAAGGGGGAAGGAAGCCCTTCTAGAATTTTTGAAAACATCCAAGTGTATGTCAGCATACAAAGGAGATGATATAGGCACATAAATGATGGACATACAGCAATATGGAGAAGTGAGCTAGGTCGTTAACTGGTGTGATTCTTAAATTTAAAAATAAATATATATTAAATTGTCATAGCTAGATAGCTGTATACAATATGAAAAAAAAAAAAAAAAGCAGCACAACCGATTTTCGGGCTGTCTAGGTATACAAAACCCTCGTTCACCTCCTCGTGTCCACGTCATACAGCAGCTCACGTATCCAAAGGGTAGCCAGGAGTGCTCTCATCTTACTGATTCCAGCCTCTATGCTACCATCAGTATTGCATCATGAACGTAGACAGAATAGATGGCCCGTACGTCTAAATCATTCTTTTTCCGTTTCCAACACCCGAAGACCCCTGACTAGGATAATGACATGAACAAACTCATTAGGCGCTGGTAGAGAGCAAGTCAATATTTCACCAGTACAAAGAAAATGATTGATGGGAGATATTATTCAATAATAATCTATTATAAAAATTCCTTTATCCCACCGTACCACACGAATCTTTAATCTGCTACTCAGCTGTTTTTCATCAATCATCCACCCAAACTTCGGCATTACATCCTTGGGATTCATATCACAAGTGCTAGGTCGGCCAGCTCAGAATATTGACGATTCCGGAGATATTAATCGTTTATCCAAATAGACGCGGCTGATAAGATCAACTGTTGTGGGCTTGTCGGAGTTCATATCCCCTTAAGCAAGACCAAGGGCTTGGTTCCAGGTATCGGCTGTGGCTTGATTTCTGTCCTTTAGGGCCGCGACCTTTACTATAGCATCTGCGACCAAAGCTTTACCTGCATCGGTGGCATCGCACTTGGTGTTCACCACATCTTTGATATGATTGGTAATAATATTAGGATTCAAGGCCTCTCCTTGACCTTGGCTACAGATCGGGTCGCTAGATTGAAATGTGAATTCGGTGGCAGGTCGATTGCCCAAGCCGCCAACGAAAATCATTTTGGGCACGCATTTGCCAAAGACATTACCGCCAGCACCGCCAGCATCACCAGCGTCAGCGGCAGAGGCATCTTTTCCCTTGGCTGCTGTGAAGAATCAGTAGTGAACATGTAACGCGCAAGGATTAGGTCATTACCGTCTTTGCCCTTGCCTTTGTCTTCATTGGCTCTCTTATCATTAATAGTAGGGGCGACTTCGACAGGGGTGTCCCGGGTTTCAAGAATAGCTGCAACACCTGAAGATCCGACTGGAAGTAAAGAGGCGATAACGTTGCTGCTGGCCATGGCAGCAACAATTGAAATAAGAACTACTCGAGAGTACATGATGAAATTGGTTATAAAAATAGAGGGTAAGGAGGATTAAAGAGCTGATAAAACCGGTATCAAAAATATTAAGAGATGGAAAGTGTAAAGAGAGAGAATCAACCGGTGATTCTAGAGGGAGCGAAGGTCGAAGAAAAATAGAGAGATAGAAGGAAATCAGTGTTGGAATGCTTGATGAAGGAAATGTAAGCTGGAGCAGCCGTCGACTTTATATGCTGCGATACCCAGCACCGTCCTCATAGCACTCGAGAATCATCTGGCTCCTATGGACTGACTCTTGTCGACAAGACCAGATCCCGAGAACTTTCATGACTATTAGATTTCTGTACTAGTAGTTTGAAACGCTGGTAAGAGAACAAGTCAATGTCTTCATGGTGGTTCATGTCAGTTCATGACATCTTTGAGGATACCTGACACAACACCTCCCAAACTTTCCTGTCCTAAGACTGTAAGGGATTTAGTCTAGTGGACTTCGTAGTTATTAGCATCGAGCTGAGTGGACATCGGCTGCGCTAGTAGAGTTTGTTCAGCTACGTGGCTTTGATACGGCGGCTATTCAGGTTGTATGTATAGGTTAGTGGAATATACCCGTTGGTTAGACGGAGTTTGGTGGAGATACCTACTGCTAGGAGGTCATAAATCAAAAGCTTAGGTGGCTTAGCATAGGAAAAGGGTTTGGAATGGAGGCTCGGACGTCTAGTGGTTGGGGCAGGACGATGAAAGAGTAATTGTACGTGCATTTCTCCTGTAATACGGAATTTCGCATCGAAGTTTTCCTTTGGTCTTACCATGAGCTGCTCGACTCACAACGATTCAACACATACATACGTTTGGCAAGGTTCCGGTGAATTGGGTAGAACGAGAAATCCGTACATTACAACAATTAACCCAATCGAGCCCGGTCCCATTTGTGCTTAGACTACCATTGGCTTGGCACGTTAATCCACAAACCAAAGCTAACTGTTGGCATATGGCCTTAGTTTAGTTTAGATAATTATCTGGCGACCTTGCCAGGCTAGGGCATGTCTGTATTTAGGATGGAAAAAGGCATCCATTTTACCGTCAACATACCATAACTCAGATGGTTAACAAATTAGACGTCTAGGCACGCAGTGGACTAGCCTGTAGATTACAATTGCATGTAAAAAGCACAGGGGCGCGTGAAAAGTTCATACACGAGGGCGGAGGGCAGTGAGGTTGGAACGTGTTTAATCCATATTTTTATTCAAAGTGCACGAAGCATTCGGGATGGGACTCTCTTTCCTACACACTAAGCAGCTCAGGTTATCCTTGTCGACAAATTTGGACGTTGTTCGCCAACTAATCTGATACGACACAGCCTCATACGTGTCTTGACGTTGCGAATTGGTTGGAGATAATCTCTTTGAGCTTGTGCACGGATAATGTTTCCCATTTTGGCTAGGGCTGGGTAAACGGAGCGTAGATTATTTCTGTCGGCCATCTAAATTTTCTGTTTAGTACCAACAACTTTTGTATCTCGCCTTGTGATGTATGAATTCGTACAATCCGGTAAATCGAACTCTGATCAACCTACTTGTCTCCTCGTCATTAATTTGTAACGCTCGCAACCTTTGAGCCTTGAAACAATTGAACCTCCATCTACGCCAAAACTGACACGAACTCCGCGGCTTAGGAGCTCCGTAACTCTGTCCACAAGTGCAGGCGACACTTTAAACACCGTCACGGCTGCGTGGTGCGCTGATACGTCATCTTCGCCGGCCTCCCAATTTGATTATGGATATCTTGGACAAATATCCCACTTGAGTCAGGAGATCGCTCATTCGAGTCTGGCAAAACACTAAAACATTTGTTGCGGCGTTGATATACATGAAAAATGAAGGCATGCTGGGATGGTCAAAGGTTTTGAAACGTCTCTTTGAAGGATACTCACGGAGGAGGCTTGACTGTTTGTGTAAGAAAACATACATCATAGTGGTATTTGCAAATGAAATCCAGAGCATGAGTCTCTCTAGCGTCAAAAGAATCATCCTACATGTATACATCGTACCGGTCATGTGTCATAGCTAAATAGCTTAATACACATGAAATGATCTAAAAAAAAGGGCCGTTATAGTTAGAAGCCACAAGACATCATGTAATATCATCACGCTCTTACACCCCTCACCCACCCTTTACTAAGTCCAAAACTCGCCAGTCAGCCCAATCCAAATTAAACTACCAAACGTGTTGCCGCGTACACAGACCCGACAAAGCAGATGAAAGCCGGGCTCTTATCATCCTGCACTCAAAGATTTTGGTATGCATCGAGATCGTTCGACCAACGAATCTCATGCTATGCAGTTGGTACTAGATGAAGAATAGATATTACAAAAAAAATGAAAAGAAGAAATTGACTACAACAAATCGTCATTTCGTTCGAATCAGACTTGATGTTGTGCCCTTTCGTGGAAGTTTGGGATACGTAACCAGCTATTGAATGCATCAACTCCCTTCGCCGATACAAGAACCCAAGACACGCTGGGATTAGAATTCTATGCTCTGTGGATCTGAGCCTGGTATTGCCCGAGGTTGCAATAGAATAAGTTGTTGGGGGACTTCTCTCCTCCGTATGTGCAGGTTAGAATGACGTTTTCGTGCTTAAAGCGTTGGTAGACCGCGAAATCACCATGTCAAGACCATGCAGTTGAAGGGCCCTACTTGAACTTGAAATTTTTTTCTTGACAGGAAGGAGCTAACATCTATTTAGACGTGACACGGGTAGATGGGCTCTGAGAGATCATTGCTACCTACATGACCGGCATTAAAGCCAGAAGCGACAAAAAAATAAAATGGAAGAATAAATGTCTGAAATACAGTGCCCTGCGCCGTATCCCAATCTTCCAAGCATATCCCTTCTCGATTTGGAATCCGTCTCAGCGTGGTCACCTAACACCTTGTTCATTTTTCGGCAGACTGTAAGATCTGCTTGTGGTTAAGAATTGGATGAACTTCTGCTATCCCTTGTCCCCTATCATTCCCCTGGCTCCAGGCTGGGCCATTTTCTCGCAGCTACTCCAAAGTTGCAAGGCAGGTCGGCACTCTCAAAATTTTCAGGACCTTTTCTTTTGGCCGCAAACGCACTTTAGATCTTCATTTTCGGCGTTGAAGCGCCGGTGATAGTCGGCGTAGTCCTCGTAGCCTGTTCTCGCCGCAATAAGACGATAACTCGCCCATCTTAGTAGAGCCAGTTCTGGCGGTCGTTTGCAGTGCATGAAGAGTTCCAGATCTTTGTATCGTTTGAGCCGATACTTCTGCCAACACTCTTCCACGAGCTCTTGGCTGCGCAGTTTAACCCACCTCCCTAATACCGTAAAGGTTAGATCTCGATATTCTCCACTGGGCGTAGCTGAGGTTAGTGACCGGTTGTTGAGAGATCTCAAGGCCGATTTGAGCAGCTCATCGGCCTCTTTATTGCCTTGGATCTCCACATGCCCGGGTTTCCAACGTATTTCCACACGCTTATTGTGTCTCAGCGACAAAAACTTGTCCACCACTGACTGCGAGGAATTAGATCTCCCTCTTTCTAGCGCCTGGGTGGCAGCTTGGTTGTCCAGAAGAACGTAGATCAGTAAGTCTTCTCCTACCTCTATTGCAGCCTTCAATGCTTTCATGGCACCTACAACTTCTGCGTCGAATACCTCTGCTCCGGGAAGTGGACCGGAACCACTTGCAACTAGCTTGCCTCCTTGGTATACTACATACCCCCAGGCTGATTTTCCGGGACCCGATGATGATCCATCAGAGAAAGCGAAGACTGTGTTAGCTGGAAGGGAAGTTAACCATCGTTTGATGCTTCCTGACCTGGCTTCTTTTCTCGACATCATAGAGGCGATACCAGGGGACCATACAGAAAGTAGAGATTTCCAGCGCCTTCGGCTATCGTAACTCTACGTACACTCATTTATAGGCGTGTCATGTACCGTTCTGGTTGTCTGAACAAATGATTTCTTTATCCCGATCTAAGACCTAAGCGTCTTATTGTCTCTTTCGGATCCTCAGCCGCCCGAAGGGCTAGAGGGTGCCAGATGTTCATTCTTCGCATAAGAACTGCATACCGCAGGATCTTTTGCTGAAGGATTATCGATGCCGGGGGTATTCCCGCTTCACGATGAAGAGCGCTATTGGGAGTGGTACGCCACGCTGGGAGTGCTACTCTGATAGCTTTCATTATCATTTTGTCCAGTAGAGATAGATGCCAGCCTACTCCAGTGCCGAATTCTTTATCTCGCAGTGTGGTTATTTGAGTGAGATACGGCCACCACGCTTCTGCCCCGTATAGAGTTGTACTCAGAACGCATGCTTGTACCGCACGAATTGGGGATCTTGAAGCCGCACTGTATTGAACTCCATTAATATGTCACAAGAAATGGGCTAAACGATTAGCTTTTCCAGTCTTGTCCTGTACATGCTGCTTGAAGTTCAGCTGGGTATCTAGGCAGACTTCTAGCCACCGGATATGAGATGACGGTTCGATCCCGCGATCTTTCACCAAAATGAAGAGGTAAGCCGTGTTGATTTTCTTTCTAGGCCCTCCTCCGGTCGCTAGAGGTTCTGACTTTCCTGTGTCAAATTCGATCTGATGTACTCTTGCGAAAAGGATAAGGCTGTTGAGGTCATCTTGGACCGAGGAAATAGCTTCCGCCGCGGTATTTCCAACGCTGGCAATAGCTACGTGATCAGCATAACCAAACCTACTTGTTAGTCCACGGTCCTCAAACAGCACAGCGATGTAGAGCATCAAGAGAAGTGGCGAGCCCTGAGGCACTCCACATTCCAGAGTCTTCTCGTCTGTGATTCCACAACGGTATTTCATCTGGACTTTTCGTTGACAATGAAAGGTCT
Source organism: Blumeria hordei DH14 (assembly GCA_900239735.1). Classification (NCBI taxonomy): domain Eukaryota; kingdom Fungi; phylum Ascomycota; class Leotiomycetes; order Helotiales; family Erysiphaceae; genus Blumeria; species Blumeria hordei. The sequence goes on along the minus strand of OENG01000033.1, from coordinate 5,703,420 downwards.
GAATAAACCGGCACAGTGATATTGGCCTGCCTTGTTCTCAAAGGCGTTTGAGCAGTCGGCTGTTGAGGACTGCATCAAAAGTGCCTTGGATATCTAGTGTTACCATAGCCGCACACTTACCACTGCTCATGGCCGATTTGGCATCGTGGATTACGCAAGATGCAAGGTCGACTGCACATAGTCCTGTAACATAGCCGAATAATTGATGGTGAACAACTTGGTAACTTATCGTCATTCATATCATTCTCTTGCCAACTGGACGTTCGAGCTCTTTACCCAAACTCGACAGCAGCGAAATCAATCACCAGCCCTTGGCAGTGGACAGATTTTGTCACGGGTTTGGAAGAAGCACGACCTCTGCTACCCTGAAAGCCGTGGGAAAGTAGCCGATATTCAAACAGGCGAGAAGATTGAAGAGAGGTGTGATCGTTGAAACAAGGATGTACTAAGTCGTAGTTGTAAACTTGATGAGACTTAGGTGGGAGTCGAACTCGTTGGGAGTTGAAAATTGACGTGGAGGAGTGTTTTGAATCAATGCCTCGTGGGCCAACTTCTTTGGTATCGCGAAATTTGACTGACCTTGGCTCTGGGTGAATATTTCACTCCCAGGTCCGTAGAGGGCACCGCATACAGGTGTCAGTCTTGGCCTTCACGTAAGTGTCTCATAGCTGCGACCTATCAACGATGTAATCTGAGTAGAGCTTGAAATTAAATATACGTGATTGATTAGCTCAAGGATCGCTAACTTTTTTATATATTCTACTCACATCACGTGAGCCCATCAACAGCACAAAATGTTCAAGGTCGGGTTTCCATTAATTAGGATGCTTATTTATTCTTTTTGCGTTATAAATTTGGATCAACGCGTATGTTAAGATATATGGTCGAATGGAATGCCCTGATACTTCATGGTTGCGCAATCATCTTCTTCAAGCAGCTTCCTATAATGAAATAGTGGTTGATATTATAGATATTTTTAGCATGACTGGGTACTACCCCAGCACCCAGAGGGCATGGCATGGGTACCCCCAATCTATGTAAGACTCTTTGCTACCCACATCATTGTTTCGCAGAAACTTAGAAATGCAAAACAAAAGGCAAATAAAACCACTATTTCGAAAGTGCTAGTGCCCTGCACTACACATTGATCCCCGTACCGGAGAGCAAGACGGAACACCTGTACGCGCTGCCTTCTACGAACATGGCAGTGAAATATTCTCCCAGAGCCAAGTTCAGTCAAATTTCGCAATACCAAAGAAGTTGGCCCACGAGGCATTGATTCAAAACACTCCTCCACGTCAATTTTCAACTCCCAACGAGTTCGACTCCCACCTAAGTCTCATCAAGTTTACAACTACGACTTAGTACATCCTTGTTCCAATAACCAAACCTCTCATTAACTATTCTCTGGCCCCAGCTGGCCGCCAAATACACGCCCACGCCGATATTTACACCCGACGGAGGAAGCAAAGCGTGGCGCACAAATCTGGGAGACAGTTCTTTGGGATGGACGTGAGAGAAATCAGGATAAGCTCACAGGATGATGCAGAGTATGAACACAGTCTCGACGGGCCTACAATTTTGAATTCTGGTAATGAGTTTCACGAACTGAGCTATGTGCGCGTCAAGACTTTGCTTGCGAGAGTGCAGCGAACAATATAAAAACACGCAAACGATGGAAGGTGCCGTGGTCCGCCTCCTGGTGGTGTTCTCCGGTATAGTTTGAGTAGCCTAGGTACCTACTCCATTTTGGAAGGAGACACCGAAGACTACATTTGGCGCGGAGAAAGTTTAGTAGATGATGATGATGGCATGTCTGAATAACTGTAACTTATTGAGACGTTCCCCTGGGAGGGTATTTATGGATGAGGGTTGACTTGGGGTGAAGAAAAAGCCGCCATAACTTCGCAGTGGTACTTGCAAATGAAATCCGAGGCATAAGTGCTCTACTTGTAAACTGATTCATCTTTTCTGTATATTTTCTCTGATATGGTGTCATAGCTAGATAGCTGTATACGCAATTAAAATCTGTTGCAAAAAATAAATTAGACATGGACCCGAGTGTATGTGGGTTTATTGTAATACTTGAGTTTATGACTATCTAGCACACTGGGCTCCTCTCTGTCCCAGGCTACAACTTGTAAAGTGCTCCTATTCCCTTCTTTACTGGAAAGATCAATGACATATTACCTATGATGAATGGCCGTTCGGCTCCGTATCTACCCGTAGAACTCGGCCACCTCTTCCACGGAACCTTCTACCCAAAAAAAGAAATTTATTAAATGATAGCCATGGAATCTGCGTGCGCGGGAAAAAGTCTCAAAAATCCTGCAGCTCCTGCTACACGATGTGCGCATATCTATGTACAACTCCCATCTTTGTAACAGTCGAGGCCGACTTGATCCAATCCACCATCGCCGCATCGGGTGCTGGGCATGCTCCGGAAACTCGTCGGATGGCTTTTCCTCCATGACCAAGGGTGGATGATGAGAAGGGCTTCGACCCTGACATCTGATCTGATGGTGGTTAGCTTCAAGACAATTGTACTAGGTGAATATGCAGAGAGATGAAGGCGATATAGATGGCGAAAGCGTTTGGAAATCCTTGTCGAAGTGAGTACTTTGTTACTCAGTCCCGGCTCTGTGGACTCTACAGGGAGAGCTGGAGGTTAGTAGAGGACCCCATTGACAGGTGTTGAGAATAGTTCTCCTAGCGGAAATGGAGCATTAGCTTAGGACCTTAAAGTAGAGGAGATATACAAACCCATAATCTAGACTTTATTTGCAAATACCACAAGGAGGTATTTTTGTTTATATAGAATAGTCGAGCCTCGTCGATAACTACCCACCAAAAGAAAACTGTAGGACCTTTGGCAATCCATGCCTACCAGCACCGTGAGAAATAAAACTCAGTCTTTCTGGATTCGAACCAGCTACCACTTGTCCGAAATGGATTCTGTACTCGAGCAATCCAGACTTTACTTGTGAGAATGGACTAGATAGTTTACCACCTCACCATTCAACCATGGTGGAACTTATATTGCTGCACGCGCTCGGAAGATGAAGTTACATCTACTCGTGAGCTCTACAACACATATTAGTAGTTCGGAGCCTCTAGACACCCGCAACCCACACCATCACAATTCTGAACTTATCTCACGTTCCAAATATTCAAATCCAAAATCTCAGATGGTCGACTACATCTACAAACAATCAAAACTCACCATTATATCCGGGATTAAAATACAGTCTGAGTGTCTCTAGCTTCATTCTATATTTATAAACATTGAACGCCAAGGAGGCACAGAGGATAACCCCGGTATCTATGTCCTTGTCTCTAGCTTTAGAAAAAGGCAACCATCCTGCACTCATAGCACTAATCATGTGTCATAGCTTGACAGCTATATGTAATTTTGTGATAAAAAGAAAACCTCTCCGTCAAAAGGCCGGTCCCGACCCGAATGCTATAGCATTACACACTTCTAGACAAAAAATTATACAGGGCACAATCATGTCAGGATAGTAGTTGTTGCTTAGCTAAATTCCTAGTATTTTTCGTCGAAATACTACATGTATGAAAATAATATGGGATTAATTTCCCGCCCATTTAATGTACGAATCTTGGGCTTGCCTCATTCCAGTTGTGTGCTGCTTTCATTCAGAAGAAAAGCTATGTCTCTGAGAGAGAATTCCGCATTGTTTAATCATTCAAGCTGACTTGGCAATGCTATAAAAATACTGTCCTAACCCTACGTTTAGTAGCATGAAAATAGGTTAAATAACCATCATTCTTCTTTGTCGAATAGAAAATTATCCAAGAGATGAAATTAGATTGCACTTTGATCGTCACAGTGTTCGAACAAGTGGGTTACTTATTCGGATGGATAGCAATTGAAGTGAAACAAACGCCAGTTAGCTTATTTGCGCTTAATAATAAGGTTGGTTTTTGACACAACCCCTCCATTCTCCCCGCCCCCATCTCTACAAGTTACTTGCACTCCTAAACTACTCAAGATTTATCGCTTTTCATACCCTAATTTGTGTTGTCTTGTTTTCACGATATATCCTTCGAGAATCTTTACAAAATGAGTGATCCTACGTAAGTTATTTTTAAAATTATAGCCAGAAATGGCTGCATCATTTTTAATGTGATAACCTTCAACTCCGTCCAAAGATAATGGCAATTTGATAATCCATATTATTATTAACACCTTCAATTCGCTAAGAGTTACACAGAGGAGATTTCGGCCTTATCGGGCTGGCTGTTATGGGTCAGAACCTGATCATGAATGTTGCTGACCACGGCTTCAATGTTATTGCTTACAATCGTACAACTTCAAAGGTCGACCACTTTTTAGAGAATGAGGCTAAAGGTGAGCTTTCCTAAATGACTGAATGTGAATTAAATATGCTGATATGTAAAGGTAAATCAATTGAGGGTGCATACTCCGTTGAAGAGTTTGCAAACAAACTAAAAAAGCCGCGTCGTATCATGCTGTTAGTCATGGCCGGGAAGCCAGTGGACGATTTTATTGAAACGTTGCTGCCGTTCCTCGAACAGGGTGATATTATAATTGATGGAGGTAACTCTCATTTCCCCGACACTAACCGACGAACAAAATACCTTGCCTCCATAGGAATCAGGTTTGTTGGTAGCGGAGTCTCTGGCGGAGAAGAGGGTGCAAGATACGGTCCCTCGTTAATGCCAGGAGGTAATGAAGAAGCTTGGCCGTATATTAAAGACATCATGCAGAGTATTGCCGCCAAATCTGACGGTGAACCATGCTGTGAGTGGGTTGGAGACGAAGGTGCTGGTCATTATGTTAAAATGGTTCATAATGGCATCGAGTATGGTGACATGCAATTAATTTGTGAGGTAAGAACCAACGTGATCTATTTTGCTAGTTATTTTACTAATTAATGAAGGCCTACGATATAATGAAGCGAGCCCTTGGACTTTCTAACAGGGAAATTGGTGATGTATTTTCAAAATGGAATAGTGGAGTTTTGAATTCTTTCCTCATCGAAATCACCCGAGATATTATGTACTACAATGATGATGAGACAGATGAAGTTCCATTGCTCGAAAAGATACTGGACTCTGCCGGACAGAAAGGTACCGGAAAATGGACTGCCATAAACGCGTTAGACTTGGGAATGCCTGTCACGCTCATTGCTGAGGCCGTACTGTCTCGCTGCTTATCCTCCATCAAAGACGAACGGACTCGCGCATCAAAAGTTCTTCACTATGTTGGTCGATCTAACAGTTTTGAGGGAAATAAAGAACAATTTTTAGAAGACCTTGAACAGGCTCTTTACGCATCAAAAATAATTTCCTATGCCCAAGGGTTTATGCTAATGCAAGAGGTGAGTTAGAAGTGGAAGTATTGGTAGGAGTATTTCGTGCTAACTTTGTTTCTGTTAGGCTGCTAAAGAATATGGATGGAAACTTAACAAGCCGTCTATCGCTCTTATGTGGCGTGGTGGATGTATCATCCGATCTGTCTTCTTGAAAGATATTACTGCGGCTTATCGAGCTAACAACGACCTTGAGAACTTGTTGTTTAACGATTTTTTCAACAAAGCTATTCACAAAGCACAACCGGGCTGGAGAGATGTAGTCTCGAAGGCTGCTCTTCTCGGGATTCCAACCCCCGCATTCTCTACGGCTCTATCTTGGTTTGATGGATATCGTACCAAAAATCTACCCGCCAATCTCCTTCAGGCTCAAAGAGACTACTTTGGCGCGCATACCTTTCAAATAAAGCCAGAATTCGCAAACGAGAAATACAAAGTCGGTGAAAACATTCACGTGAATTGGACTGGAAGGGGAGGAAATGTTAGCGCATCTACCTACCAAGCATAAACTATAGGAGTTTCATTATATTATTTCATATAGGAACGCGCTCGAGACATGTATATCTTGTGTGCGGGGCACCCATTTTTAATATTATTATGAATCTTAAATGAATTTACTATAACCTAATCTTTTCGACAGACTAAACTATCATCATTCATTAAAGCCAGTTATCTAATTTCCATATTAGATATAAATGATTCTAAGTTCAAGCTCTAAGGTTCACATGAATAATGACAAGAGATTTACCTATGATGCTCATCTGCTTCTATAACTCGAAGGTTACATACAATTATAGCTTTCACATGATCTCATTACAAGCTAATAATGATTGGGAATGAGTTGGACATGTGCTGTCCTCAACTGATATGAAAAAGGTCCACTCCAAAATTGTTAGATATTAGATCGAAGTAATGGACGATTAGGTGTATGTTCGTGTATTTGGCTAAGTTGTTGAGTTAATGTGGGATCTCAAGGGTTACCAAGCATGTATGCTCAGTCCAAGTCAGGGGGCAACGTACGTAATTTGAAAATGACGCAGTGCGGGGGGCCAATTAAGTTCTTCAGTTCTACTAGACGCTGAAAAGAATCTTAAATCCACTCTCAACAGGCTCTCAGTCCGGGTTGAAGGATTCAAGGAAATGGCAAGCGCTACAGGTCACAGACCGAGGCAAACTCCAAATTATTGGTAGATTTTTAGGTTATATGGATACAGTAAGGAGGTAAAAGCTAGATTCTTTCAAGCGAGACTCGGAACGGGCAATACGAGGATCTATCTGTATTTAACAGCCTTGTACCAGCACCATAATCTTTTCTGTAATTTTCCCACGATTTTGGGTCATGGCCAGACAGCAACATGTGCATTTGAATTATGATGCAAAAAAAGACTGAACCTAATGGCCTGAAGAGGCACAATGTCAGACCTGGAGCTCTGTTACGGGGTTTGCTCGGTAGTCGCGGCTGGGCTGACCTACGGGCCCAGCCTTAAATGTAGGTGGGATTCGACAAATATGTCTGCCTGTTGCACAAGGCATGACCCTAAGTAAGTGCTTATTTAATCGGGTCATAAGGCGATGCTTCATAATGATCATGTTCTACCGGCACGTTTCTCTCATGTAGAAAAATATAGATTATTTTGTGGCATCTTTTGCCTGCAGCGTACATGATTCTCGTCCCTTTACAAGCTCTTACAGCCACGTTACAGTACATAGGATACATGTGACTTCAGGAGGAGCGTCAGAATAACAGCACATATAGGAAGCTTTTTTGTGGAAACTGCCTACGAGGTTTGACGGGTGAAATACTTGCCTGGAGCTAGGGGGTTGGAATTATAGATAAATACGTGTCATGGCTAGATAGCTGTATGCGCAATTGAAATCGGATGCAGAGAGAAAAAGAGGCGTCTAGGTGTATTTCTGTAGGAGTCCCACCGACACCCTGAACACTGCAAGTGCCTAGAACAACTCGTCTGGCATCAGATTTTAAGTGCGTAGGTAGTTCTCTAGCCATGACACAGCATCAAAGAAAAGTACATGATAGATGACTCAATATATAAGAAGAGCACTCAGGCCTCGCATTTCACTTGCAAGTACCACTGCGAAGTCGTGGCGGCTTTTTCATCACCCCAAGTCAACCCTCATCCGTAAATACTCACCCAGGGGAACGTTTCCAATATCCCGAGTCGTCCATTAACTTTTCGCCGCGCAAATATGACCCGCGTTGTCTCCTTCCCAGGTGGAGTAGGTGCCGAGGCTACTCAAACAATACCAGAGAACACTGCCCTCCCCATCGTTAGCTTGTACTCATAGTGTGAGCTACACACTGGCCAACGAAGTCTTGGCGCACACAATGCCCTTTAGTTTGTAAATCCCCTGGCCAAAGTTCCAAGGCTCACACCTGTCAAGATCGTGTTCTCCCTTTGCATCGTCCCGTAAACTTGTCCCCATTTCTCTTACCTCTATCCTAAAGAATTACATCCGAAATTTGTGCACCACAATTTTTGACCTCCTTCGGGTATTCGTACTGTCGTGGACGCACATTTAGTAGTCAGCTGAGGCCAGAGAATAGTAGACGAGAGGTATCGTCATGGAAATAAGAGTTGAAATCGTTCCGGAGATTGGAAGAGTTACATACTAGCCTTGTGGTTGACTGAGAGATATGATGTGTTTTCTATATGAAGAAATTTACTGATATTTAATGGATAGTTAATTGTAAGGAAATTTCTGTATTTTCTATCTTTGTAGCGAGAAGTCCCTCTATACACATGAAAGCGGGGTTTTCCGCACACTGATGTGAACTCCAAAAAACTTCCTTATCTAATCCAAATGGGAAGGTTATCGGAGAACCTAAAGCATATAGATCCCGTCGGGCATCTATTGGGTAATCACTATTCATGCCAGTGAGTGATAAGGTGGGCTAATCATATCTTATGGCGCAAGTGCATATCATCCTAATATGAACTGTTTATATACTGCAGTCATGTTACTGCCTTAGTTACAACAATAAGCATGTACTTGGTCTTACTTGCAGAATTGACGAGGCTTGGGTGGGAATCGAACTCGTTTGGAGTGAAAAATTGACATGGAATACTTTGAATCACTGCCTTGTGGGCCACTCGTTCAGTACTGCGAAATTTGACTGAACTTGGCTCTGGGGGTGTACTAGATTCTCTAGTTCGTAAGAAAATCGCACTTGTGTTCAGCCTGTGAGCTCCTGTATAGTTGACTTCGTGACAGTACCTAATTTGTATTACTTTGTGTTTTACCAAAAATATATGTATTGGAAGACTATAGATGGTGCATGCTAGGCTTCAAGAAAATGCCGCCTTCCGTATATATGAGTGTATTGATATATAAATTCTATGACCATGTAAGTATATGTAGGACCTTTCTGCTTAAAGGCCAGGAGTATTTATGCCTCGGGTAGTGTCCTCTCTCCTATCCCTCCTTCACGACTTCTTTCCAGTAGTGATACCCCCACAGGTCTTCATTAGAGTACACACTAAGACGAGCCGTTATCCCGTCATTAAATCCCCTCTCCAACCAATGAAACTATGTTCATTTGCAGGTGTGTAGCTACAGGGGAAAATCTCGAAACCACTGGGCGCGGGGCTCTCACATTACGAAGAAGTAGGCCATCTGGGCTCAGTAGACCTGTGCATACCTAAGAGCGTCTGTCAATCTTCCCAGTCTCCTCCTTACTCCTCCCCTGATTCATGTCGCAGGACAAACCGAAAATCGTGAAAATATATCAGAAAATTATTGGTCGGGAGTGACTGCCGTGAAGGAGCCTAGCCCAGCATCCAAAAGTTGTTACGGACGTGGGGTCATCAGGTAACTCATGTATTTCAGATGCCATCCTGGCTAGTAGATTCGGAATTAATGATTCGAAGGGATAATATTGTTGACGAGCCGAAATCTACTTTACTTGAATGTGGATGGATCTTTTACTTTGCTTTCGTGGGCTTTGTATTAGCCCGCCGGTGGGTAGTATATGTTGCAATATAATTAGGGCTTCTCTGACCACAGTTGTAGCGTTTGGTACCGCATTATCGTCGTCTTGATCGTCTTATGTGTCATCGGAAGCGTATCTTTGATGGAGGGAGAGATAACTCATCTCAAAGTTGAAAAGGTGTTTCTCAATCTCGGTTCTGCAGACTCCACAGTGAGAGCTGGAGGTTCGTAGAGGACACCACTAACAGGCGTTGAGTTTCATCTCCAGCCGCCTTCCGTACGACGCATGCTCTTTCCCTTTTTAAACTTCTTAACGTCATGCTAGCGCACAGCACTAGGCTATAATGACCGAGGCTGAGGAGGAAATCGTGCTTCGGCGTGTAAAAATCGGGTTCTCTGGAAGGTTGAACTTGATATTTTCAACACACATGTGTAGCCTGAGGTAATTCGGTCGTTCAGGTTTGATACCGTTTATGTAATTAAGAGTAGGTAACCTGATCCATCACGACCCCACTCGTGCTTTAGCCGTTATACCAGTAACGAGGATGTCGTTTTCTTCTTTTTTAGTTCATATTGTTTCCAGCTGTGTAGCTATGACCATGGAGGGTGCCGTTTGCCTGACACGCTAATATAGAAACACTAGACTACACAGCCAAGTGCCGGCTGGCTCACTCTGTAAATACTACTAGACATGCCAACGCCCCTAGAGGGCCCAGCTACTGCTCAGTGTCCCAGAACGCTGTGATATCTGTGAAGGGATGACTATCTTCTAGCCTTCTGTATGATAGCCTCCCTATCTTGATTCCTCTATTTAACCATTTCAATAGCTTCCACGGCCCGGCATATCTCCCACCTTCACTTGCAGGCTTTCAATTTTACATCGTAGAGTCATACTCAGCAACCAAAGATTAGCGTTCTCCAACAAATCTCCGATGACGTATGAACTCTGGGTAGCTTTCCCCAAGGCTAAGTCAACCGGCACGTGATTTATCAGAGCGCATGCTGTGCGCAGGCACGTCGTAAAGTAATTTGAAAAATATTTAACAAAGTGTGAGGGCATTCATAAATTCTTTCGTGACAGAGGTATGAGGGATGATGGCTTTCGTCCATGCCACAGTATTTGATCAATATTTAATATTTATTGTGTACTTGGCTATGTAGCTCTGATAGACAACCAGTATTTTATGACATGCTAGACGTATCTTTTGATGTTAAAGATACTTATACTCTGGATTTCACTGGTAGCTACCATTGTGAGTTATCATTATCTACACAAAACAGTTGAGCCTCGCCAGTGAGTACCGACCTATGGCAAATTCTGTAGCTTTTGAACATCGAAAAATGGCTTCGTCATCAATGTACATTAGCACTGCGAGAGATGTGATCGAGCTTTGTCGGATTCAAACTAGCTAACTAGTGTCTCAGGTGGGCTAAATATCCGAGCTATCACGTCTATATTTGGAAGATCACTCGGATAATGTACCACTACACTATCCAGTCATTATGGCGTAAATATTGTTGTGTAAATTCTCGCAAGTGGAGTTGTGCAGCCCATAATGCTATTCACAAAATCACATGCCTTCCAAGTCTGTATCCATAAAAAGCATCATTTTAGTATTCTATCCTGATTTCCCTGTCTCTATCCATTACATTTTCCCGTTATATTTGTGTTAGAAAATTTTTTATCTCGTAGGTATTCACATTGTTATGATCGCATACTAGGAGGCCAAACGAGTCTAGGAACTTGGCCGATGAGAAGTGTGGACATTGCGGTGAAGATATCCGAAGACTTACTCTGAGACATAAAAAAGGATTGGTATGAATCTTTCTTTTTCGGATAGAAATATTGATGTGCATACAAGTCTTCAAAAATTGCCTCGTCGACTCTCGTCGTTTATATCGTGAAACTTGACTTGACACTTTCCAGTGCGTAAACATCACTTCCAAGTTCGGAGAATGCATCGCTGACAATTAATCTGTCTTTTTGAGTACGAAACACCATGCGGCTCTTTACTAAGTCATTAAAAAGAAGGGACTATGACTTTCTGAGGTTGATGATGTCGCAATGCCTGTCAGCGGTGTACCAGACGAATCTTCAGCTGTCAACTTAGAGCTTACAAAGCTAACAATGAGTTCAAAGCTGGATAGAAGAGCTTCTATCAATAATGAGTCTACAGTGTTCTACTACAATCGAAGACGTCGCAAAGAAGTTAGACTAAGCTACTTCACTGAAAGATGAAGCTATATATGAAGTAAAGAGGAGAAATAATACCCCACGTAAATATATCTATGATTTGTAGACAAGAGGAACCTCCGTCTTTTATAGTCACAGGATGAGAAAATGCTGTGATGTTAAAATGTCTGAACAAGGTCATATTGTCATTCAGAGTATATCTATTTACGCGGGGTTATTGTTGATCTAATTCCGCATTCAATGTATATTACCGACTTGATCGGTTGATATTAACCAAGCTATGCCTCGTATCATAGATATTTACATGTCACTTTTAGTATCCATGCAAATTCCTCGCGCCTAAATTCTGTAGTAAATGTAGCAAATTTTAAAAAAGACAGCTTGTAGTTGACTGCGGTCAAAGGCTAATGGTGTCTACCAAATTAAGAAAGAAAGCTCGGTTGCAACGCTAGCTTAGTATTGTGGAATTCGATCTAACACTATTCAGGCAGAATCTATGCACAGAACTTCATATCGTCTACCGTCTTAACCACCGCGAAGAGCGAGAACAAGATGTAATGTGGCACCGCCCTCAAGATTATAATCTTCAGCTGTTTTATCGTCGGCCCTGTTGACATGTAAATTGGCCAGTTGTCTGCAATATATTTCATAAGCTTACATTTGTTTGCCCCCGTATATTAATCTTTGTTGAACTGGTGGAATCCCTTCTTTCTCCTCAACTTTTTCCTTGATTTGCGCAACCTAAAATTCCATGAGTACAAGGAAAGATGTTTGGAAGCTGTAAGCTTCAAGACCGGGCTATTACCGTATAGCTGCTCTCAATGTCAAGCACTATTTCCTTCCCTGTCAGGCTCCGTACCCTGCGAGATGTTAATCATAGAGTAAACTTTACTGCCAGGAAGAGAAGACATACTTGATGAGCATCTCCGGCTCGTTTCCGCAAGACTGCAGTTATGTAGTGATAACGACTTTGAATTCTCACTTCCCGAGCTTCTTTATCGGGCCGTACGCGTTGAAAAATATTTAGTTCTAAAGCCGTGCTGTATTTGATCTGCGAAGAATATAAGGCGGTTCGGACAGTGTTGACGACAGAGTTTGAAACCAAATGTAGATCTTTGAGTTAGAGAGTCTGTCACAGAGTCCTATTTTATAAAGGTTTATAAGCTGCTGATGAGAGATTTAGATTTGTATTCGAAGTTATACCCATAACACCGCAATCCTTGCTTCACCGCTCGATAATGCAGCTCACTACGTCGGCAATTTATTTATCCCGACTCCGATAGCGAGCAAACGTATCAAAACGCACACCAGTTCGGAGTATATACCATAGCTCTTTACCCCAATGACACCCACTAGCTTTCCATTTTAGGCACAACTATAGCTAGTAAAAGTTTGTGAAACTTATTGAAACTACACATGATCTGTAATTAGAAATGGAGATTTTGTTAACTGTATTTTATCTCTCGTACCTTTGCATAAGCTGCAACAGTCTGTAGAGTGGTTTTTTTGTGAATATCATATGCTGTATAAAAATATTAATATTATCATCCTTTCTCAGTCGATCATATCTTAACCTCACATCATCCAATAGATGATACGAGAGAGAGGTGTGTGTTTATCGTACTACTTGAGTAATAACTATGTAGCACATTGAGCTCCTTTCTGATTCAGGCCACACCCTGTACAGTGCTCCTTGCCTCTTATTTTACTTGAAAGATCATTGATATATTGTCCGTGATGAGTAGCCATTCAGCTCAGCATTTACCCGTAGAATTCGGCCACCTCTTCCACGGAACCTTCTACCCAAAAAATAAAAAATAAAAGGTTGCAATGGAATCTGCGTGCGCGGGGAAAAGTCTCAAAAAACCTGCAGCTCCTGCCACACGATGTACGCATATCTATGTACAACTCCCTTCTCCGTAACATTAGAGGCCGACTTGATCCAATCCACCATCGCCGCATCGGGTGCTGGGCATGCTCCGGAAGCTCGTCGGATGGCTTTTCCTCCATGATCAAGGGTGGATGATAAGAAGGGCTTCGACCCTGACATCTGGTCTGATGGTGGTTAGCTTCAAGACAATGGTACTAGGGGAATGTGTTGAGAGATGAAGACGATACAGACCGCGAAAACGATTGGAAATCCTCGTCGAAGTGAGGACGGTGTTACTCAATCCCGGCTTTGTGGACTCTACACTGTGAACTGGAGATTCGTAAGGGACACTACTGATATGTGTCAAGTTTCGTCCCCCATTAGATGATAGGAAAATCACCTACCCGCAAACACTAATCCCATACACATGTATTACTACATTTATCCCCGTATCCAAACCCATAAAATTAAGCTGCATCATGGCTGCGTACAACCAGCCGTCGTCCTCGGCATCAATTGATCCAGGTGACAACATACACCCGAGCCTTCCTGGGATTGCTGCTGCCATGGAGCAATCAGAACGCCAAAGAAAGCAGCGATTGAGCGTAGCTTAGGGTTTCATGCAAAACATCGACGCCAGGGCGAAATCTAAGGCAAGAACCGAAGGCGCGGCCTTGGTCTCGCATTTCATTGAAAATATTTGACCTATCGTGACAGCGTTCGCGGTAAGTAACGCCAATGCCACAGTCCTCCAAGGTGAGAAACAATCTTTGGAATGTACCCAGTTACAAACCTCTGTACACAGGGCGACAAAGTCCTCCGAAAAATCTCTCCATGAGCTGCCAAGTAAGCCCAAGGAGACTGCTTCTTCGCGGGCCACAGTAGTTCAGAAAGCAGCCAAGCTCTCAGGCCCACCAGCCAATCTGATAAAACGAAGGCCGATTGTGCAGACGAAACCAGCAGGACAAGAGACCTCGAAAGAAGATAAACGACTCTTCCTTCGTAGGAGGCGAGAACATCAGTGGCGGACCTTATCACCTGTCACAACAGAGAATCTCATTACTGAGAAAGCTGGAGCCGCAGCTTCATTAATTATAGCGATGACACAAGTTAGGTCCGGCCTAGCAATGGAGTGAGCATCAGACGCACTCAGTCAATTGATTCTTAGTGTGAGTCCTTCGCTTCAAAATTAGGAAATCACCATTGAGCCCGCTTCAGATCAGACGTCCGTCATGGTCCCTCATATCCCAACCTGCACCCGTAAATTAGACGGAACGATAGAAGTAACCAGTGAAATGGTGAAGATAGAGTGTCAGGCAGTTTGTGGAGTCACACCAATACAGGTGCGCCAAAATGATAAAAAATTAGGACAGTACTCCACTAGTTGGATCAAACACTTTAAAAGGGTACCAGCCGACCTAAAGTTTAGAATATTCGACCAGAGTGGGCCTGCCATTTCATTTTCTCGTCGACGCCCCATTGAGCAGTGTCAACGCTGCTGGGGCTACCACTCAACAAGAAAATGTGTCAAAGGTCAGCTGTGTGCCAAATACTCTGGCACACACGAAGTAGCTGAGTGTATGGTGAACATCCCCAAATGTTAAAACTGTGCTGGGCCGCACGAGTCAACCTACCTGGGGGACAGTTAAATTTAAAAATTTTGAAATGTGACATAGCTAGATAGCTGAATACACTATGAATTAAAAAAAATACCCCACCTGGGCTGCATGGCCCGGCCAAGGTTAGAACATGGACAAGTAACGACCCGATCACCCGCCGAGCCGCGAGTTATCCGAGACCGAGGACATGAAGATTTCAAAGCAGCATTGTTAAGATCAGAAGAAAAAGGTATTGCCCGCTAGGTCATTAATATACCAGAAGAAATAATGCATGATAATAAGTAATACACTCAATTCTCATCATCATAAACACAAATATAGCACCCTTCTCTTTCACCAAGTGAATTTTTTTTGTTCATTAACGTGCTAGGTTACATGACTACCGTTGCACTCCTACAGGAGTTTAAGCACGGATGGGGCCGGGCCGGATCAGGTTAACTACCGAAAAGTACAAATGCCTCGTCCCTCCTAAATGACCGGAACCATGCCGATCCCCATCTATGTGTTGAATCATGATGAGTCCAGCAGCCCAGAGAAGCAAACGAAAACTTTCACACGAAATCCCGCATTACAAAAGAAAAACAAAAACCGTCTCCCTTCTATCTCTCTGCCTCAGCCTTTCACTAAGTGAATGTGAGAAAGGGTGGAAAAACATGGAAATAGCGCTGCAATAATCTTGGGATGCAAAAGTACACATAGTCATGGTACAAGAACCATGGACTTTACAGGAAGATGGAGAGTTTAGAGCGAAAAGCCACCCTGGCTTCGATAGCTTCATACCCTTCAGAAATACGACACCGAGACTACGATCACACGCTGTCATTTTTGTGAGAAAAAGACTTCAGGTGGCTCAGATTTCACCCTCGTCATCAAGCTAGACGTCAGACTATTGTTTCGTGCAGGTGTGTGGACTGACCTTTGTAAATTCTATCGTGCCCCAGGCCACGGTGGGACTTTGAATCTTTTACTTAACTGGCGTCCCAGTGACCCTTCAGTAGTTAGAGGCGATTTTAACCCAGACTCACAGCACTGGCAGCCGTTAATAGAACTTCAATACGGAAACAGCGATCTCATCATGGGATGGGCTCGCGAAAAAAAATGCAGCTACTAAGCACCATTGGAGAAAGTACCCACCGTGATGGAAACGTGCTGGATCTAGCTTCGAGTAATGGCACTGCAGATTCATTAGTATCAGCCCGCTTCCACTGTACATCAGATCATTCCACTACTCAGGGCTCAGTTGACGCACCTGGGTACTCGGAGCTATTTGGGATCCCAAGACTAACTTGCGTTAGATACTGCGATCTAGACAAGTTTGCTCGATGCGTGGAGCAATGGGTAAGGACTGGCCTCCTTAGTAGTAAAATCGAGATTGAGGACTTCAGGGGGAGTTTAATCCGAGAACTTCAACATGCAGCCAAAGTTGTCGAACGAGCACCTGCTGTAGGAAGTAGGAAAACAGTACCTTGGTGGAATGAGGACTGCAAAGACCGTCAGATTGACTACAGGATAACTAAAAGGACATATGGTATTATAATTATGAGATTATATACGACGTCATGGAGTCTGGACCTTAACAGTATGTGGAACTGAGGATAGAGAAAGATGTGGAGATTAAGTTGATTAGTATCTAGATGTATATATATAAGAAAGGATGAAGCAGTACTATCTATCCCTATAAGAGAAGTGTTCCTAATACCCTGCGCACGCGTCTCGGCTAATCCTTCACTGTGCCTTGCTAGCCAAACTTGGTTTAGTTCACGTGATATCTCATTGTTCATACACACACATCTGTATTGTATATCACATATGTAGATGTAGGATCGACACAGGGTTTTCCGAGCCGCAGTGAAGTCAGCCAAACGCGAATACTGGATAAAGCAAGTAAAAGCAACAGAGACAGAAGCACAAGTGTTCAAACTCATGTAATGGGCCAAACTAAAGCCATCGAACAGCTCCATACTCTCCAGGTAGCACCAAACCAATGGCTTTCAGATCCATTAGAGCGGACAATCGCACTTCGAGATTCCTTTCTAGCAAGATTCGATGCTAAAAAGAGATATAGAAACGTGGGATAATGATCAACCAGATTCTATCCCATGTAACTCAGAGGTCTCGTTGGAAGAAGTTACAGTGTCAACCATTGGAAGTAAATAAACGGCTCCGGGATATGAAAAATCACCGTCCGAATACTCAAGACTTGCTGAAGGTCGATTGGAACATATATCAGGGAATTCTTTCAGGCATGTCTGAACTTGGAATATTTTCCAACACCTTTCAAGGTGGCGGAAGTTGTACTACTTCCTTAAATTGGACACGACCTCTTCAGCTTAGGCAAGGGACTGGAAAGACTAATAGCTAAACGGATGTCCTGGCTTGCGATAAAGTACAAGGCAGTACCCCCACAACTCTTTGGCGCACTACCAGGACGCTCAGCAGTGGACTTGGTATCATGTGTTACAAACGATGCAGAAGTTGCAGAAGTTGCAATGAGATCCAGTAAAGTTACAGTTATGGTCACGCTGGACATTCAAGATGCCTTCGATGCAGTTCTACACCATCGGCTACTTGCACGAATGCGAAGTCAAGGCTGGCCGATACCACTCTATCGCTGGGTAGAATCCTTTCTGACACAACGAATAGTCTTGGTAAGACATGAAGAAGGCGTAACAGATGAGAAGCTCGTTGAGTGCGGTGTCCCGCAGGGATCACCACTTTCGCCACTTCTATTCATGTTATACATCTCGATTCTACTCGAGGATGGCACAACTAACTGTAGATTTGGATATGCAGACGACATCGCGATTGTCCGAGTTGGCAAAAGTCCTTCTGAAGCAGTTGAGGCTGCCCAGGTTGAAGTAGACAGGATAGTCCAACTGGCTGCGATACACATGATTAGATTCGACCCTTTGAAGTCTGAGCTCCTGATCATTGGGGGAGGTCCAAAGAAGAAACTAGACTTATCCAACCTAATAGTTAGAGTTGTGGAACAGCTTACTACGCCTTCTCCGCATATTCGATGGCTCAGAATTTGGCTCGATTCCTAACTAACATTTAGACAGCTTGTTCAGAAATAGTGTAGCAAGGCACAGTCAGTATCTCACTTCATACGTAGCATAATTAGAGTCCAACAAAGTGCGCCTCCAGCACCATTAATACATGCGGTGAATGCATGCGTAGTCAGTACGGCAATTTATGGTGCAGAAGCCTGGTGGCCTGGACTCACCCGTATCATGACGATACGAGACGAGAAAGTAAGTACGGGTGTCAGATGGCACCTCAAGTAACTAGATAGGACTACTTTGACCGCAATCCGAGCTGCACTACCAGTGTGGCGAGCCAAAGCAAATATAGTTCTGCATCGGGAATCAGGAATCTTGCCTGCAGAAATAATGCTTCAGCAGCGAAAGCTCCAAAGTGCGGCAAGAATACGCCGACTCGACAGTTATCATCCACTAGCGCCAAGGGCAGTTGAGACACCCAAAGAGGTAATCAAGCGACTCCAACTGCGAGAGGGGCAGAAAGTACGTGTCTTTAGGGTTCAACAGCGATACTTAACACGCCTTCAGAATAGGAACTTCAGCCTGCCGGTATCAAAAGGTTCCAGGCAGCTTTATCAACCAAATATCGCGATGGTTACGGCCATGGCCAAATGCGACAAGGAGAAGTATGCGAAGCAGATCATGTTTTGGCTTAGAAATCTTCCACCGGGAACACCCTATGTCTACTCAGATGGGTCATCGACCGTCCCAGCATTCTCAGCCTATGGCTGCGCCATGTATAGGGGCGGTGAACTTATAGCGAGCGGTGGAAATTTTCTTCCTGGAGCTGAGGTCTTTGATGCGGAAACCACCGGGGCAGTACGAGGCTTAGAGGCAGCGTTAGAAATTGGAGGTAGCACAAATATCAAGGTACTCTTCGACAATCAAAAGGCGGTCAAAGCCCTTCAAAATGGTAGAAAAAATTGCTCGTAAGTAGAGGTAATGAATTTCTGGACACTACGCAAAACTCGACCAGCGATTGAGGTCTTCTGGGTTCCAGGACATAGCGGCATTCCTTCCGACAAATAATCGCGAAGGAAATATACCGGAACTAGAGTGCATCTGGGAGGAAACCCACCAAGTTCTGACTCTTACAGCTCTCAAGCGCCAAGTCAACATCTAGGTACAATAACTTGCGGAAGACTGATGGCTTAAGAATAGATCAGATAGGTATGATGATCTGGACCGATTGATTCGGAGAAAACGCCCTCCGGAGCTAGCACTACCCCGATGTGTATATCACCGCCACATCGCAGCAAGGACCGGGCATGGCGACTTCACAAGCTATCACAGACGGCTCTAACACCAGAATAAAGAAATACTTTGCAAATGTGTCTGAGAAAAGCGGCCATGGCATTTTGCAGAATGTCGTCTGGCTATCCAGAAATGGTGGACGGAAACAAAGGAAACCCGACCGACTATAAGGGACATAATAGGGCAAGAAGGATGGTAGAAATTCTGGCATTTTTAAAGTGTAACAAAGTGTTACAACAAGGTTGAATCGTGAATAGTGAGTGTAAGGTCAACTGTAATACTTCTTGGGACGATTGGGTGTGGTACGAGGATTAAGGTGTAGTGCAAAGCACTTGCAATTTAGAAATGGTGGTTTTATTTGTTTTTAGTTTTTTGTTTCTAGGTTTCTACGAAACAATGATGTAGGTAGCGAAGAGTCATGTAGATCCGGACTACTCGTGCCGTACCCTCTGGGGGATGGGGTAGTACCCGGCCACGATGAAGATATAACCATCATCCTTTCTCAGTCTATGACTATATGAGACATTTAGGCACTGATTGCCTACAGGCCAAGGTGACCCGTGCCTCGGGTAACATTTCCTCTCTTTTGTCTAATATGTGACTTTGTTCACCAGTAGGATCTATGACACCTCTTTTCTTTATGAGACGCTTGAAGGCGCCTTTTGTCTTTTATGAGATCTCCTCTCGAACCTATGAAACAAGGACCATGCGCGAGTAGGAAGTAGTTGGGAGAAATTAAATACACCACTGAGTGCAGGATACTCTATAAACCTGAGAGTGTAATATTCCCTCCGAACCAAGATTCAGTCATCCCCCACCGGTCGAGTCGGTTTTTTCTAGCTGAAACCCTTCTCACAAGAAGTGACACTGGGCTGTTTTTGGTCGGAACTCTCGGATTGCAGAGATCTCTCGACCACACAATTAACGAAGAAAGTAATCAAGGCCATTCAAGACGATGTCAGGCTCAACTGAATATAATATTCCCTCCCGATGTGCCTAAAAATCGCTCAACTCCTCCCTATTTAATGTCGAAAGCCACACTACGACCCGCGGACATTTCTTCCAGTACTGTTGGAGACGGGGAATTATCGGAGATGGCCAATCTCAAGTTGCTGAGCATGAACTTCCGATGAAGAAACCAAAGCCTCTGATGAAATACGGGAGGGATTCTGGGCCGTGCAAGCTTTGGCAGAGGCAGTCATTCTTTTTCGATAAGCTAGGCTAAATTTGGATTGTTGGCTCCTCGAGTAGAGCAGATAGACTAAGCTAACCAGCACATAACACTCGTAGATAAAAGATGCACGCCGGAACGACGCGGAATAAGTTCAAAAAATAAACTACCCGACGTATTAGCACTTAGATGGGCCCAAAAGAGCTAATGAAACGCACGATTGCAATGTTCTACGCTTAAAGATGAAGTTAGCACAAATTTCGGCCTGTCTCCCGACCTCGTGCATTGTATGTATTATGAAAGAAAAAGATTAGCCATACAAACCCAAGGCTCTCTGGCCTTTTATCCCATGATACTGTTCCAACTATATTTGTATTTTATTCAAGGAAACCCGCAACACGCGCCCAGCTATTGAACCCATAAACTCCCCCAAATTTAGAGCCCAAGGTATGATGGGAATGAAATTTTGGGCCTTACGGAGCTGAGCCTGGCACTGTCCGAGGTGCCGATAGAATAAATGCTCTGAAGACATCTCTTCTCCGCATGGGCAGGTTTGGATAGTATTTTCGTGCTGAAATCGCCGGTGATATTCTGCGAAGTCGCCATGTCCAGACGGCGTAGTTAGTAGATACCTGAGCGTGCGTCGTTTTAGATGGGAAAGCTCAACGGTGATAGTGGTATTAGATCCAATACCTAGCCCCTTATATTTAGACAGTAAATTTTGAGCCCAATAAAGTGCGACGGAAGCTTTGGATTAGGCTCTGATTTTGCACCTCGTCCTCACAATAGTAAGTGCCAAGGCTAGGGTTTTTGTTGTATTATTGTTTTTTACTTAACGTCGTGCCAGCTCACAATAAGACCGTAGGTTTTGTGTTAGCCAGCTCAGTCTATATAAACTACCTGACATCTATGGTTATAGTAAACTTGTTGTCTGTAATATCTGCGTAAAGGAGCTCACATGTATAGAAGCCGATAAGCGGCTGTTTGTGGGTATAAGTAGCGATCCTTCGGCACACAGCTAATAGTATGAGTCAATCCAAACCCATTACACTCCAACTCATAAGTCAGATCACGTCAGTCTATCTACTAACAAAAAGTCAACATTCATAGTGATTCTAACCTGGATCATAATCATAATACTGCTGCTTCTTAAATTGTCCAAAATCATCAGTAATCCCGTTCTTCTATCAAACAACTGACGCCGGTTCCCAAAACACATCAAGGCAATTATAACAGTCTTTTTTTAACAGCGTTACAAGAAATCAATCACAATTTTTACCTCTAATTCGCTGCGCGGACCGATGGCGCAACCTGCGTCTGTTATTGAAAAAGAAACTCGAATATGTCTTGTCGATTCCGACGAATTTGGACATTTCACTGATTGTGGATTTCTCGAAAAATGGGAGATGCCCATCCGAGAAAATGGCGGGATACTTCATGAGGCTGCTCGACAACTGCAATCGTTTCAGTCGCCAGTGGCATTTCCAACAGAAACAGTGTACGGTCTTGGAGCCGATGCGACGAACAGTGAAGCAGTAAAGGGTATATTCCGGGTTAAAGGAAGGCCATCTGATAACCCGTTGATTGTTCATGTCTGCGATCTTGTCATGCTTCGAGATATCTTAATACCTGGTTATGCAGTAAAATTTGCAAAAGGTTTGCCTGTCCCGCCTGATCCAATACCAGATATTTACAAGCCCCTCATACAAAAATTCTGGCCTGGACCACTTACTATCCTCCTAAAAGTATCATCAGATAGTCACCTAGCGCCCGAGGTTACAGCTGGCTTACCTACATTTGGTGTGCGCATACCTGACTCTCCTCTAGCCCTATCACTTATCTCCTTGGTTGGAAAGCCGCTCGCTGCGCCTTCTGCCAATGCGTCTACAAAACCTTCCCCTACGATGGCCCATCATGTCCTACAGGATTTAGACGGGAAGATTGACCTGATTTTAAGTGAGGGAGCTTGTGCTATAGGTGTAGAAAGTACAGTTGTAGATGGACTGTGCCAGCCTCCGGCAATACTCCGACCAGGTGGAGTTAGCTTTGATGAAATCAGCAAATGTACCGGCTGGAATCACGTTGTGAAGGCTTACAAAGATAAGAGCGAGCTTGGAGCAAAGGCTCCGAGGGCGCCGGGAATGAAATACAAGCACTACAGTCCTAGAGCTCCAGTAATTTTATTTGAATTTGAACCCTCACATACAATTCTGTCAGATAGTGACTACCATAGCAAAGGTCCAGTTCCAGAGGCTGTCAAAGAGGTCTTAAAATCATATTTCCAAGATTTGGATTTGAGTCAAATGTCATCTAAAATCAGGAAGGTAGGAATTATTTCGACAAAGAACTGGGACTTTTATGGCGAAACTGATACTATCACCCAATCGGTCCCATTGAATTATTTAAAGACTTATGACATTGAAGCTTCCGCAAAAATTCCAACCACTTATTCGATACAAAAAGGGGAACTACGTCAGTTTCTAGATCAGCCCTTCAATACAACTTCTCCAAACAAGAATTCAGGGAATGGTATAGCACCAGAAAAGATTGCCGACTTTTCCAAGATATCTCTAGGTTCAGACACCAAGTTTATTGCGCGAAACCTATTCGCAGCTCTAAGAGATTTGGATCAGATTGGTGTAGACGTTATATTAATCGAAGGAATCGAAGATGCTGGTGATATCGCGGCGGCTGTTATGAATCGCCTACGAAAGGCGGCTACTATAATTAATTGCTGAATTTTTGGGCCCGCTATTGCTGTTAAATTGAAGAGAAGATTCAAAAACATTGGAAATATACTTACGGCTTATTTCATTAAATTAAGTGTGAGCTAAAAAGAACTTAGATATTCAGGAAATAATGATCCCTCAGCACTGACGTTATAATGCGTTTTCATTGAAGTAACTACTGAATTAAAACTAAGTACACGACTTTTAATCACGTATGTATCAACAGCATGGCCTACTTAATAGCCCCAGTTATTCTAACTACTAACGCTAGGTGACATGAAAAGAACAAAAATCATATAATTTTTGTCTATTTAAAATGAGTGAATGGATAAAGTATCTTTTCATAAAAGGGAGAGTGACCAAAAAACTGTCCGGTTTACTGGGGCTACAACATTTCGAGCTAGGGCTCTTCATCCTTACTACCATACCCTTCCGCTGGTGGAGCCAAATAAATTACCAGTCTCAATTTTAAGATGGTATGTCGTCACGTAGTCCCATATCTAGAGGATAATACAGTAATTCTTTAGTCTGAATCAAAAATCGAGTTCATTTTTTAATCTCCCTGAGAGAAAAGCATCATCATTTGGTCAAAAGCGGCACCACGTTCTATGGACGTTATTTCATAGTTTTCATAATTGTTACCATCTTAATCATTCCTTGTCTGATTCCCCAATTTTTTCACGTTGCGCTTCGGAATGGCGAGTTGGAAAGCCAGAAAGGTGGATTTCACGGCTGAAAATATTTTCACGGTACCACAACCACCACCAATGGACAGCGGAGCGCCGCAGTTACGCTGTAGAGCCTCTCGCAATCTCTACAGGCATTAACATTGAAACACTAAAGACAGTAGGGCTTTACCTAGACAAGGTCAGAGACAGACTGGTGATAGTAGGCACTGACAAATCTGCGACACCGATGGTCGAAATAGGCGAGGCACTCGATGCCTTCAAAGCCCACGCTACGATGCTACAATCAAAGCTGAAGGCTTCACGAGTAGAAGAACGGATGCTCGCCTTAGAGAAGGAAGTTACGAAGAACCTCGAGGAGCCGTCGCGCAAGACGGCTGCCTCGACAATAAAAGAAATGGGAGGGCGACCCACATACGCCTCAATCGTTGCACCGCCAGCGACAAAAGCGGCTGTACGAATAAGAATACAAGAAGCAGATAACATGGAGCCAGCAAAGCCCCTAGACAAGGCAAAAAAATATATTGAGGGAGCTTACGCAGTAAGGAAGCTGCGGGGCAATGAGACGGAGGTGTTTGTGCAGTCAGTATCCCAGCGAAACGCTGCCCTGAGTATGGCGTAACCAAAAGAGTTCTGCGTCTTAAATCAGGATTACCCTGTTGAGATTTTGGGGATCCCCTTGGGGACATTTATAAGAGGAGGAAAAAACCCAAACAATGGTGACTTCATAAACCAAATTGTGGCAGAAACAAAAGTTTGGAATCCCGAATGAAAGATCAATAGGGTGAGATGGCTCTTCGACGGAAAAGGGCTCCGATGGATGGGATCTAACGGCCATATTTCAGGGGTCAATCGTCGCGAGTTTGCCGACAGAGGCACTTCAACGAGAAGTAATAAGAAATGACATTGTATACAACTCAATGCTATACACGGCCCAGCTCTGGGCACCCCGGGTGAAAATAAAGCAGTGCTTCAACTGCTGTCAATGGGGGCATACCCAAGCCTCTTGCAATAGGGCAAGGAGATGTGGTGAGTGCGCGGGCACTTCTCAGATTAGGGAATGCCCGAGGAAGTCGGTGCTGTGCTGCAACTGCGGCAAGGACCATAAATCATGGCAGAAGTGGGCCTGTCAAAACTTCGCGTCATACAAGGCGAGTGTCCCAAAGGGCACGGTATGAACTTTTGGAGGGAACGGCGGAATTTAGGAAAGGAGGATCTCCAGTAACGGCATCAACAACCACAAATACGGCGAAACCTACAGACGACCAAGGGCACACACTCGTGACCAACCAAAAGCCGGAGGTATTAAAGAGAGGGCCAGGACGCCCGCGCAAACTGCTCCCGGTCAATCCCCCAGCGCACGTATTTGGACCATCGGGGTCAAGTTCAAGACCATAGTCGTTTCTTTTCAGCACGCGAGGGCAGGGAAAGGATGGCGAGGTCCAATATAATCTTAGCCAGTCCTGTCCCGGACTAAAGGCCAATTGCACTCCCTATCGGTAACAGAGAACTATAGATGAAAAGAAAATTCTAATAGGTGGGGGGGAGGGAGTTTTAATCGTAATAGTTTCCCCCTCATGTAAACATATAGTTTAGGTTCATAGCCACCTGCAGTGGCCCATGGGGCGCCAAATCGCGTTGAATGAAATCAAAATCAAATCTCCCTGAGATGATTATAGCGGGCGCGCACAGTTGTTTTCATAATAGTTTAACTTGGTGTGCAGCCAGCTAGCCATGACACAAACTCAGGGATGAAGTTTCTAAAAGGCGACTTGCCATAAAAATAGAGCATCCATGCCTCGGACTTCATTTGCAAGCACGACTGACGACTGATGGCGGCCCAAGAGTGCAGCGGACACTATAAACACAAGTCAACGATGGAAGGTGCCGTGGTCCGCCTCCTGGTGGTTTTCTCTGGTAAAGTCTGAGTAGCCTGGACACCTGGTCAACTTGGAAAGGAGACACCGCAGATTGCATTTCGCGCGGAGATGGTTCAGTGGATGATGAAGGCATGTCTGGATAACTCGGGGGGTTTGAGACGTTCCCCTGGGTGGGCATTCCCGGATGAGGGTTGACCTGGAGTGAAGAGAAAGCCACCATAACTTCGCAGTGGTACTGGCAAACGAAATCCGAGGCATGAGTGTTTTACTTTGATGCTGAATCATCTTTTATAAACTTCAACTCTGAAATTGTGCCATGGCTAGCCAGCTGCATGCGCAATTCAAGTCTGATGCAAGATTAGAACAAACCCCTACGTATGCGTACATGTAGACCAATCGACAAAACCTCCTATTCAATCAGCATGCCAACAAGTCTGCGAATAGGGCGCCCTGCGCAAGGCCTCTGCAAAAAGAATTAATGCCACCCTGCCTAGGCTGACAGCATACTGAAGCGAACCAGACGGGCTAGGTCGATGAGTTGGACGCCGACGTCGTAGTCTGACAAACGCCCAGGATGAGTGCTGGCCTGGTATCTATTTCGGGTTCGGAGGATCCTGGCCAACTAATGAAAGTCTTGCTGTGGAAAGACAAGTAGAGGCAGCGGGTGGAACTGAAGGTGGGCCAAGTTACTGCTAACACGCGTAGCCGGTATGGTTGCAAATCCCAACGGCGAATTTATTCGGCGACCACACAGAAAGCCTTGATATTTCTAGCTCCTCCAAACATGCTCGTGCAGCTGGGTGCGAAGGATTCGGGACTCGCCGGCATGCTCCATGACTATTTTTGCCCTAACGACTTTCCATTCCGGACCTCTCTCTCGGACAACACCATTTCCTATACTTTCAGATGACGCTGGTAATGCTCGGCAGCGAGAATTCGAAATCATGAAATTTTCTAAAATTAGAAATCTTCTGCACTGTCTCGATAGACGTGATATTCTGAAGAAAACGTCGTCGAGTTTCATATCACATGAGCCAATTTTCTACTGTCGAGATCTTACTTTTGCTGAAAACTTCAATAGGCGCCAAGTAGCTACCTGTAGGAAGTCTATGTCACTCGCCAACCTTAATTAGGGGCTCCCCTCGACCTCATCCGTTTCTTACTTTATGCAGCGACTTCTACACCTGTAAGCTAGCTGAAGGATGAAGAGAGCTCTGGCCGAATTGAGTCTACCCCCAATCATTGATGTTGTTTTAGTCCCCAACAATGGTCAAATTTGTAGGATTTGTTCACTTTGTATGTTCAACTTACTTTTTGAGTCAATGACTAAATAGAGCTTAAACCTTATTACTTTGCTCCGGGTTTCGTCGTAGGACGACCCGAAGATCATGAGACGATACCCAAAGTCTTAGTCTGGAGAATTGCAGTTAGCTCGCCTAGCCAAGCATTCAAGAGTCTTCATGGACGCAAAGTTCTCGAGTAGTCCGAATTTGTATGGTTTCATAGTCTTGATTGCCGTGCACACTATCGAATGCACATAAATTCCTAGAAGCCAACTAGATTGACATATCTGCAAATAATGCAGAGCGTCGTCTAGAAAGAAACATTAATAGTTTTTGTCTATTTCACTGCAGTCCTTTATTAATAGGTCTAGTCTAGTGTAATGTTGGCGGGCTTTTATTTTCCTTGAATTACCTGCATTTAACGACCCTTTTAAGTGTTTATTGTTCTCATGCGCCTCTAATTATTTATGCACGTATAGATCCCTTATATATACAGGCCAGCAGTACATCTGTCTCTGATAGTGTACGCCCTCCTACAAAATTTTCAGAGTTCTTCCGTGCGATACATCATTTAGTCTTTCTTTCCTAAAGGGAACGGATGGAAGCATTGTACAAGTTGTGGCCTGGGTCAGAGAGGAGCCCAATTTGCTAGGTAATCGTAGACGCAAATTGCACCCTAAAAACCACATATACACAGGTCTTCATTTGAGTACATACTAAGTGGAGCCACTATCCCATCGTTATGTCCCCTCTACAGTCAACAAGATGATGGCCACTTGCAGGTGTGTAGCTGCATAGAAAAGTCTCAAAAACCACTAGATGCGTGGCTCTCCTGATACGAAGAGGTAGCTCAGCCGGGCGCAGCAGGCCTGTATATACCGAAGAGATTCTTTCAACCTTCTTAGCCTCCTACTTATTCCTTCTCTGATTCGTGCCGCAGGACAAAACGAGGGTTCTGAAAGGATTTCAGGAAAGTTTGTTTGTTTGTTTGTTTTGTTTATTTTGTCCTAAGCTAAAGCTATGTTTCAGGAAAGTCTTTGTCGCGTATGACTGCCGTGAGGGAGCTTGGCCTGGCATGTAAAAGTCGTTTCGGAAATGGGGTTGTCGAGTAACTCATGTATTTCAGATCCCCACCTAGCTGACAGATTCGGAATTGAAGGTTACAGACGAATATGTTAACGAATTGTAATCTACAGCTCATGAAGACGAAAGTGAATTTTACTTTACTTTCGTGGGCTTTTTATTAGCCCGCCGGTGAGTAGCACATATGGTAGTGTGACGAGGGCTTCACCTACCCCAGTTGTAGCGTTTGCCGCCAAAGTGACTCTCCATATTTCGAACATCGTTGTGGTGGTCTTAATCGTCATAAATGTTATCTAAAGTTTTTTAAGGAAGGGGTGGATAACTCAGCTCAGATTTAAGAATGTGTTACTCAACCTCGGACCTGCATACTCTAGGTGGGATATGGAATTCGTAATAGTAGCACGGGCTAGCCTTGCGTTTTCGTCCCTCCATTTCAAGACGTTAATATGACGAGGCACTCCAAAGATAGGGCCGTCCGGAATTATTCTGTGCCATGGCGCTGACGGTGTCCTGATCAGTATGTCTCAGAGGATTAGAAATTAATGGATTATCGCTTATCCCCCTGTGCACACTATCGTCCTAATTTATTTGAGCTAAAGATAGGAGACAGCTGCTCTCGAACTGTAGTCCAAGCACTCTCAAGCCCTGAGGGGCGAAAGACTAAAATGAGGGCGGATAGGAGAGCTGCCCCTGCGTCTGGTTCAGGGGACATTGACCGAGGCGATGGGACCACGACGGACTGTGGAAACAAAAAACCATGCGAAATAAGACTTCTATCGTTTTTCTGCCCATGGTGCTCGCATTTGCCATGGCAGTGCCGAATGATTAGCTAATTGCCGTGCTGGCGGGCAGCGAACGGGATAGTTGGGGATTGGGCACTTGCTCGTTCAGACATTTGACTCAACATGGTTAGGAACTCGGTGGCTGAGGAGATGCTGGTGGTAGGACGCGGGTGGCATTTGCTGGTCCGACGCTCGCACAAGAGGAGCGTGCCCTTGGTCAAGGTTAGCAATGAAGGGGATGAGGCCTGGAGAACGACAAGAGCGACTTGTCACTTACCGCTGTGGAGATGATGTTGACATGCAGGGACCTGCAGGATGATGTAGAGGTCGATTCTCTCGTCTGCGGCGGGAAGGGGTGGTGTAGACGATCTGGTCTGCCGGCCGGGAATCCCGACACGGACCGTAACGAGAAGGCGATAATGGTGGAGTTGAGAGTATTATGAAAGAAGGAATGGGTGTTGAGTTGGAATTTGCAAGGACTGCCAGAGCTCATGAACCTCTAATTAACGATCTAAGTGTCTAGGTGTACATGGTCGGCGTAGCGTCACAGTCTCTCGTCCAGCGTGCAAGGCACTCCCACCGGATGAGTCAGCCGGACAGGCACACTGCGTGAGATCTCCAAGCTCATTTCGCATCAGCAAGTACCAGCCATTCAGAATCACTGGGAGCTCGGATCTAGGACCAAAGGGGCAGTACCGCAAGCTCATCACAACTACATATCGCGGCTACGAGCCGACGAGCGGCGATGCGTGGTCTAGACCTCTGACCGCACAGTCAGTTGCCCGCCCTCCAATTCAGCTTCAAACTACCGATTCTGCGACGGGTACCAATCGACGCCGGCACAGCGAGCGAGGTGAGCAAGGAACTTCCTCACCGTTGCATCCGCCTGCGCCATGTCGACAGTAGAGATTTGTCGGCCCTTTATTCCATGTAACGTACAAATGCCTGCTCCCTAGCAGTTACGGGGTGGAGCGTTTGATGCCTCGCCGGTACTGTAACGCCGACTGGCACTTCCCGCCACGCTCCTTCGCCCCACAGAAGGTCCGATACAAACGGAAATCGCGGAGGCTGGAAATAGAGGGGAATCGAGGGCACGCTGGCAGATGTGAGAGCTTGATGGAGCCGGCAGCCTGATACGGCACCCCTTGGCTACACCTCGTCGAGGCGGAAAGGGACTCCATTGATACTGCGTAGTTGTCGTCGCGGCCTTGCTGCTGTGGTATCTGCCGACACTCGAAGATGTTGGATCTCGAGGGCGTCGATGCAGTGCGAAGAAGTAGCGTCGTGGTGGCGGAGGCACACCGCCAAATGCTGAATGTTTGCTTTTCCGGCCGCGCGCGCAAGCCCGAGTGCCCAGATGGCCTAGCCATTCTCCCTCGGCGCGGCATGCCGACCATCTGGGCTGACGGAAGCTTGCCTCACTCGCCCCCTGTGACGGTGGGAGAAATATAAGGGCACCAAGGAACACTTGAGAGGCGAATACAACAACATCGCCTCATCACCTACCACTACCTCCTCATCTCTCCCTCGTCGACGAAGCTACTACATCTTTCTCCACTCGACCTGCAATCCACTCAGCTCTCGTCAGAAAGTTCCCCGACACGCGCACCCCCAGTATCCAGACTCGGCTCCGGCCTCGCCGCATCACTACAGAATGAAGATCTTCTCGAGCCTCGTCGGCTTCTGCGCCAGTGCTGCCGCCATCAGCGTCTCTTTTGATTCCGGCTACGACGAGCGTGAGCGCGGCCTCGACACCGTCAGCTGCAGCGACGGCAGCCACGGCCTACTTACACGCGGCTACACAACCCAGAGCTCTCTCCCATCTTTCCCGCGCATCGGCGGCACTTCCTTCATCAACGGATGGAACAGCGCAAGCTGCGGCTCCTGCTGGACCCTAAGTTATAATGGTAGCTCTATCGACGTACTGGCAATGGATCGCGCCACCGACGGATTCAATATCGCGCGCGCCGCTATGGAGAAGCTTGCCGGCAGCGCCGGCGTCGCCATGGGCCGCATCGAAGCAACCTACGCAGAGACGAATGCGAGCGCATGTGGAATCTAGATTAACGCCGCCCGCCAAAATTCGCTAATACAAAGCAACATCCCGAACTGCTGGGCAGGCGGGTTCTCCATAGGTCATTAGGGCACGGAGGGAGGAGAAGACGAGGAATGGATGGGTGAAAACTACAGTTCTGCCATTACCCTAATATAAACTCCAGCAAGCCGCCATGCTACCAATTTCGCGCGCCATCCAACCTTGACCGTGACCCCGAGCCTTCCAAAGTGATGCAAACCCTAATATACCGTTTCCCCCTCCCTACCGACCACAAAGGCAGAAAAAAATGAAATGAAAATTGCTCAACTAGAACATGCTAGTTTATCCGTTGCATGTGCTTGAGTCCCAGATGATAAGAGTTGAAGATTAAACCTAGCCTACCCGTTCCCTGTCCGGTGGCTTCTTTGATGCCTCGCAGCGTCGTCCGAGGGCTTCGCAAGCGCGTGCCCTTATCATCATAGATCCAGTCTTAGCACAATGCGCTTGTAGTGGGATTAATAAAATGGCGCAAAAAGAAAGAGGGTATCCGTTGGTTAAAAATATATCAAAGCCAAAATCTTTTTTGTTTTTGGGAAACCGAGGTAAGAGAATGTGCAAAAGAGAATTTGCCGAATTAGTTTTATGCTAGGCCGATGGTCTGACTTTTCACTACACCGTCGCTACCGGCCATGTAGAGGAAGGTCTTTTCGTCCCGCAGAACGGTTAGGCCGGGCCAAAAGGCGGGAGCTTTGAATACGGTTGATTTGACCCAATTGGCGCCGTTGTCGGTGCTAGTGAGTAATTTTGCGTCGGCAAAGTCTACCCAATTGGTGCCTAATTTGGCGTTTGGGTCGTCTTCGTTTGTCATAAAGCTTACCACCAACATCTGGCCGACTCGGGCAATCTGTGGGGCCCCGGCATTTTTGCCTTCAGGAGCAGCATAGAGGGTTTTACGGTCACTCCACGTCGCGCCGCCATCTGCCGAAGAGACAGTCTCGAGACGAAACGGTCCGCTATTGTCGTTGGTTTCAAAGACACCGAGCAAGTTATTTCCACCCATCTCAGCAACGCCAATCATACCATCGCGCGAGGCATGCTCTCGCGCTCCCGACATGGCCATTTCGGGACCCCAGGTAATACCACCGTCGCGGGACGAGAGAATGACCGAGTCTTGGTCGACGGGCGATTGTTCATGAGAAAAGTAGAGTTGAAGCGAGCCATCGCCAGCGTTGCGGAGAAATGGCTCCCAGACTCCGTTGTTCGTGGGCGTAGCATCAACCACCACGGCGTCGCAAAGAAACTGCCACGAGACTCCTTCATCATCGCTGCTGGACATGGTGATGCGGTATATGGTGGCGGCACCCGCTGCATCCTGAGAGTGATTGCGATAGGCGAGTATGATGCGTCCAGAGGGCAGTTGGAGGGGAAAGGCATTGTCGAGGGTTCCGCTGGAGAGGGGTTTTTGCGCGGCAGTGCCAAGGAACTGCCAGGAGGCACCATTATCGCTCGAGGTGACGAGAGTGAGCACCTGTTGACCACTGGCCGGAAAGGCGGTATATGATCCAATAATCTTGCCGTTGTTCAGGTAATTGGCACGAGGGTAAGCGGAGCCTCCATCAGAGACGGCAATAGTCACGGCAGCACCCATTGGTGCGACAGCGGCAGTAGGTGGGGCGGGAACAGCCATGACGGAAATAGAGGTGAAGCTTAGCAAGTAGGCGAGGGTGTAGTGGTAGTTGGCGAACATGTTGATACTGGTCTCGTCGTCGAGGATTGGCAGTGGGGACGAACGTGGGAGTTGTGAGCAATCTGATGAGCTGACTTTCCTAGCAGGTGAGAAAGGAATGGTGTCGGCTGGAGAACTGGATGTCGAGGGAACAGGGCCAAACGTCTTTATGATATGTGGTCGACGAGGCACGAATTGGGATGGGCGACTGAAAGTCCCCGGTTGACATTGGAAACCCCCGATCCTTTCCGTAAGCTCATGGTCGAGGCTAGGTGGAGCGACCATTGTTGATCATTAGGATCTGCGGCTCACAAAACGCTTGACTGACAGGCATGAGTAAGGTCCCATCCGCTATGACAAAGCCGATGTGGTCGAATGGAGCTAACCGCATTGACGGATAATCTGGGGCAAGCGGAGGCCACTGGCGCACCGTCAAATCTCTTGGCGTGCCCCAGCCTCATTGCAATCAGCCTCAGAGTAATCTGGGACGTGTGGAGCCTCGAAGTGCAGGGCAGCCGACGCGCCAACATGACCGTTGCCGTCCGGATGACACCAGCTGCAGTGATTGCGGGCTTGTCGAGCTGGCCTCCTGGGCTCCGGAGTGCATCTGACTCGTCGGTCGTCCCCTCCCCGCTCCCCTTTCCCCCTGGCGATGGGGTGGAAAAGAAAGATGAGGCCCATGTCTCGACTAACGTGTATGCCCTCCCGCGAACCAGTCACCTACGGCTGGGCCTCTCCCAGGGAAATGAGGTGCCGATAATGAAGGCGGCCTGGTTGGGAATAGGAGGTGACAAGTCGCGGAGCCATCGGCATGCCGCACTGGAGCTCCCTCGACCGCCTTTGCTAGGCGAGGACGGGATAAACTCGAGGTCATTGACATGGCTTGATGGTATCGAACCTACCGGCAGCGGACGGAACGTTGGGAATTGCTGTCAGCCATGGCCATGCGTGCCGTATATTCTAGCCACGGCGGGACAGCGCGTTTACAGGTCGGGTAGGTCTAGTGGTGAGCGGACTTTGGCGCGAGGAGACGCGCTTTCGGGTGGGCGAGTCCGGCACCGACCGATGCCTTTTTCCGGGGCCACGCGTGATGCTAAATGACCACGACAATGAGCGTCGGTCCGGCCAGAGTTGTCAGGGTCTGAAGAGTCAGGTTGGTCCTGGTTCACGTTGGGCCACGCTGGTCGCCATGCGCCCAATTCAGCATTAGTCCGGACAACCGGAGTCACCCAAGCAACACTGGACTGACAACAGGCCTCACTCCTCGCCGGCCAGCGATCCCGGCGAATCATCGTGACTCGTCGACATATGCGTAGAAAGCCAACCCAGCGGCCGTGAGTTTCAAGTGCGGCGTTTGATAGGTGCAAAGGTCGACGAATGAGTGCACCCAAATAACTCACCGGCGACGCTGGGCCCTGCAAGTCGCGCCAGTTTCATGACCCAAAAAAGACAGTCTCCATGTCGCGCCTCGCGCCAGTGTCGTCGACGACTACGACTCGACGTGTCATGGAGGCATGTCGAACCGGAACACGCTGGTCGGATGACTCGTTGACCCTTCCCATCTCCGAGCAAGGTCAAAGCGTCTGTCCGTCCCGCTGATGCTCCATGGCCCACGAGGTCGCGATAACCTCATGCCTCTGACCAAGCAATGGGAATAGGCGGCCGGCCCCGCATGGAGATTTTGAAAGGCCTCATCGGAAGCTCAAGGCTCTTCCCCATGATTCGCGTCTGTGACTGTCGGCCAGGACGACGGGATTCAGGCCAGTTCCAATTCCCGTCACATGAGGCAAGTTTGGAGGGGATCATGCGGCGCAAGAGCGATGCGCGAGCCGGCATGGAAACTCCAGATGGACGTCTTTGTGCATGAACACTGCCTGCAAATCAGGCCGAGGTGCTGAGCTCAGTTGGTCCATTGCAGAGAACCATTCGTGTAATTAGCTGCGGACAATTACCCTTCTTGGATACATTACGGCCCAGCTACTTGTTGGGCCCTCTTGCCCAGATCTGGGGATACTCGTGCGCCGCAAGGAGACAGATTTGCTTCGAGCCAGCCGCTGCCACTGCGAATGCTTCTTCGTTAGTGGGAGAAGCATTGCCCTACAACGTGAAAGGCTAGTACCAGTCGAAGGAGGCCTTGTCGAGTGTACGTGATTAAGTACATCGGAAGGCGGTCCAAGGCGACAGTGACTGTCTCTGGAGAATGAGATGATACAGGAGTCATGGAATCCCCTTTCCCATTTCCCGAACACAGATTGCAGCGAAAACCAAGTCCTCGGAAACTCCAGACTAATTCGTCTGGGACTTGTCTCGCTCAGCCGCAATACGAAAACTGCTAGGGCTTCGGGCCATGGAAGAGGACTTTTGGCCTCGGCAAATCTCTCCCTCTGGCCCCCCATCGTCCTTCCCCAGCGGCCGTCGCGCTCTACAGACGCCATCCCGCGTGAGCTGTATCGGCGCCTCTCGTGCTCATTGCGAGTGACCTCTTGCCATTGCCAAAGCCTCGCCCGCAAGCTTAGGGTTCAGAAGCAAAAATAAAAAAAAGAAAAAAAAAAGAAAAAAAAAACTGGCCCTACATGGGCCGCACTAGCGCAACTTGTCACGCGGAAGTTTGGGAATTGCCGCTAATGGGGCTCCAGACGAGGCATCATCTTGCGCCGCGTCAAGACTCACCTACATCCAGCATTGGGGGTCGCCGGACCGTCAATTTTCGGTCCCTCTGGCCAATCGCCATTAGCAGACCGAATCGTTTTCTTGGCCTGCACCGCCCGGCTCTGCTGTCATTGCATATTTAATTTCTCGTGTCTCAGACGATCACTTTGCGTTGATCGTGGGCAGACGACGCTCCTAGCACTTGCGCCAATGCATTAGTCTCTAGCCCGCTTGGTTTGCGAGCGACCAGGCCTAATGTCGCTTTGCCTGATAATCATGCACAAAGGGATGTGCAGCAGCAGCCTGCTCTTCGCTTGACGCACCATCCTTCTGCGGCGCCGGGTCGATGTAGACGTGGGTGAGCCGTTAGATTCTGACATCAATTCGACACGAGTGGCCTTGGCGCAGGGTCGGGTCGCGCGCTTGTCAGTCACTCCTTGAGGTGTCTGCACGAGACGAGCAGAGCGCTGACAACCCAGCAACATCCTCTTCAACCCTCGGAAAAGAGTCCAGTCTAGACTCGCTGAGTAACGTGCTCTTGCGCAACAGTACGTACGTTCATGGCCAGGGAGGCCTGCCAATAGGCAGGGCTGTACAAATCACGTGTTTGCTTAATCAGACGGGCAGCGTGGGAATACCCGAGAGCCGAAGGTGAATGGCACCTAATCGGTGCTGTGTAGTGTCTCCAACCTACTCTGCTCTAAATGGTTGGGCATATGCTCTCCAGCGCTTCCATATTTTAAATTGGACACAGATGTGATATCTCTTCTCATTGGCTCCTGCTACCGGAGATCCTGAGCTCATGCTTGTCCAGTCACGTGTGGAGGGAGAGCTTCCAGCGAACAACGTGAGTCGGGTCTCCACTCAAACCCGGTAAAGGTATCCTCATCCCCATTAGCCCATCTGGGTCTCAAATACTTCTAGCTCGAGTCACCAATCGAACCATCCCGTGCGCAACTGCCAACGGTATCATGACGAACCTGGAGATTGTCACATCGGCTTTCTGGAGCTCGTTGAGAAACGGCAGAGAAAGCCGCCCTGGCCTACTTTCCCAACAAGACCGTGGTCATGGCAAGAGTGGAGTGAGGCATGAGCATTCAGAGAAAATCACCGCCATGTGCTAGAAGCATATGTCGGGGTGAACGATGGTCAAAGCTGCTAGGTCCATCATCTCCCGACTCTAGGCGGGTAGAGTCTTCTGTGTCCCTACCATCCACAGAAAGCTTTCCCGTCGAGAAGGGGTCTCCGCCAGCAAATATCACTCGTGGCCTTGTCTAATCAAAGATATGTCCATCGCACTGCGTCTCTGCAGCAAAGAAGATTGCCGACACCCATTTTCCCTTTGATCGTGCGCCAAACAAGGATCAGACGGTGAACTCCTACCTCATCGAGGCTAATTTCCCAAGTGGATGAGGATAGCTTGAGTATCTATCTCATCTCAGATAGACGATCGCTGCTTCCATCCCGGCAAGACTTGGTCACATTATGCGCAGGTAATTTCTACAAGACGACAAAGGTATGCTTGGACTGGTAGATTCCTGGCGTATGAAGTTATCCCGATGCTCATGAATGGTGGTAGAATGCTTCATTCATGCACACATCCTTCGAAAGTGATCACCAGGAATAAATTTTAGAAATCCAGCATGACCACGGCTAACAATATCATTACATAGTCCTACATGACACCAAAATGTTTGCTCAATTCGATTGATACGGAAAAAGGAATAGGAAAGCTTGTGACAAGGGCTGATGATCATGAGTTATCAGTGGGTATTTATTACAGTGACATACCAACATCTCGTACATTGATCTAGCATTCCCGTGTTGTCCTCACTGCAAACAGTTCTAAAGACTCGCCTGAAATCCCTTCTGAAATAAACTTGTATCCAACGCCAAGTTATCACCGAGAATAAGAATGATTTCCTTTTAGATCATGTCATTGCAATAAATTTCGCAGGTATCATCTCACGTCACAGCCAAAATGGGTCCAATAACCTTTGTTCACGCACGCAACCTGATGCCATAATTACTTGAGCTTCGAAGCTGCCAGAACCTTGCAACCTCTCAATTGTGCTCCACAAAGTTGGAGTTCTGTACAGCGCCAGTAAAAATCGAAAATCAATCGATCTAATCAAGAGTTGTAGCTTCGCAACTGACCATAACATTTTCTACATCTGACTACGTTCCGTCAATTTTTAATACAGCTTTTCTGTCATCAAACCGCTAATCCCGTCCAAACCCAAACAACCTCTCGAGTATCGTTAGCTCTATTCTTAACGATGAAACTGTCATGGCTATACGTGATAAAGATCCGTTCTCGTATACAAAAGACTACCACAAGTTTTACTGCAACAAGTACTACGAAATCAGAATAATTCGTAACGTCACAAGTATCCATTCACATAACGAGACAAAAGCATTGTTTTAATATTATGGGGCTGGTGGTAATATTAGCTCATGCGAAACCAGTGATTAATTGAGCCTACTAATGATACAGTACCCATTGCCAGTTAGACCATCTGTTACCGCTAAGACTCCGTCGCAAACTCCATCACACTTTAATGGTGAAATTGGCTAGCCATTACCCAAAGAGACCAGTAAAGATACTTTGTGAGACTTGTGATTTTGATCAAATTCAGCACTCGGATTGACGGACTGCGTTAACTGAGAGATTTATAAACTACCTTCAAACACAGAGATTTTCATACGCTCAACATTCTCTTGCATAACAGAAACAAAGTAATCGTCTAATATGGTCTAAACTTTTTAATTTGTTAAAACCAGTCACTATCAATAGCGTAATCTTACGCACTTATATTGAAGCTCAAGTACGGGTAATGCCAAGTTAGGTCAGGTAAGCTATTAAAAAGAGAAACAAGCTCGCACCACGTGAATGACTATTCATTCAAAGCCCTCGCCTGTGTGTGGAATCATGGCAAGTTCAACAGTCTTATGGACTTAATAAATGTATGATTAAGCTCAAGAACTCACACAGTCTCGACTGCGATACTCTAAAGTTCTTGAAACCTCTACGTCTTCGAACCTAAATATTCCCTTGACCTAGCACTTCCTGAAACCATCTATTAATTATTATCTTTATTGAATATAAACCCCCTCAAAGTATATATTTTCTTCGTCTTTAAATCCCTTTCCTCTTTGTTCAACTATCATTTCGCTCATGACTCATTATCACAAGGTGTGAGTTTGTTGATATAGATCGGGTTGGATGGTACAGAGGCGCAGCGTCCATGCCTTACCCAAACTAGGACCTTTATAGCTTCAACACCTATCCCACTTGAGACTAGAGGTTACACACCACAAGGGTCAACTTCTATCGGTACCTATGGATGGAATCTGAATTTAAGTAATTCAAACATTAAAATTAGATACTCTACATTGATTACTCATCTTCCAAAAATGCATGCATGGGCACTCAGGGCGCCAAATCAGAAAATACGAAAAATTACCATTTTTAGGTTTTACATTCGGGGAGCCCTTATTATTTTAACCTATACCCATGTGGCGCTTTACAGGAAGTCCTTGACTCTTATAACAACGATACACAGGAAAGAATTTAAGATTGTCCTTGTCACGTGCTCATTTCACGTTGCTCATGGGCAACATGCTTAAGATTTTTTTTTAAAAGATGGTAAAACTGACCAAATTTTCTACGTTTCCATGAATTATGACCTAGATAAGAAATATAATCAAAAGCCATTTGAGTATAATCCCAAAACAGACCTGAATCCGCCCAGGATTCTTTGTTAGTGATGGGTCATGACTCGTCTTGTTTTCGGAGTTGAAGCCTTCGCCAACAGGGCTCCGTACTTCAAACACAAACGGCTCTCCCGAAATAATAGCGTGAAAATAAAATTTATTCTCACCCCTTGGAACTAGATCTCGGCTCCGAAGCAATTGTCGACCCCAAGCTTGCCAAGGGCTGATCCTGGAACTATCGACGCGAATGCTACGTGAAAAAAACGGGGTCACAGCATCATGCAACGCGGAATACGGGGAGCGAAGCACATTGGCACTGCAAAGCTCACCGTATCTTTTTCAGTTTGGGTATCTACACATGCAGCACGGACCCGCAAAGGGAGCTAGAATATCTATTATCGAGTGGCAGCATTTTGGTAGCAATTATTAGCTAATTTTTCCCCCAATCTACGCCTCGCAACTTCCTGATGCAGAGAGATGTCCACAGTTGGCGGCGGCACGACTATGTTGGGCCACGATGTTGCTCGGAGTAGTAATGGCGGCGAACTCGGCTATTCAGAAAAAACAAATGAGCCCCGCTAGTAGACATTGAATGACACGTCAGACTCCAGAGAAGCTCGCGCATCTAGGTTTTGGTCGCAGGCTTCCCCACGGATTGTACTCATCAGAAAATACGGTCACACCTGAGGTGGTAAAGGCTGCCTACCTCTGTGGGGTCTCCTTTTCGAATCTGGCCGGGAATCTTATCCTCTAGGCCGAGTTCTGGCCATGAAAAATGGCAGGGTGGCGAGTTTCGATGAGATAGTGAGGACTTTTGTTGCCTTGTGTTTGGTCGAAACTCTGGCCTACCGATAAAATGATATCTGCCAGAATTCTCTCTCCTTCCTCTTGAAGGGTTGTGGTGTACATGGTTGTATACACTTGCTATCTTCAACATAATGGTTGTGACTACCCAGACGGCCCCCGATATACTTGAGTGATTATGGCAATGTCGTTATGGGATGCGAATGGTATCTTGTTGTGTATTACTGTCAATCGTACACACGACACTTAAGCAATCCCACATACTTCCACATAGCGCCGTAGCTAGTCTCATTTAGGAGTGATGTAGGAGTGAGTGCAGCAATTGATGGCATCTAATCTATCACTAATCTATTTCCACTTCCCTGGCTCTGCATGCTTCACGACGCAGATGACAATTTACTACTAATGTGAGAAGCGCATTCATAACACATCCAAGGCCGAATGGGACTTTTGCTCAGTGCATGGAAGCAATGCCATGATTAAATGTTTATATTTTCCATGCAGCTTCAGCGCTTTAGGGCTACTAAAGCTATTCCAGACCTCTTGGCTTTCCATGTGCCCTGCTAGTACTTCAGCGCCCTACGAAGATTTACCTGCTAGCTTACGCCTACGAAACAAGGATAGGCCCTGTAGCCATACACAGCCCAGCCAGAACCTAGGCGGGCCTAGCCCGCAACACTGATATTTTGTTGCTGTAATAATTCTCACTCTCGCTT
Organism: Blumeria hordei DH14; assembly: GCA_900239735.1. Classification (NCBI taxonomy): domain Eukaryota; kingdom Fungi; phylum Ascomycota; class Leotiomycetes; order Helotiales; family Erysiphaceae; genus Blumeria; species Blumeria hordei. The sequence continues at coordinate 5,662,873 of OENG01000033.1, read as the reverse complement.
CGTCATATATCATGTGACCTTATACAGACATACTTTTTTTTTTATTGCCGCACGGGACACGGTGACTCTAGTGCTCATCACGAAAGATTTCATCATCTTGATGCCCTTCTGACGTGTTCCTGCGGGCCGAACAAGTCAGGCACTCATTTAGTTTTTCCCCCATTTAGTTTTTTCCCCCATTGTGTGAGAGAGAGAGAGACTGGCCGGGTGTTCTCCGGTATGGTATGAGTAGCCTCGGCACCTACTCCACATGGGGAGGAGATAATTCGGTGGATGATGAAGGTATGTCTGGATAAGCTAGGGTTTTGGAGACGTTCCCCTGGGTGGGTATTCACGGATGAGGGTTGACTTGGGGTGAAGGAAGAGCCGGCATAACTTCGCAGCGGTACTCGCAAATGGAATCCGAGGCATGAGTGCTCTTCCTGTATATTGAGTTACCCTTACCGTACATTTTCTCCGATAGTGTGTCATAGCTAGATGGCTGCATGCGCAATTAAAATCTGATTTTTTTTTTTAAAAAAAAAAAAAAAAAAAAAAAGAGAGAGGGAGACTGGCTTCGGCCGGCCATTGACGAAGTATGGGCTCACTCTATGTTCCTCGAGGCACCTCCGCAGGAACTAAGCGTTTGGCCACCATATGGGAGAAGGTTAGGCTCCCGTCAGAAACCTGCCCACTCCGTAACATATGAGCTATTCTTGTGAGGTGCCCGCTGCACAGCACTCGCAGTCTCTAAATGTATTTTCATGGCCTCTGCCACTGCACATCACCTCTTGTATTACCCGGTAGTCACCACGTCCCGCCAGCGATGCGGCTTTACTTGTAACCAGTGCCCGGTAGGCATAAAAAGAAAGAAAAAACAATTCAATCACTGAGTGTGTGCAGCGCAACTAGCAATGACACTGTCTACATAAATTCCCTTGATTAGACAAACACCTCCTAATCCCGCCATATTAGGTACTTTCTGATACTGGGCAAATCCTTGATGAGTGACCTGTGATTAATCAGTTGCTTGATTTCCATCTTCCCCATCCTAACCCCCAGAAATGCAGCGAGTCGTTGAAAGATATTTTAGGAGCAAAGCTCTCCCCCCACATTTGTGACGAATAAAATTGGAGGTGTGAATGGTGATAGATTTCCGAATTCCTTTCCCCCCTGTTCCTTGAAGAGTGAACAGTAGAGTCTTAAATGTTCAATAGTTTGACAACATACATAGTTAGCCACGCTAATAAAGCTTCATGCTAGGGGACTATTCTCAACACCTGTCAGTGGTGTCCCCTACGAACCTCCAGCTCCAACTGTAGAGTCTGCAGAGGCGAGATTGAGGGACAAAGTCCTCACTATGATGAGGATTCCAAATCGCCTCGTCGTCTGCATCGTTTTCTGCTAGACACATCCCCCCTATCACCATCATCATGAAGCTAGCTACAACCAGGTTTGATGGTAGAATCGCAGCCCTGCCCATAATCCACTGACTTCTCTTGGTCATGAAGGAAAAGCCATCCGACGAGTTTTCAGAGCGTACCCAGCACCCGATACGGAGATGATGGATTGGATCAAGTCGGCCTCGACTGTTACAAACAAGGGAATTGTAGATAGATATGCGCAAATCGTGTGGCAGGAGCTGCAGGTTTTTTGAGACTTTTTCCCGCGCAAACAGTTTCCATTGCTACCATTTTTTTTTTGGGTAGAAGGTTCCGTGGAAAAAGTGGCTGAATTCCATGGGTAAATACTGAGCTGAATGGCTGTTCATCAAGGGCAATATATCAATAATCTCTCAAGAAATATGGGAGGCAAGGAGCACTGTACAAGGTGTAGCCTGGGTCAGGGAGGAGCCCAGTGAGCTAGATAGTCTATGACTCAAGAAGAACAACAAACACAAACAAAGAATTTCATGCTTTGAGGGCAAAGACTAAACATCTATCCGCCATGTCATCTACGCACCTGAGAGTGCTATATTCTTCCAGAGATAGTTTTCAGTTACTCTCCAACGTTCGCATCGACTTTACTTGACTGGCATTTATTTCATAGGGAGCGGTATTGGGCTGCTTTTAGTCGGACCTCCCGGACTGCAGAGATCTCTCGACTACACAATTCACGAAGAAACTAATCAAGACCATTCAAGACGATGTCAGGTCCAACTGAATATAATATTCCCCCCGATGTGCCTAAAAATCGCTCAACTCCTCCCTATTTAATGTCGAAAGCCACACGACGACCCGCGGACATTTCTTCCAGTACTGTTGGAGACGGGGAATTATCGGGGATGGCCAATCTCAAGTTGCTGAGCATAAACTTCCGATGAAATACGGGAGGGATTCTGGGCCGTGCAAGCTTTGGAGGAGGAGGAGGAGGAGGCTGGAACACAGGACTCAAGATTGGAAGGGTATCATCTCGAGGGTTGACAGAGGCAGTCATTCTTTTCCAATAAGCTGGGCTCAATCTGGGTTGTTGGCTTGTCGGGTAGTATGTTCGGACTGAGGTTTCTAGCACTTGGCCCTGTAGTTTGGGGTTGTGCGTAAGCACCATGTAAACTTTTTGAAAATAAAGCTTCATGCCCTGCTCTCTCCTGCGAAATCCAGTGCCGACACTATCCAGCACTGTCCATGTATTCCCCTTCTCCATCTATCTTCGTAGACACCCTGAACGAAAAGTTGCTCTATTATTGTAGAACATATTCTTTGGGCGCTTGCTAGGAAGGTCTCAGCTCTCCAAAACCCTTGGCGCCTTGTGGACACTGATGTCGAGAAGCTCTCTAGGGCTGGCCCAACCGGCACACACATACATTCTTCGATTGTCCTGATTTGGCGCCTCGGGCCCAATTAGCTCTCATCGGAAGATATGTACTTCAAGTAGGAAGGCTCAACTTAACGTCTAGAACACTCACACTCACTTTTCATTTGCAGACACCACTCGAGGTTAACCCTTACGGCGTAGAACCTCTTCCGTGCATACCCACCACAGGGACAAGCGTGAAAACCTGTGGTCATCCGAGTGTGATTTCATCATCCCACAAATACAATATCACCGCGAGAGAGTGTGGTGTGTGGGTTTTACTGGATTCGAACCAGCTTTCTCCTGTCTCAAGTGGGGTAGATGTTCAAGCTACGCAGAAGCTACCTGGGAGAACGGCCCGAATGGTGTACCACTGCACTATCCAACCCCAACCGGCAAATAAGAGGGCAAGACTAAGCACGTGTACGCGGTGACCTCTACGAACCTGGGAGTGAAATACTCTCCCAGAGCCAAGGTTCAGTCGAATTTCGCAATAGCAAAGAAGTTGGCCCACGAGGCAATGATTCAAAATACTCCATGACAATTTTCACTCACAACAAGATCATCTCCTACCGAAGCTTCATGAAGTCTACAAGTCCGACCAAGTACATCCTCATTTCAACGACCCACCCCTCATCGACTTTTCTCAAGCCGCAGCCGCTCACTAAATATGCGTCCACGCCGATATTCATACCCGTCGGAGGAGCAAAATCGTGGCGCACAAATTTCGGACGCAGTTCTATAGCATGGACGTATGAGAAACTGAGGCAAGTTTACAAGATGTTGCAAAGGAAGGATACGCTCTTGACCGGTGTGGAACTTTGAATTTTGCCGAGGAGATTTACACATTGAAGTGTATTGTGCGCGCCGACACTTCGAATGCGAGAGTGTAGCTGACACAATAGAAACATGCCAAAGATGGGAGGTGTAGTATAGTCTGAGTAGCCTGGACACCTGCTACACTTGGGAAGGAGACGCCTCAAACCACATTTCGCGCATAGAGAGGCCAACGGATGATGGAGGCATTTCTGGAAAACCCAAAGAATTTGAGATGTTTCTCTGTATGATTATTCACAGATCAGGGCAAACTTGGGGTGAAGAAAAAGCCACCATAACTTAGCGTTGATACTTGCAAATGAAGCTTGAGGCATGAGTACCTCATGTTTAATTCGAGTCATCTTTTTTGTAATTTTTCTCTAGTGTTGTGTCATAGCTAGCCACCTGCATACGCAATTAAAATCTGATGCAAAAGAAAAAACCGGCACATAATTTACACGCTATTGTGCGCAGGCACAACGCTAAAGGAATTACCAAAAAACCTTTAGGCTTCTCAATAACTCTCTCCTCAAATAGACTCAGTATACCTATAACAGTAGTAAATCCCCTCTTATGCCTACCATACAACTCTCCTCAGACAGTACTACCCCTCACAAGTCCTTATTCGATCATACTCTAAGAGGAGCCCTTTGCCCTTCATCATCTGCCCTCTCTCGAAAACTAAATGATGGTCATTCGTGGGTGTATAGTAGCTGGGGAAATCGCAAAATCCACTAGGAGCGGAGTTCTCCTCGGACCTATTTAATAACTAAATCCAAAGACAAAATGACACGTCTGAAGAATCCAAAGAGGCCAGACGTCTGGGCGCTACAGACTTATTGGCACCTTAGGAAGGTTACACTCTGCCTTTCTAGCCACCTTTTAACTCTTTCGTCCCAGCTCATGTTGGAATGCCAGAAGCATTTTGACAGAGTGTGTGTGCCGTATCGTAGCTCAGGTCAACTTTTCCGTGTCACGTTAGGCACTAGAGAGTGCCGCAGATTCATTGTCAATAAAGTTATACGGCTAGTTTGTGATTCAACCTCGGCTCAGTAGACTGTACGGCGGGTTCGAGTGGTTCGTAGGAGATACAGCTTCAAAGTATTGAGTCTTCTTCTACTTTAGAAATTTAATAACCATCCGTAAATTCTACAAAAGATATTCATCATGTCTTAATTAGGCTCAAGGCCGTCGTGTGATTTTTATTCTCCTAAAGTAAATAGTTTTTGTGCATTAACGTGCTGGGAGATGGCGCCATCCACACTGCTACGGGAGCTTTAAAACGAGTAGGCCCGGGCTCGATCAGGTTAACTGCCATTAACTATGTCAGCATGCCCAACTTAGACTTTACCAATCAGTTGGACCAAGCCAAGCTCGAACATCTAGAGAATCCTATTATGGCATGCTGAAGAGCAAATTCCGTTTCAGATTCTACCACCGCGAACCTGAGTCCTTGACATCTCAAGATTTATATTTTACCTTCCCTTCTGTGACAGCTTCATCTCATTTCGGCACTTCCGTTCTATCCGTCCGTCCGTCTATTCATCGTAGAATAAAGGCCGAGATTACGAACAAGAGCTCAAGGCCGAAATACCGATATATCCGTTAGAATTTATAAAGTTTGGCATGGTTCTATCGCAATACTTGAGTCAATGACTCTCTGAAAAGCTGGCTCATCCCTGACCCAGGCTACACCTTGTACACTGCTCTTATCCTTATTTGATACGAGAAAGATCTCTCACATTTTGCCCGTGATGGATAGTCATTTGGTTCAGTATTTATCCATACGATGCAGACTCATTTTCTGTAGAACCTTTTACCCATAAAAATAAATTGGTTGCAATGAAGGCAGCGTACGCTAGAAAAATTCTAAAAAATCTGCCGCCCCAGCCAGGCGAGGCCTACACCAGGACGATATGAGGTTCGAACATCCATCTATATTGCCATTTCCTGTAGTATTAGATGCCATATTGATCCAATCCGCCATCTCCGTATCGGGCGCTGGGTACGCTCTGGAAACTCATCGGATGGCTTTTCCTTCATTATCAAGAGTCGGCGATCAAAAGGGTTTGAGGTCCACCATCTGATCTAGTCGTGGTTAGCTTCATGATAATCGTGGTAAGGATCTTCGCTGAGAAATGAAGAAGACACAGACGGCGAAAGCAATTCGAGATGCTCTCCGAAACGAGGACAATGGTGTTATTCAATCTCGGCCCTACAGACTTTTCAGTGAGAGCTGGAGCTACGTGGGGGACCCGACTGACAGGGGTTGAGCCTTTATCCCCCAGAGTCGACATGATACGTGTTCATAAATTCAAAGTGCGTTGGATTCTGCTGTTGGAGCCTGTAGAACTATACTCAAAAAATAATTTTCTTTGGTGTAAAGCATGGAGGTGCTTTTGGCCTTGAATCATGGCCTTGTAGGCCCACATTATCTACAATGCTAAATTGCACTGAGCTGCTCGACAGGACGACTTTTCACTGCCAGGCTCACATTTGCCACCGCTGATGGGTGTTCAGCATTCACTTCTCCTACAGCGACAGTGTTTGTAAGATTTTCTGTTCATTTTTATAGTTCCATGGTAAAGCATCAGTATTAATGAGCATCATACACTTGGCATTCTCTACGGAACTTCTAATCCTATTAATAACAAATATTAACCAAACTATTATAAAGGCACCAACTTTATTTGCATCCCCGGCATGGTCCGTGTCTGTTCTTGGTAGGTGCGCAGAAGAGATGCTCGTACTCCATGTTCAACATGTGGCTGCAGGGGAGTATAAAAACGATACAGTGATCATTTGGAGGGGTATAGTTTATTCAGATTTAAATAGTAGAGGTTCTGCAAAATCAAAAATTGTGTGATTCTTGCGTTGCGAAACCGTCGTAGTCTAGGGTTTCGTCCACAAGCCATCCAAGACAGACTCTTAGAGTTTTACAAGAAATTTACAGCCTAACCTACAGGAAACTTCTGAACCTAGGCTTCCTGAGAGTAATTTATCCCAAAGTCTGTTGAGCTGACTGCTTATCCGCGCCTCTCTCAGCCTCTGCAATTCCAGTAGACCCCACTTACAGGAAGATACGATAAGCCGGTCGGATGTCTTTTAGCCGCGCGCTTAATAGACTTCTAGCATATTCAAAACCATGATGAGCCGTCAGCAGTTGACGTGCATGTGCACGATATTTGAACAATGTCTGAAGTTGAATCACAAGAAACAACTAAAAGCATCGAACCTAATATATCTCCAGGTGATCTAAATATTAGTCTTGAGGTTCTTTATCAAAAACTACAGGATCTCGAGCTAATTGAGCAAAAAGTATTCGGTTGCGTGGATAATTCACATGGTCGCACGTTCTTACAGAACCTTGAGACACAAAATGATGACACCGATGGCCAAAAAACCTCTCAAACTAACTCGTCCGATACATTGCTTCACAAAGCTGGCCGTGATAAGATTAGAATTCTAAAAAATATGATCGATAATATAGACATCCTGCGTGGAATGATTCGAGACAAGACTAAGGTTATCGCCAGATCGCATATTAGACAACTAAATATTCTTGACCTTCCTGATGAGCTACTTATCCGAATCTGCGAAGAAGTACAAGGTAGAGAAGAATGCCATATAAAGTATATTCCCGATGCAAATATTGGCATACAAGAAGTCAAAAACCTGCGACTAACGTGCTGGAAATTCTGTAATGTGAGCTCTCATCTTCTAATCAGCTGCGTACATGTGGATCTAGAAGCAAACTCGATAGCTCACCTTGATGAAGTTTCACGACATCCAACAATTGCAAAGGGTGTTGAGGTTATTCAGATAAACATGCTGTACTATGACTCTGTTCTAGAAGAAGATGTGGAAACTTTTGGCGACTTTCATGCACGACAGCTTCATGACGTTACTGAGTGTGTAGAGGATATGGCTTCCCATGATGTTGATCTTTTTACGGGAACGCCTAGCGAAGTTGTTAATAGCGCCATCCAAAAAGGATGGGCCATTGGAAACGCCTGGTTTGACTATGTCAATGACGATAGTGAAAATAAGCCTACAGACGAGAGTGTAGGATATCAAAAAATACTTCTAGCAGCATATGAGCAGTATAGGCAAAAGTATGCGGCACAGGAAAAGCTCTTAAAGAGCGGAGATCTGCCCCGAGTAGTTGCTGCGGCAATGGCAAGAATGAACAACGCTACTCGACTCGACCTACACAACTCTGAATTCACAAGGAGATATCGTAGACCTGACTATTTAACCATGATTAATAATGAAGAAAGTCTCATTAAAAGCACACTTTTCCCTATAACCTGGGAGAAGGGAATGCGCTTTGAGCTTGGAAACCCACCACTTGAACTTCTATTTCAATTACCTGCGGCCATTTATGAAGCTGGTGTCTTCCTAAGCACCCTCGAAATAAGAGCTCCACCCTGTGACTTCTTGTCCTTGGCTTCAAATAAAGAATCCCTCCAAAAAGTTAAGCATGCGACGCAGAGACTCAGAAACTTCTCATATGACCCAAGAGTATCGTACTGCTCGGGACTTTGGTCAGCTGAGGAGTCAAACGAAATTGAAGCCCTCGGTGAATACCTTAATGCGCATCTTCAGTCTCCCCTTCTTGAAGATATCAGACTTTCATGTGACTTTCTACAAATTGACGCAGTCGCTCCTTGGTTTAACCTAGGTGTCGTTCTTACCCGTAATCATTGGCCAAGGCTTAAAATTATATCTTTGACTGGATTAGCCTTTCACTTCTCCGAGCTTGAGATGTTCATCAATCAAGTTCAGAAGCCACTCACCGTCTGGTTTCGACGTCTGCACCTTTTAAGTGGTACTTGGTCCAAAGTACTCGATATTCTACGTGGAAAAGTTGGATCTTATCCGACGATAGAAGATCTATCAGGTGGAGAATTCGATGAAATGTCAGATGAAGAAAAACAGGATATCTTGGGAAAGGCGAAAGTCGGCTGGGACATGAACAAGGTGGAACTATATGTTCTTTCAATTTACGGGCCTCCAAATCCTTTTAAAAAAAATTCATAGGTTCCAGAAAATATCAAACAAAGCGAAGAAGCGAATGATTTACACCAAACAATGGATTTTCTAATTAAAATATCTGGCGCCCAGCTCTTTGTCCATAGCCCTGCACACACGATACCTGCGCTATATTCCTGAAGATTATAACTGGCTATCCAAAAATTACACCTTATCTGATGGAGTTAAACTTAGGAAAAGAGTCTGCACCATAACTGGCTCATGTAACGTATAGCCTTCAATTCTGTTGAAGGGTTACTTTGCATTGATACATATTCACATAGCATTGAGGAACGCAGAGATGAGATGAAGATCATTGAACTCCAAAGTCTTGAGACAACGGGAAGACATGCTTTCATTATCCATATTGATTTGGGTAATAGGAGTACCCTTAATAATCGGATCCGGGCGATGTCGATAATTTTACTGGTGAGCCAAATACGGGGAATGAGGGAAGTCCAACGATTTTGAGAATTTTTTAGTACTTGGTACTTTTTTGAGGGTGGTAAGAGGGACTGGGATTCTAGGAGCAAAATAATGAGCTCTTTTGGCAAATTCGTCATGTTCCAAAGAGATTTAAGACATTGATAATATTCAGTTCAGTAATTTTCCTACAGTTAGATTATGGAATGGGGAGTAACAGGAAATATGAGGCTAGTACACGATTTATGTAGATAATTGATTATCTCATACCCCTTAACGTTGGTAAATATACCGTTAGATTAGTTTCGAGATAAAAATTATGACACGAGTCCACAGGCAAGAAAATCTACGGCAACGTACGTCGGAGATTGTGAATATATCGTATGGGGATATAAAACCTCGGAATCCTAGAGACACTAAAGACCCGTTCTTGTGCCGTCGTTGACTCTGGAAAGAGTTATGCTCACACGATAATATCGACAACGCCCAGTGCAGCTAGCCTATGGGAGTCTGAAATGTAAGCAGATGAGTTTATTTTGATGACTCCATATTCCAACGTAAAATTTCGGTTTAATGCACTAGAACCGGCCTCTAAAAACCTGGATTTCCCGCGAGTTGGTAAAGATTGTACGACGAAGACACTGATCATTTGTCAGGGCTACATAGCAGCGAATGGGTCAAATATTATCTCTCAACGTCTGCCGCAGTATTTATTGAATACCACGAGGCATCGGATGGGATTGGCTGCGCCATCCTTACATGCAGCGCGCATCGTGCGGCCACAGTCAGTTTGCAGGTGGAATTCGCAAGTGATAAGGGCGACGACAGCCGGCGAGGAGGAATTCATCAGCTACCAGCGGCGCCGGCGCGGATGCTTCGCAAGCCCTACGTGTCCGGGATCGCCGACGAGGACGGCATCTGGGTGAAGTTGAAAGCAGGCGCAAGGTAGTCTCGGCCTCAGCGTGCTCGTGCGGGAGCCCCGACGCGCTCTCTCCACTGGCGACTGCGCTTCAGCGGTGGATTAGGAGTTGCCGCCATGGCAAGCAGGGCCGAGCCGCATGGAACCACCGGCCATCTCTCGCCGCAAAATCGTGAGGCGACTCGTAGGCGAATACTTGGCCACATGCAAGGCTCGCGTCTCGCCTCATAGGCCGTCACTGCTCTCGAGGATGCACAGGCAGCTTGGAGATGGGTGCGGTCAGCGAGGGACACTCCCGCTCTGACTATTTCGGAGGCCCTTCGCCTCAGGAGTGACTGTGGGCGGCAAGGCAACGAGTTTGCGTGGCTAGCCACGACGACTTCGCTTGTCGATGAGTCTACGCGACACTCCCCAGACCGCAAGAGGAAGTTGGCCTCAGCTACGAGATAGCAACCACACTCTATCAAGATTTATCCGAAGTTTCGTCGCGGCCCTCGGGGAAAGAGTTGAGAGGAGACGGGAATGGCAGAGACTGGCTTTCTTTGGCTAAACACAGGTCTACAGTGCCCAGCTGGCCAGCATCCTCAAGTGCTTCAAAAGGGTCAATATGCCTTCGTATTTAGTCCTAATATCGGTATTAGGAGAGCCCCGCACCCAGCGGTTTATTTCAAATTTTCTCGGCTGCCAAACACTCTCAACTGGACCTAGTTTGACTTTCTGGAGAGGGGGAACAATGAATGGCAAATACTTCTAAGTTTATGATTAAATGAGGGCTTATGAGGGGTGGCACTGATTCAGGGGAGCTGCAAATGAAGCGTATGAGGGGATATACTACTAGATAGGTATCTTGGCCTGTAGGCAGGGAGACCTGTATGTCCTACATAGACTAAGGTCCAGAAAGAATGATAATTTACAATAATATTAGTTACTTAAGCTTACAGTGAGAAGCTCACTCCTTTCCAAAAACCTATCTACATTTGAAGGTTGAACAGTGTGTATACCACTTCAATTTTTATTATTTATTTGTTGAAAAGTGATGTACTCACTGTAAATTTGCAAGATTTGTATTATCTGATGATACACTACTGAGGCCATTATTTAAGTCGGAGATATCTTCAGTAGGCCAGAGTGTACTCTAGTTAGTGTCCGACATGGTCAATTTATCCAAGTCTTGTGCTAGACAACTTAGCTTGGGACTTACAGCTTCATTGCTCTTCAACGTTAGTATTGCTCCTTTCTGTGCAATTCCGATAAGTCTCTCCCCAACGCTCAATCCTTTGCTTAGTCCAGCCATTAGAACACCTAAAAAGGTATCACCAACTCCATTTACACTCACAATATCTGCAGGATCAACCTTTTCAGCTGCTGGGAATAACCGCATATATACACCGCCAATATTAAGGTGGCATTTGGTTGTGCGGCCGAAAATCCATCGAGCATGCTCCGGGTCCTTTAACCTCGAATCACCAACCATTAATAGTTCAGTAAGAAAAACTCCTTCTGGACCTAATTTAGTGAGAAGCATTGGTATGTATGGTAAGAGCTTGATGGATTTCTGGGGGAGGCCATGATCTGTGAGCTTCTTCCCTGCAATCGCTTGTAATTTTTCTTGAGTCTGTGCACCAGATATTCCAAATCCATCAAGAACAGACCAATAGTCATTAGTCTCCAAATAGCCTGCCTCTTCTGCCGCACGGTACATTTGATCTAACTCATCAATATTCGGTGTTGCAAGGTCAATGAGATGATTTGGGAATACGTTCAACGCCAGAGACAATCCCCCCTCACCTTGAGTTGGAACATTCGCTTTTCGAAAGATATCTGCACCTTTCTTCTGACTAACTGGCTCAAAAACAATTTTAACCCAGGGGTTTCGAGCACGAAGTGTACACATAAATTCGCGAATTTGTGACGGATCCCAATTAGCGTCGATCACTACCCATTTAGTAACGCTTGTAATATTGAAATCTAACCGGTACGAGTTTTGCTGGAATATTTGCATATCACCCATACCCACAACCAAGTCTTTTTTACCATCATTAACGGCGATATATTGGGCAGTACGATTCTTGATTTTGACCTTGGATCTGTAAGCTGTGATCGGAAGGACAAAAATACCAGCGGTATCAATATTTTTAGATTGAAGTTGACTTATTACTGACTGGCCAGCTCTACACAAGTTTTATTGGATTAGTTAAATATAACGGTGTTCGTGGAACTATGATTATGACGTACGAATCATCTGCGACGTAACTGCAGAGTCTAATACGTTGATCTCCGCTAACTTTGTGAGCTGCCATTGCTACGTTATGACCTACCCCGCCAATACTATTCCTTATTCGAGCAACGTTTGAAGTATGCATTGTAGGCTGCAGGTTTGTGTTGAAGTTTGCTCCGGGAAATGGTAATAAGTCGCAAGATGAGTCGATCGCTATGGCTCCGAAAACGATAACTTCGGCATTTATAAGGGTTTCAGGTTCTGGTTCAGAAGCTTTTCTAGTTTTAATGATGCCCGGATCACTTGAAGTGATACTATTTAAATTTTCCTTGTGTACCATATCCGACCTAGGCCTAGTAATGTAATTTGGTTTCTTCCATGAAGGGTTGGAATTCTCGGTCGCAAGTGAATCGTCTTCATTAACTTTCCCTGCAAGAGAGGCTGGCGTTAACATAGAATCGATTTTGGTGACTTTTTTTGTAAAACCTGTACTATGTGCAGGGCTATTCAATTCTTTGTCCTGGCTAGGCATACTTAGCATTCTCATCGTAGTCTAAAAGTTAGCTAATTACTTACTCAAGTAACGATGCCAGATGGACTGCTAGCTTCGCAGCCGTTTGTACATTTGATTCGATGAGAGAACGGTTTGCCGGTAAGCTGCGGCCATTGGTAATATCCTTTATTCGAGCCAAAATAAATGGAGTGTTTGCATGTCCGTGAAAGCCTCTTTCACTGGCTTCTTGCACAGCTTGATTTATTGCCTCGCTTATTTCTGCTTTCGGGATTGAAAACTCTTCTGGAATAGGATTGGCAAAAAGTGTTCCACTCTTGAAATTTAGGTTGCTTGTGATGCCCATTCTGGTTAGGGCGACTATATTGATCAGTTTGAGATCAAATTTCTTGTGAGTAGGACTCACGCACAATTGCGGCAGCTTCTCTAACGTCCTGAACTACCATTGGGCTCCTCACTCCGCTCTCTCGCGCGTAGAATGCCGGGAACTCCACGTCACCGATTCGGCCTTGCGAAAAAGTGGCTACCATAGTTCCCTGTGTTTCAAGGAATTCGAGTGTACGTGGTATATCCAAAAAGCTCTTACAACCACTGCAGACAACTGCAATTGGAGTTCGGCCTAGTTCCGTGAGATCAGCTGATACATCCATGGAGTCCTGTCCTCCACGGTGAACACCGCCAATACCACCAGTTGCGAAAACACGTATTCCAGCCCAGTGAGCTAATATCATGGTGCTTGAAACAGTTGTCCCGCCGTGGATTAGACGTCCTGCAATGCCCTTCTCAAGGATTAATTTAGTGTAAAAAGGGTTTACTATCGTCACCTACCATTCCAAGAATATATGGTAGGTCCCGTCTTGATATCTTCATAGTATCTGGTTTGGCGGCCGCGTCACATAGAATAGTTAACTCCTCGTCGCTGAGTCCAACAGTTGCAACGCCATTGACAACCCCGACAGTGGCTGGGATAGCTCCATGTGAGCGAACTAAGTCCTTCAGGTGTAAAGCTAGCCGAATGTTGTCTGGATTTGGCCAGCCGTGGGTATATATCGTAGATTCCAATGCCACAATCGGTCGACCCTCGTTAAGAGCAGTATTAACTTCTTCGCTTACATTGATAAACTTTCGGCCCAGGACATTGATGGAATATTCTCTCGTCCATTTACGGAAATCCAGAAATCGAGGAGTACCTGGCTTTAGTAAAAACCTCGCTTTCACAATGCGGTTCATGGCAAATGCGTGTGCATTGCTCACAACGGACCCATGGACATAATTAGGATCTTCCGTTTATCCTGCTTACTTATTTAGGCATTACCCCAAGTTCACATGGCTAATTCGCTTAAATCCTTTACGGCTCCCAATGACACGACAACTATGATATGTATAAGTACATTTGAGTGGATCATTAAAATCCAATATTGTAGACAAATAAGCGTCGACGAGAATTATCGCCTGTTATCACATGGAGATATCCATGTGACTTGCTCGTATGCTTAAGAAAATAACGCAGACCACCTTTTCAAGTATAACGAAAGAAAATCTCTTACGCGGCTATGTGTTAGAACGCGGCACGCTTAAGGGTTTCCTTGACTCCTAGGAGATATATGGCGTAGCTTAGGACCTAAAAATTATTAAAAAAAAAACATACGAGAAGGTACTGATGGATGGGAATTTGTGTAATTTGTATAGGGCCGCCGTGGTGGAGGGCACAAATTATTTTCGAACGTTTGGTACACTAGCCGGAGCTTAGAGGTCAGCTTGAGTGAGGGACTGATGTTCATGGATAAATTGACGTCTGCGACTCATCTAGCTCGGTTTAGCCCCTGAAACACTACAATAATAGAAGCTTGCCAAAGTAGGAACAATTAATTCAAATTCCAAGACCAAATACCTCAATTAATTTGCTATCCGACGAACGCCTTTTCGATCCAATTTTCTTCACATCATGCCCTAGGCGATTACGAATCTACCTTGTTCTTGCTATGAAAAAGTGACGAGATATTAGGATTGTTATTGATACGGCTGGCTTCCTTCGAGTGTTGATAAGGCCATTGAGAAAGGTTGTGGGTAAATATTTTGTAATGCAGTGACCTATTAAGCCTACGCCCAGGTCACAGTGAATTAAATGGATAGAGTAGTCTCACTCTCACAGTCACACCGTAGAGGTGAGTTTTACGTATTCAATGGACGGTTAGTTGACTGGTTTGTGGTTTTATTGTGTTACTTTAGTCAATAACTACCGAACACAATAAGATCCTCTGTGGACCAAGCCACACCTTTTAGATTCCTACTGTATTCATATGATATGATAAAATATATCTGATTTAATGCTCATGGTGGAAAGCCATTCAGCTCGTTGTTCAACCATAGAACTCGGCTACATTTTCTAAGAAAAATACGTACGCCTGAATATACTCAAAAGGCATGAACTCTATACCACACAAGGTGCGCAAATTCATCCATATCTCTCTTCGTTGTAACAGTCGAGGCCGACTTGATCCAATCCACCATCCCCGTATCGGGTGCTGGGTACGCTCCGGAAACTCATCGGATGGCTTTTCCTCGATAACCAAGGGTTGATGATGAGTAGGGCTCCGACCCTACCATCTGATCTGATCGTGGTTAGCTTCATGATAATGGTGATAGGGGGATGTGCTTAGGGTTGAAGACGATGCAGACGGCGAAAGCGATTTGGAATCCTCATAGAAGTGAGGACTTTATTACTCAATCTCGGCTCTGCAGACTCTATAGTGAGAGCTGGAGGTTTGTAGGGGACACCACTGACAGGTGTTGAGAATAGTCCCCCAGTTCCGACACTGACAAGTCGTCAAATGGAGATATACTTGAGGTTGCTTTCGACTTCGATTCGGATGCGATTCTCCTTAGCTATCCCAAATATGCAGAGCATACTGAGCGATTACACCGGCACCTTTGGAAGGTGAAGAATTCGCCTTTGCCGGCCTTAGGAACTATTTATATGATAAAAAATACCCTTCATCGGTAACTTCCATTAAGCATCACCTGTGAGGGGCTAGGACTTTCAGTCAGTGAACGGAAGCAATGCTACGATTAAATGTTTATATTTTCTATGCAGTTCAGGAACGGGCAGCTACAGCGCTTTATGACTACTAAAGCTATTCCAGATCTCTTGGCTTTACATGTGTCCTGCTAGTGCTTCAGTACCCTAACAAGATTTACCTACTATCTTACGTCTACGAAACAAGGGAGGACGATGGCTGAACACCTGTCAGTGGTGTCCTCTACGAACCTGGGAGTGAAATATTCCTTCAATGCCGAGATCCAGTCATGAGAAAGGGTGAATTTGAGAGTTTTCGTCGGCTTGGCGATCGGGAGGAGGTGTGTTGGCTCATTTCTGGTCGAAAATCCGACTTGCAGAGATTTCACGACTTTACAACTCAACGAAATCAACTATCTACACCTCAAATACGAACCGCAGACAGGCTATAACCTGTGTGATGTTCGTATTACAACAACCGATATCTTCAAGATCTTATTTTTTTTTCTAGAAAATCATTCCCTGCCAGAGTCATCTCGCGGCCCTCTCCACAATCATCTCACCACCTACCGAAACTATCCCATACCTCCAAAAGTCAAATCGCCAACAAAAAAGTAGAATGATGTCCCACAATCCGCAACTGCCAGTCACTGTGAAGGTACGGTCGAAATACCGGCCTTGAATGCGTCCTCACCTCGGCCAAGGGCACCAACAAGTCGACCTACGACATTTCGCCGGCATACAAAATAGAGCGATCGACAAAGGTTGTGGCACCGGTGCCTCAGTCTTGACCTCTCAGTCGCGTTTTCGACCTCCATGATTAGAGGTACGGCAGCGACGGGGTAAGGCCGAAGAGATGGTCATTCTACAAAGTTTCTGGCATAGCGAGGCTGACTAAAGGACAAAGGCGTGCTGTGTGGGTGGTAAAGGGGAATACAAACTGAGGAGGCCTTGGTTGTCGACTGGATGGGGCCTCCAATGAAGAAAACGACCCCTGAATGAGATGAGCCAAAGCTGGGACTGAATTGAAGGGGAAAATTACAGATCGCGAAGGTGTGTTGCATTTTAATGGTGATATATTAAATAGTTTTACTTTTACCAAGTCTACTGAGCAGCAGAGATATACAAAGGTCCGTGCATAATAAATATCACGTGGCTATCTTTGGCTAATACCTGCCAATCACAACAAGGTGTCAAGGGCTCAGGCGCGTGGTGGCCGAGGCTGAGGAGGAATTTGCGCTTCGGCGCGTCAAAAGAGGGTTCTCTGGACGGCTGGGCTTGACATGATTCGACACATGGTTCGAGTCTGAGGTGGTCCGGTCATTTATGTGGGACGAGGTAAATATACTTCATGGTAGTCAACCTGATCCAGCCCGGCCCCACTTGTGCTTAAGTTCCAGTAGGAGTGCGACGGGAATCACTTGACCTAGCACGTTAATAAACAAATCAGGGAGGCTATTCTCAACATCTGTCAGTGATGTCCCCTACAAACCTCCAGCTCTCACTGTGGAGTCTACAGAGCCGAGATTGAGAAACACCTTTTCAACTTTGAGCTGAGTTATCTCCCCCTGCGTCAAAGATACGCTTCCGATAACACATAAGACGACCACGACGACGATAATGATGCTGGGATTGAGGAAAGATAATGCGGTACCAAACGCTACAACGTTAGTCAGAGAAGCCCTCATTATATTACAACATTTGCTACCCACCAGTGGGCAAATAAAAAGCCCACGAAAGCAAAGTAAAAGATCCTTCCGGATTCAAGTAAAGTAGATTTCGGCACGTCAACAATATTGTCCCTTTGAATCATTACTTCCGAATCTACGAGCCATGATGGCATCTGAAGAATATGAGTTACCTAATGACCCCACGTCTGTAACAACTTTTGGTTGCTGGGCTAGGCTCCTTCACGGCAATCACTTCCGACCAATAATTTTCAGATATATTTTCTAGACCTTCGGTTTGTCCTGCGACATGAATCAGGGGAGAACTAAGGAGGATGCCAGGAAGGTTGAGTGATACTCTTAGGTATACACAGGTCTACTGCGCCCAGCTGGCCTGCTTCTTCGTAATGTGAGAGCCCCGCGCCCAGTGGTTTTTGAGACTTTTCCCTGCAGCTACACACCCGTACATAGCCATCGTTTCATTGGCTGGAGAGGGGAGATAATGACGGGATAACGGCTCCTCTAAGTGTGCACTCGAATGAAGACCTGTGGGGGTATTACTGTTGGAAAGAAGTCGTGAAGGAGGCATAGAAACTCCCGGCTTGTAAGCAGGTGAGACCTACATACATGTACATGATCATAGACTTTATAGGATAATAAATACAAACAAACAAAAAACAAACCAAACCTACGAAACTAGAGCGTTATCAGAAAAGGCTCGAGTCTCAGTTCAGTGGATACCAGCCCACTCCGGGATACAGGGAAACGAAGAGGCCGATAGAGCTGCACGCTCCGGCCTCCGACAACTGCCAAGTAAAGAGAGCCAGCCTGGCTCCGTCACGTTGGCGTACGTTCGTCGGCTCATGAACCGGAACAGGTAAACGTTTCTTGATGACTGGTGGGAAGAAGCATGTCCACCTAGATATCGTAATCTGGGCCTTCTCATGTGACGAAGCAAGCCACGCGAGCTGGCACTTTCTTGGCGGCTACTTCGTAAACTGATTTCAGCTCGTACGGGACACGGAAACTTCGCTGCATGCCATCGTCGTATCAATAACTTCGCCGCTTCAATGGAGTGTGCCTGTGGGGAGGAACCATCGCCTCTCCACTTTATTCGCTGTCGACTGCACGCACGCCAAACGCGTCGACTTAGAGGGACAACGTCACATCACGACTCTGTCCAAAAGCTTCCCGGACCTAGGTGCTTTGAGAATTTTACATACTTTGTACAGGAAACCGACTGCTTCGGAGGCTAACCTGCGTGTCCGTCGCCAGCTCTCAGCGGAGAGGACATTAATTAGGTCATGGTACGAAGCATGGCAGGAAGGAAAACGAGACGAGAAGTGTCGCTTTCCCACCTCAAATTGGAGTATTGCATTTGGAATTTTTTGTTAAAGAGAATTTATGGGTGTTTTTATTTTTACTTTAAACTAGCTACTGGTTGTGTAGTGGTTCACGCGGTGAGACCGAGTTGGGCATGTGGGAAGCATGATCTAGGCCGTGCACGTCAGTCCTTGACTCCTAGGAGATATAGAGCTTAGCTTAGGACCAAAAGTCAATCAAATCAAATCAAACCTACGAAACAAGGATAGGCCCTGTAGTTATACACAGCCCAGCCAGAACCTAGCCGGGCCTAGCCCGTAACATCACCTGTCTTATCTCTGTACAGTCAAACCCCTGTTAAGACGATCCCCGTTAAGACGATATTGCCGTTTATACGATATTTTTTCCGGAACGAACTTCGGTCCCATACATCTACCGATTACACGATTATCGTCCTTCAACCTCTAAAAATCATCTTAACCAGGGTTTTTTTATTAGATTGGCGCTAATAATGCCGCCAAAAAAATGGAATCTCTGTAGAGCAACGACGTGCTCTGCGACGATAGGCGCACCGCCAGGTCCCAAAACCAACACAAAAACCGTGCATTGAGTGATTCTTCGCTGAGTACGGCCATCGATTAAGCTAGTCCACAGTCTCCGAGTCCTTGAGCAAGGTATTATTCAGAACTGCAAAGCATTCTACAGACAGTACTGGCTCCGCTTTGTTCTACAAGCAATTGAAGAGGGTACAAATCCACAATCAAGCGCAATAATCGACTAGCAATTCGCTGAATCTTACGAAGTTGGAATAACAAAGTTACAAATACAACAATTCAAATTGCTTTCGGAAATCGACTCTCATTTCCAAGCCAATTGCTCTTACTACGTCTGTACTCCCGACTGGACTTTCTGAATTGTTTAATGAAGTAGTCAGAGCAGGAGACAGACGAGATTCAATGGCAATAGACAATTTTCCTAATCCAATTGAGGAGGAAGAGAAAGAGAATATGATGCTTGACGAGGCAATGATATTACAAGAGGTGACAGGAGAATATTTGGGAACGAATCAAGACGATCAGCATTTACGGACAGCAAAAGAGGCCGAAATGGCTCTAAAAGTGTAGATTGAGTATACTGAGAGCCAAGATTCTCTTAATTCAAGCTATTTGAGGGTATTAGAGCGATTAGAGACGGCAATTAGGAGTATAAGAGAGGCATCAAAAGTACAAAGTAGCCTAGAAAGCTGGATTAGATAATCATATCCCTTTAAACGATATCCTCTATATGACGATATTTTTCACGGCCCTGATTACATCGTCTTAACAGGGGTCTGACTGTACTCTACAGTGCCTCTAGGATCCGAAACGTTAAGCTTGAAACTGGGCTGTTTAAAGGATTAGCCCTGTAAACGAAGTTGGGCTAGCTCGTAATAGGTTCCACTATCTCCCCTCTTTTTTTTTATGCATACTAACTCCCCTCACCACCTTGCTCACCAAGGAGTATGGTCCAATCGTCTTATTCCAACAATCAGCTAGAGAAATTCATTATCAACGACGCTTTTGACTGTCTAACCGTCAAAGCCCACGATTGTGTCATAGATGAATGGCTGAATACACAATAAATGATTTAAAAAAGCCCTTGATTCCTATCATCACTATCAATTCATCCTCTAATCTAGCAAACAATGTCTCCATAAATTCTGCTTCAGGAACCAAAGGTCGCAAGCAGCTAACTCGTGATCTATCTATTGGAGT
Organism: Blumeria hordei DH14; assembly: GCA_900239735.1. Classification (NCBI taxonomy): domain Eukaryota; kingdom Fungi; phylum Ascomycota; class Leotiomycetes; order Helotiales; family Erysiphaceae; genus Blumeria; species Blumeria hordei. The sequence goes on along the minus strand of OENG01000033.1, from coordinate 5,642,420 downwards.
AAGAACTTTAAGAAAACTTGGCTTAACAGTACAAAGTACAACCAACGAACTTGGCTTCACAAGAAGGCAAGCTCAATTTGCGTGTGCTCGAGAGACACAGAATCCTACACCTCGCAAAGGGTGCTCACCTAAATTAAGCGCGGAACAAGATTATGAGCTTGAGGCTTTCGTCCGGGAATCTCCTGAAAATCGACAGATATGCTATTTGGAACTAGCGATGGAACCCTACGGCCGTTGGGGATGAAGTGAGCATTTACTATCTAACGTCCTCGAAAAAAAGAGGTTACAGCAGATGCATTGTTCGGAAGAAGACTCCGTTAAGTTCGGTTAACAAGCGCGAAAGATGTGAATCGGTGATAAAGGCAAATGGATGGTACACAAAGTATCAGGATGGAGCAGACTAATACAAAACATGTAGTACGCTTTCATTTTAGTTGCGAGCCATACTTAGGGCTTCGATGTATACTTTTGCAATACAGAGCAATTATTTTTCCAATAGATGTGTATTTTTAGATAAAATCAATTGATTTTTTAATTTTAAATTTTAAATGAGGACCATTGTACCTTTCATTTAGAGTTGAAAACCATCCCCATAATTTAGACTTTCACGGAATGTCATTGGATAGTACCCCTTGCTTGCATAACTAATCGACGAACTAGACATGGGCCTGCAGGAAGACTAACCCAATCATATCAATATGTGTAGGGATCTAACCCTAGTCATTTTGACAATTGTACAATTACCATCCATAAGACACTGAATATCTTCGACACCGGGGGCTAGGGAACTATTCTCAACATCTGTCAGTGGTGTCCCCTAACAGCCACCAGCTCTCACTTTAGAGTAAGCAGAGCTGAGATTAAGTAACAAAGCTCTTACTTTGATGAGGGCTCCCAATCGTTTTCGCCGTCTTTATCGTCTTCATCTCTCATCACAATTCCCTATCACAATTATCATAATGCTAACCACGGTCAGGTTAGATAGTAGGGTCGGAGCCCTATTCATCACCAACTATTGGTCCTGGAGGAAAAGCCATCAGATGAGTTTCCGGAGCGTACCCAGCACCCGATACGGAGATGGTGGATTGGATCAAGTCGGCCTCGACTGTTACAACGAAGGGAGCTGTAGATAGATATGCGCGTATCGTGTGGCAGGAGCTGCAGGATTTTTTGAGACATTTTCCCGCGCGCGCGCGGTTTCCATCGCAACCATTTTTTTTTTTGGGTCGAAGGTTCCGTGGAAAAGGTGGCCGCAATCCACGGGTAAACACTGAGCTGAATGGCTGTTTATCAAGTGCAGTATATCAATCATCTCTCAAGAAATATGAGAGGCAAGGAACACTGTACAAAGTGTGGCCTGGGCCAGAGAGGAGCCCAATGTGCTACATAGTCTATGACTCAAGTCGCACAATAAACACAAACACACCATACTCGTCAATTTTAGCGCAAGATTTTCGGTATGCTAGCTTCAATCCTATTCTCGATATCAAAAGGTAAAATTTGGTCAAGGGTACCTAGTAGTAAGAGACCAGAAGGCTGAAGTAATTCGATGGCCGGATTTCGGAAAAGGGACATTTCAACGATGCAGCCGCGTTCTTTTCTTCTATCCGAGTAGCGAGTTGTGACATGTGATATTCCCATTTGTTCTGATGTCGGCTGGCCGACCATACCACTAAGCTGCTTTCACGTGACGATTCGCCTCAATCTTTACGTTTGGAAAGAACATGCAAAAACTCTCTTTCACACCACTCAACATAGACATGCAGCTACACAGTCTAACGTCTTCATGTAACTAAACTTGGTCATAAATTATGTCGAATCCGGAAGCATTACGTCTCGAAATGCAAATCTGCAAGCTACGGAATACTGATGCAAGAAGCCAAAGCCTGGCTCTTTCAATATGCCTTAGCCCTTGTCATCCCAATCCTATCGCACTCTATTCAACCTAGACCTCATGTCCTCGTGTAATTTTGCGCGGTGCAATTGCCGTTTGCGATCCCCTCTGGAAATCAAATTAAGCTCACATTTTATTTTTACTAAACCAGTCGTTTTGTTACTTGGGGCCGCAAAAAGTCATGACCTCGTTGAAATGTTGCTGATCTCTTCGGGATGCAGGCACAAGCAGATTAGTTTAAATCTCCATCAGAGTTATAGTGGTAGATCCGGACATTTTTACAAGCGAAATCATGTACATTCAAGTAGTGGTTTATCATGTAAAGTCATTGCCGCGATGTATTTCGGTATTGTTCCCAGGCAGGAAAGTAGCTAACTGCGAAGGAACCCGGAGGGTTTCATTCGGAACAGGATTAGCTTGTAAGTCTATGTTGTTGAGTTAGCCGGGCTTGAGATGCGGGTTCAATTGATCGATTGACCAATTACGCTCGCGTGGGTTACGGATGGGTAGGAATGCTTAGTCACCTAATTCCCAGCCACATGATAGAGCCGAAACGATGTGACCAGGCTTCTAAAATATCTCTCGATCATTGCTGGTCGCTATAGCTATGTTAATATCCGAAAGGTTTGCGTGAGATCAACTAAGTGAATTCGCACTAGATGCTAGCGCTTCACTTTTTACACATGGCTTGTAAGTCCTTTACTCAGAGACTTGACACAAATGATCACTATTCAAAAATTGCCTAATCGTTCCTATTGTACTCCATTCATGGTTTGATGTCGAAAGTAGTTTGGAGTGCATCAAAGAGAATTTTTCATCCGTCTTAAGTTATTATTTCCAAGCGGAGCCTAGATCATGGAAACAAATCATGATCCTGAGTATCAACGGTTAGATACGACTCCAACGAGGTCCACCAAGAATTCCGGAGAATCATGGACCGCAGCTTTAAAGCAACAACCGGCTCCTGCTACCACTTCCAAGAAGAAGAAAAGACACAACCACCGAGGTGGCAAAAAGAAGCGATCGCGGGGTCAAACCTTCCCTGCTGAGACGGAGAACAGTAGCAGTAAACTAGAAATTCCAGAGTCTGTTTTAGTAGACAATGTTCAGAATGCAGTTAGGGAGAGTTTTTTTCGAGTTCAAGGAATCACTCGAAGGAGTACCAGTGCCGAGATCGAAGGACTTATAGACCATAGGTAGGTCAGACTCTATCATTGCCTCTCTCTCCAACTAACTGGACCTCTTCATATAGGGATCAATCAAGCTTTAGGCCGAGAAGAGCGTCTGCTATGGGACAAAGTGCTTTTGGCGTTCCGCTATACGAAAACTCTACTTCATATCGAATGCAGCAAAACGCCTTCGGGACTATTGGTAGCGGCAATAACAGCTTAAATGAAGATGAAAGAATACCTCTCGTCAGCACGAGAAACGGGGCCGCAATGGGATACGGTATGTATGGAATGGAACAACCAGCCAGGAGTAGAAAAAACTCGCATCTTAGGCACTCGAGCCATTCTTCAACCAACAGTAAGCGACGGCAAACTATTGATAAATCTAGTCCAGTACTCGAACCACATCTAGAGGAATACAATGTGAATTATCCGCCTTCAATTCCAGACAGCCCTACTCAGAAGCCCAGCCAAACGATCACTTTTAGCGATATTCTCGTGAGAGACGAAATTGGGCCTACACGGGCCTCAACTGGTAGTAATTTAGATGAAATTAGTGATCATGCTATAAATGACAACCTTATCGAAGATTCACCACGTCGGTGCATGGGATATGAACATCGGAAAAACAACCCTCTCCATGTTGATGAAGACGCCTGCTTTTCTGTTGAGGGGATGTCTGATATGGGAGAAGAGTATATGCAACGAGAAAATGATATACTTAGACGTTCTAATGGTGCTCGGAGAAGACGAGGAAAGTGGCCCGACTTATCCGCGCTCGAGGAGTGGAGTAGGTTAGAAAAGGAAGGGAAAAATGAGGAACGACGAGTCAAGAAAATCACTGAACCACAACTGATCGGCGGAAGATTACGTCCTATCCACAGGAGTTGGCATCGTGCCGAAGATGATGCCCCATACCGCTTTACTTACTTCAATGAACAATTGCAGAGTACAATACACAGTCAAACAATATCCGAGCTACTTCAACCAGGAGGCGTTTTTCGCGAGTTATTTAATCCAGATCCGCCTGAATTAAGTGATAGTTCGGAATCTGGTAGTGATTTTGAAGTATCTCGGAATAACAGCGTAACATGTGACTATAGTCGGCTACAGGATGAGTTGGGAGTTTCTCCTCTGACATCAGTTTTACCACCCCCCGCACAGCCTGATCAAAAGACTCATTCCTGGTTAAAAGAATCCTTGAGTGGAACAGATTGGGCACGAAATTACAAAGAAAACTCGGGCACCTCTAGTCCCGCTGGCACGAAAGTACCATTGGAACCAATTAAAGAAAACTCCCCGAAACCAAAATTAGAAAAACCAAAGAGATATGGGAATAGACCAACATGGTGGCTGGATGTGCTTTCGCCAACTGATGACGAAATGAAGGTACTTTCCAAAGCATTCGGAATTCATCCCCTAACCGCCGAAGATATCCTACTTCAAGAAGCGCGAGAAAAAGTCGAACTTTTTCACAACTACTACTTTGTTAATTATAGATCTTTTGAGCAAGATACAAATAACAAGGACTTTTTGGAACCCGTAAATATGTACGTAATTGTGTTTCGAGAGGGTGTCATCAGCTTTCATTTTTCGCTGACACCACACCCTGCAAATGTTCGCCGTCGAATTCGGCAGCTCAAGGATTATTTAATTCTATCCTCTGATTGGATCTCTTACGCTATTATAGATGATATAACAGATGTTTTTGCACCCTTAATTCAAAGTATCGAAGATGAAGTCGACGACATCGATGACGCTATCCTCATGCTACATGCTCCTCTCTCTGAGTCCAAATCAAAAAAGGGTGATGAAAAGGGCTCGGAATCTGGTGACGCTACCTTTGTGGAGAGTGGTGGCGATATGTTACGACGAGTTGGTGATTGTCGAAAAAAAGTAATGAGTTTATATCGGCTTCTGGGTAACAAAGCAGACGTTATTAAAGGATTTGCTAAGCGGTGCAATGAGCATTGGGAGATTGCACCTCGTAGTGAAATTGGGCTATACTTGGGAGATATCCAAGATCACATTGTGACTATGACTGGGAATTTGTCACATTACGAAAAGTTTGTTATCATGCTCATGAGAAATTTAACCGCTAACCATTGGTAGAATCCTTGCTCGCTCCCATGGTAATTACCTCGCTCAGATAAATATCAGAATGAACGAAAGACAAGAGCAGACAGCAGATGTGCTTGGGAAGCTCACAGTTTTAGGAACTATCGTGCTGCCCATGAATATAATTACCGGTTTATGGGGGATGAATGTCTGGGTACCCGGCCAGCAGGCGGAAGGTGACTTAACCTGGTTTTGTTGCCTTTCAGCTGGACTGATCTTCTTTGGCTTGAGTTGTTTTATGATTGCCAAGATTCTCTATCGGATAGTTTGAATCAAAGTACAAGGGCAAGACTATATTTGAAAATGATGCTCATATGGATCATCAAACTCTCAGCTAGAGTCTAAAACACCACAAACCCAACCACAGTGCAAGTCGATCAAATTCCCCACAATTTTCAAGTCCTTACAAGGCTCTCACAATCTAAAATTGGGAATTGATACGCTCTACCCATAACATAAAGCCGCATGAAAGGGATCTAAAAATGGCAGCTCAAAATGACCATGTACAGGCCTTGGCCGTTCAGATGCCATGGACTCGTGGAGGTTAATACCCCAACTGCTCGAAGATACTCGGGTTAAACTTATTAGAATGTCTTGTTACTTGCAGGACGCAGATTCAAGCAGTCTATCTTGAAGAAATTACCTATGAGGCCTTTAGCTTAGTTCACTGGGCCATGTAATCTTAGAATTGCAAAAGAAATTAAGTAAACCAAAAAGCCTTGATTTATTGATTTTTTATTAAATGTGCGAGGCGAAGGCCCCACATCCAATTTAATAAAACGCGGGAAGTTAACTTCCAAAGACTCAACTCTACCAGAATGAACGATTCAAAAGTAGTAGGAAAAAACATGAAAAGCATAATTCTAGTTTGAGTGCCATGCGCCTCGCCTGAATCCTCCAATATTTTCCACTTGCAGGTCCATTCTTATGACAACACCTTAACTTGCGCCTATTTCAGCTGTAATGACCGGAGTCATTTTCTCATATTTTCATCCACCGGTGCAGTCTTGGTGTGTCATATATTTAAAGTGCCAGTAGCACTATCTGAAGCTGTAACTTTGGCGCCCACAACCACCCCTTGAAAACTCTTGAAAAATGTGAGTCCCAGCATGCACACAAAATATCTTTCTCTCTCATCCAATGTCCTAGTCGCCTATCCTCCCTCAACTTGTATGGCTCCATTATAGCAACAGTCTCCCATAGAAGAGCAAAGACTGAATACCTACCCATAGTTTCCTATACTAACCTATGAGTGAAATATTCTCTCGGATCTAATTTCAATCAAAATTCATAAAACCAAAGAGGTTGGCCCCCGAGGCAATGATTAAACACTCGACCAAACCAATTTCCCCTACTCAACGAGATCAATCCACACCAAAATCTCGTCGAGCTTACAGGTACGACTTAGTACATCCTTACTTCAATGACTTCACCTCTCTTTGACCTTCTCAAGCTTCGGCTGACTACCAAAAACACGCCAGCGTCGATATTCACACCCGCCAGAAAAAAAAATCGTAGCGCATAAATCTAGGAGACAGTAATCGGGATAGACGTTTGAAATATTAGGACAAGTGCGCAAGATTAAGCAAATGGTGGATACAATCTCGAAAAAGGTGAGATTCCGAATTCTAGTGAGGAATTTTACAAGTTGAACATTTTGTGCCATACGACTTTGATTGCAAGAGTACAGGCGACAACATAAACACTGCCATGGTTGGATTGTGCGATAGTACGCCATCTTGGCAGGTCTCCCAAGTAAGGTCTGGATAGCTAGAACCGCACTCGAGACAGGAGATCGCTGGTTCGAATCCAACAAAACTTAACTACATTTCTCGCGGCCCTGATAAACTTGGATAATCAAAGGTTTTGAAAAATCTCTCTATTGGATACTTAGGGAGGGGAATCGACTGTTTGCGTAAGCAAATATACCTCATAGTGGTATTTTCGATTGAGGTCCAGAGTATGAGTGTCTCTAACGTCAAAAAAATCAGCCTACATATACATAGAGCACTAGTCATGTGTCATAGCTAGATAGCTGAATACATGTTAAATAGTTAAAAAACAGACCCCCAATATTTCAGACCCCGAGCTTTTTAGAACATGACTCCTTTCCACTTTGTGGGTATACGTAGCCTCATATTTTTGATGTGTTTTTTGCGTAAGATTTTAGTTGAGTATGTAGCTATCTAGCTAAATCACAAAGTGGGAGGATGGCCGAGGGGCAGACTTGGGAATGTAAGATAGATTAGCTACGGAAGGAGGAACAGGATTAACTACAGCGAGCTATAAATACATGAGACACAAATGTTCGCCGAGTAAATCCAATCCAATTTTGGCATTCACGTCACGTAAAGATGCTTTGTGCTCAAAGACCTTCACTGCCTCGGTGATTGCATGCGTTGAGTCTTGGTGGCGTAAGTAGCCATGAGACAATATGCGAGAAAAAACGACTCAATTTGAATTTGGAGCACTCATGCCTCTGATTTCATTTGCAGGTACCACTGCGGAGTCAAGGTGGCCTTTCCATCGCCCCAAAACTAAGCCTCATCCGTGAACATGCACGCAGGGGAGACAAGGTTGACATTGGGTGTAGTGAAAGGTCATTTCATTGAGTCGCTCTAGGCTTATGGCGTCAAGAAGACATGTCGACATGATTCCTGAGGGGACATGTCCGTGTGGACCATGGCAATGCTGGTGAAGCTTGGACGAGCCTGCGCTAGGGCATCTCGGCAATTCTCAATTCGACGGCGGCCTGGTTGGGATTTCGCCGAAAAATAGCCTCCTATTCACTCACTTGCCGCAGGCGAAGGGCGACCACCCTCAATCCCCATCAGTCGTGTCGCCAGCGAGCCTCCAGCCCTCACAATAGAGTCTGCAGAGCCGAGATGGAGCAACAAAGTCCTCACTTTGAAGAGATTCCCAATCGCCCTCGCCGTCTGTATCCTCTTCACCAACACACACCCCCCCTATCGCCATTATCATGAAGCTAATCACCATCAAATCCGATGCTGGGGCCGTCTCGGGGAGTGTGTATGCTATTTGTGCATAGGGGACGAGTGTGAGTAAGTAGGGGCTCAAGGCCTTCCCCAAGAAGAGGAACAGGGCATTGGGGTTCTAGAGGGTTATCTGGAATGATGGAAGTGAACGTTGAGCGTCAAGTCAATACTGTACGAATCGTAAGAGATTGGGGATTCAGGGATCAGAGATAAAAGGTCGGGATGAGTGAGGTTTTTGGTTTTACTGAACTTATATTTAGTTGGTTAAAGAGTTTAGTTTAATCTACATCTAATTGTCTATGTTCTACCTCGCTTAGGTAGAAACATTGTGTACTGATTACCTGATGAAACAACATTCCCACTACCGAGATCAGTACCGACCGAGACCTCACCAAAGCTGGTAGCAATCGAAGATGAGTAGTCTTCGTCTACTCCGCACTGCGTGCAGTTCGGTCTGGTATGTCTAGATTTCAACAGAGGATACGTCGTAATCTGATGCGAGTACGAGCTCGAGGTGGTCTTCACGAGGAGGAGATGGGATATCTAGATTGAGAATAATATTGAGAAGACGTTGCATGCAGCAGACAACTCGACTGCAGACTACGCTTTATTATGTACATGCTCGTAGTTCACTGCTACGTTCCCTACTCAGGCCTGCAAAGTTTATTTACTAACAGTAAACCATCAATCTAACCACTGTTATGATTCCATGAAAGTAGCCCCCCCATTCAAGCGCGAGCTCCTGCGCGGCTTTGAAGCTATTCGGGGGTTCTAGTGGCCTTGCATTATGAGGATATTGTTGATGAAAATTTCCGAACTGCCTCGGCATGATTAGGCTTTGTAGCTGCATCCCAAGTAGCATCATTCTCACTTGTCCGCTTGACAAAATACTGGATACCAATGCGCTTGGTCTCTCGCGAGTCACGGATATCTTCGACACGGAATCCTTTGTTTTGATTGACAATCACTGGCGGCGGCGGCTCTCGGATTTGGCCTGGAACTGGATCCTCTGCGGTTGGATGAAATACGGACACATGAAATACTGGGGGAATTTTCATGCGTCTCGGTAGGTCAAGTTTGTAAGCATATGCGGATATAATCTCCTTTATGCGAAATGGACCTAACCTTCTCCAGCCAAGCTTTTGGGCATTTCGAGTTGTCCTTGTATTTTTTGCAGATAGAAATACCCAATCTCCAAGCTGATAGCGAGGCGCAGGGACCCTTTCTGTATTGATAGTCTATTCCTGTTGATCTTGTGCCGATCTAATACCGGATCTCAAGCCATCATGAAGTTCCCTCATTTTAATAGCAAAGTCTTTTGCATCAAGGCTTGCTGAAGATTTTGCATATGGCTTAATACATATATTAGATCGTGGGCGGAATCCCTAATTGCCAAAAAATGGAGAGATCTTGGCCGAGGTGGAAATTTCGTTATTAGCTGCAAATTCGGCCATTGGTAACCACTTGACCCAGTCATATTGTTAGTATGACACATAGCTGCGTAGGTTTTGTTCCATCACGGCATTAAATCTCTCAGTTTGCCCATCAATTTCTGGATGGAAAGCGTTTGACATTTTTGACTGTGTACCAAGGTTTCTGCAAAGACTTCCCCAGAAGTGTGCTGTAAATTGTGTTCCACGGTCAGAAGTAATATGAGTGGGTAGTCCATGGTGTTTCCATACATGTTGTAGGTAAATTAGACCACATCTTGGGAGGTAACAGTTATGTTAAACGGTATAAGGTGTCTCAATTTTATTTATCGATCCACTACTTCCATAATCACATCCAATCCTCGGCTACTTGGTATTCCTGTTACAAAATCTGTTGATACTTCTTGCCATGGCTGTTGAGCAATCGGCAGAGGCCGAAGAACTCCAAACTTACTATGATTGCTAGTTTTACTTCGCTGGCATATATGGCAACTGCTTACATATCTTGCTACGTAACTGCGCAATGAAGGCTAGTGATAATCTCGACTGATAATTTCAAATGTTTTTTCCCGGCCTGGATGTCCAGCCAGTGTAGCATCGCGATAGAGCCTAAGTAACTGAAGCTTAAGTGGATCGTGATTTGGTACAAAGATGCATTCATGATACAGTAACCGACCCTCCATTATAGAGCAATCAGCAAGAGATATTTATTTACAGTGTGTGTTAAATTATAAGATTGTTGGTCAAACATAATCATTCCTGTACCTGAACATAATAGAGTTATGGTTGTATTTATTACTTACTTGGGAGGATAGAGGATAAGGCGTTTGGAGATCTTTGATAGCCTGTATTAGTAGTTCCGTATTAGCGTATAGACGAGGCGGGCAGACACATATTAATAGGAGTATGGTCGCAGCATTGAAGGATGCTGAGATCGCGAGAAAGATACACGATTGTTCAACTCAATACTTTATCAATTCTACTTCCAGTACTCGCGTACTACTCGTATACAAGAATCTTATTCTAACAGTGTGGTTTACTTTGTCGAATCATATTTATTATTTGATTTGGAAATCCATCAGTTTTATATCCCCCGTCTAAGAGTCTTTTTATCAAGGCTTGATCAGGTATTTTATGCAATATGGAACCTGCAAACAGCTCTAGACTTTGTTCAATATCGAGGTTCTTTCTTATTAATACAACTTGACTGGGGTGTAATAACCTGTCATCCCCCGCCTCAGGGAGATCTCTCGATCTTCTTGTTAGAGCGTCTGGTTCTCCCCCTTGCTTAACTTGTCTATACTTAATTAAAAATTTAAAGTGAGATAGATATTCTGCCCAGCAAGCCTGTCTTTCGTTAAGCTGCTTTGTGCTCATGAAATATTCCAAATTTTTATGATCGGAAATTACTCCTACTGGATGCGCAGCCCCTTCAAGTTCTGGTCTGCATTCTTCAAAGGTACGAATTATCGCGATAAGTCCTTTGTCGTATATCTAGTAGTTGCATTCGGCCGATGTATGCATTTTTGAAAAATATGCCACAGGTCTCAGAGTTTGGGAGCTTTTGGACTGAGGAAGAATGCCAGCTGAGACGTAGTCGAATGCATCAGTTTCAAAAATTATTGGTTTACCTGGGTCGAAGTGCGCCAAAATCGGCGATGTTGTAAAAGCATTCTTCAAGTCTTGAAAAGCAGTCTGTTGTTCACTTTCCCAAACAAATTTTATGTCTTTGAGGGTTAGCTTTGTCAAGAGAATGCAATCTTAGAGAGACCGTATTCAAATCGACGATAAAAGTTGGAGAAGCCTAGGAGACCTTGCACATCTTTGATATTTTTTGGAGTAGTCCAGTTTTTAACAGTATCGAGTTTCTTTTGATCCAAACTAATACCGTTAGGCTCAATTATAAGACCGAGATACTTTGTGCTTTGAGTATGGAACTCGCATTTTTCTGGGGTTAAAAAAAACTATTGCGGTACAAGGCCTGCAATATCTTTTCAACATGTACTTGGTGCTGTTCCATAGAATTGCTGTATATAAGGATATCATCTAGATAGGCTGTAAAAAATGCATCAAGATATTCACGTAGACAATCATTGATAAAGTGTTGAAATATTGCTGGTGCAATAGTAAGTCCGAAAGGCATCACGTCATACTCAAAATCGCCATAGAGAGTCCGAAAAGCTGTTTTCCATTCCTCCCCTTCCGCCATTCGAATCTGGTTGTAGCCCTGGAGAAGATATAGCTTAGTGTACCATATCGCTTTGGCGAGACGATGGAGGGTTTCTATCATTAAAGGTAATGGATATCAATTTTTGACTATAAATTTATTGACGGCTCGATGGTCGATACAAGGGCGTGGTGAGGAGGGCAAGACTGAACACCTGTACATGGTGCCCTCTACGAACCTGGGAGTGAAATACTCTCCCAGAGCCAAGTTCAGTCAAATTTCGCAATACCGAACGAGCTGGCCCACGAGGTAATAATTCAAAATACTCCATGTCAAATTTTCACTATCAACAAGATTATCTCCTACCGAAGCTTCATGAAGTCTACGAGAACGACAAAGTACATCCTCATTTTAATGACCCACCTCTCATCGACTTTCTCTAGCCTCAATTGACCACCACAAACACGCCCGTGCCGATATCTATACTAGACGGAGGAAGCAAAGCGTGGCGCAAAAACCTGGGAGACAGCTCTTTGGGATGGGCGTAAGAGGGTTCAGTAAAAGTTCACAAGATGATGTAGAGGATGGCTACAATTTCGACGGGCGTAGAAATTATAATTTTGACAACGAGTTTTACAAATTGAGCTTTGTGCGCGCGCCAAGACTTCGGTTGCGACAGTGCAGGCAACACTAAAAACACCGCCGTGATTCAATAGTGCGGTGGTACATCATCTCGGTCGGCCTTCCAAGTCAGGTCTGGATAGCTGGCACACATATCCCACACGAGACAAGAGACCGCTGGTTTAAAATCGGCAAAACTTAACTACATTTCTCGCGGCTCTAGCATGTATGGATAATCAAAGGTTGTAAATTTCCCTTTGGTGGATACTTATGGAAGAGGGTCGACCGTTTGTGTAAGCAAACATTCCTCATAGTGGTATTTGCGAATGAAATTCAGATTATGAGTGTCTCTAACGTCAAAAAAGTCATCCTACATGTATACACAGTACCGGTCATGTTTTGTTTTGTTTATTTTTGTCTGAAGCTAAAGCTATATTTTCCACATTGGGTCAAGGACCGGTGGAGCCGGCAGGGTTCCCTATAATATTTCCTACTGCCTAACTCGTCCCAATCTCGTGAATCGCTGCCAAAAGTGCAGCTGATTGTACAGAAACGAAAATTCGCGAAAATCAAACTACCTCCGAAAAAGACAGAAGATTCCTCCATGTTGGACCTGAGCATTGTGCTCCTCACACATTCCGTCGTCCATCACACCTTCCAAATGACAAATTTACTCAATCTCCGCTGAGAGCAGTCGATGAGTTAGCAGCTACCTTTTATCCAGCCGGTACTCTGCTATTGGTTAGTAGATGCCCCTTTTGGGGCATCGTCGAGGTTGCTGTGTCCTCAAACTTCTTCTTCAGCTTCCTGAGCTCCGAAACCTGTTGCTTCGGCCATCGAGACATCCTTCGCCGCGGCGATGATGGCCTCTTCGGCCTTTTTAGCTGCAGCCCTAGCTCAAGCCACCTTTGAGAACTCCCCTTGTTCGATGTGGCGGATCCACGCGAGCTGCTCTTTTGACATCGGACCGGATTTTTTGGGTCTGACTTGGCAGGCCCGAGAATCTGATCGGTGGGGTCCCCCACAGTTACGAAACTTTGTGAGGGCCTTGCACTCGGCTTCCGAGTGCATAGTTGATCCGCAGTTCCAGCAGGCTGGAGCGCGGGAGCAACCACGGGTGGCGTGGAAGCCCAAACAGTGTTTACACTGTTCAATTTGTCGACGAGGCGGAAGCCCGCACGAGGAGCGACTTCGCGGTCAGAATAACATGTCAGTTTCGGTGCGGTGTGTTACGGTTTGACCGTTATTTGAGCTTAGGCGAATAACCTAAGCGTAATATTAAGGATGTTTACGAAAAGGCTGTATGGGGGGGGGGCAGATGAAGCTGAACGAAACGGCACTACTAATCAGGAGGTTGGAGCGTTAGCACAATAAGTGATATCTGGCATTGCGTGGCTGGGTAGCAAGTATAATGCCTATGGATAAGTCATCAGTCTATAGACCCACAAAGATCAACTCTTATAAGTACCTGTTAGTAGTAGCTAGAGTTCTCTTTTCTCCTTATATAGTTTAATAAATCGATTTACTCATCACCAACTCGGTTTCTGTCACAGGTGCCCTAGGTCGACACGTCTCATGAGGTCGGACATGTATTGGTCTCGCGCCGGTCGTAACCGCGATCTTTTCGAAGACCCATTCAGAATCGACCGCCATAGGGCCTCGCTCTGTAACTATAAGGCTACAAGATCTGAAGATGCCTCGAGTTTGACGTTTTCACTCGCCAGCTTCGAAGAGCCATCTAGCATCTCTTGTCGTGTTTTTTCGTTCTTTGCTAGCATAGCAAAGCCGGTCCTCACTCGATGAAGCGAGATTATTTTATCGTGAAAGAAAAGGAATCTATTCTCCAATTTACTTCTCACGCAACTTGTGGACAGTTTTCGCCACGGGTGGTCCTTTTCAAGGCGAAGGAATAGTCGCTTGTCGACTTTCACCTTGGGGGTTTCTTTTTGTTGGGCTTTGGCCGCAGGTTGCGGCATAGCCTTGGCAGTAGGGACTACTTTTTTTCCCAGTCCGTTTCTTGCTACCGTAGCCCAGGTGCTTTTGGTAAGCAGCGCTGGGACGGCGGGTGTTGGTGTGCTCCTGGCGTCGGGAGCCCTTGGGAATGGGTTCACCTGGCGAGGAGGGAGAACGGATGGCGTAGAGGCCGGGCCCGTGGCCATGTATTGCGCAATGGCGGCGTGTAAGTAGACTCTCATAGAGTCTACGAATAGTCTATTTGACCCGTTGGTCAAAGGGAGGAAGGTGGCTTCGACGCCAGAGATGGCGGCGGAACAGAGGGCCAGATTTGCCGCTGTTTCGGCGGCGCGTCATTGTTCAGCTTCGACAATTGGTCGGAGCTCGAGGGGACACTCTGCTTTCGTGGCAGCTTTTGGCTACGACGTTGATTTTGACGCTGCTATGGGTGCAGCGTTTTCTGACGGTTTTGACGCGGTCGGAGGAGAATTGGACGATTCTCCCATCCCTTTGGGGACGGAGAATGGTTGAGGAATTTCCTTAACAATGTCGACTGACCCGAACATGTCAGTATCGGGCTCAGTGACGGCGGGGAGGGCTTTTTCCTTCCCTTTAGTAGAGACGTTGCTCATCTCCGCGCATTTCGGAGACTGGGTAAGGTCAGGTAATTTTTCGAGAGCCCTCGGGCAGACTCTCGTGTTGTCCAACTTGGCGTCGGGACGCTTTTTTCGAACTGGAGGCATTATAAAAATGCCTGAGCTCGATCACACTTCGAAGATGGATGCGACGAGAACGATAAGGGAGGAAAGAAGGAAAAGAATGAATTTTAGAATTTCTCAAAAATGTGTACCGGTCATGTGTCATAGCTAAGTAGCTGAATACACATTAAATGATTTAAAAAAAAGAGCGTAATGATTCATCCGATTTTTTGACAAATAAAACGGGAGCGCCAGTTGGTGAAGAAGTCGCCCGAATAAACCCCATTTGAAGATTTTCTTGTATGTATCTTTTCAATTCCGCAAGCTCTTCCTGGGACATTCCATATAAAGGACCAAAGGTGGGATTTTTAAGTTTTACAAGTGGTATTTTATGATGACATATGTGTCTTTTAGGTAGATTGATTGTAAGCTTTTATTTCATCATGCAGTAATATTTTCTGTGCTGATTTGGAATTTTCCCCTCCAAATTCTTACTACTTTCCATAGAAGTTTTCGGTTTATCTTTAATTTCTTGTTTGCTCATGAGAAAGATTTGTAAGTTTTCTTTTTATGCGAGTCTATGGAGAGCGTTTGAGCTGAATATGTGAAAACTTATCTTACGTTTTTTCCCTTTACTTGGTATTAAATTTGTAGAATGATTGCATTCGCGCTTACAGAATTCAGAATCGAATAATTTTGTATTTTCTTTAAATCGTAATGTTGGATCGTGTTTCCAAAGCCAGGGGATCCCCATTATTAGAGGATAAGAGCCTAGCTTTGTAACAAAAAATTGGACTATTTCATGATGGGAACAAATTGCTAAAGGTAAATGGCAGATGTGCGTAACATCTCCGGAAGATATAGGTCTTCCATCGATTACATGGAGTGTACGGGGAAATTGGAGAGGGGAGAGAGCAAGATTGCCATGGCGCGCGAATATTTCATCAATGAATGCAAAACCGGAACAGCCGATATCAATCAGAGCATACGTTGAGATATGTGAGCATTTATTTTTAATTGTACAATCAGCAAATAAATGATCACCATCCGGGTTATTCTCTAGAGGAGATACCGACGATTCAGAGATAGAAAACGCAAACGTCGAAGGAACATGTTGGGATCCCGGACAGGGGCCATTTTTGAAATCCGGGATCATTGGAAATCCTGTTGATGCTTCGTAGTTACTTCAGGGTCTCTAGAATCGTGACTTCGGCCTCGATTTGGTGTAGGGAAAGAATTTGAGCTATGACCAGCCCCAGCACAATACGTACAGAGGTTATTTTCTCGCCGCCATTATTTTTCACTTGCAGTTATTTTTCGCAATCCATTTACATATATGTATCGATACTCAACAGGAGGACGGAGGGTCATGTGAAATTTCAGAGCAGAGAGGTCCATCGGAGCGAGACCACCTGAAACGTGCGAGGGGTGAGCTAAGTTGTGAAAATGTTGAGGGGCTATTGCACCATGATTTAAATTCTATTCAACTTAAAGTCCACGAATTCGATTGTCTAGGTTCATCAACATTAATGCGTATTCATCAAGATTTGAGGGTCTATGTATCTGGTGAATCATAGCATTTTTCAGCTCGATCGAAAGCCCTTTATCTAAGGCATCAATCTTCGCATCTTCATTGTAGTTTAGATAGCCAATTATGCGAAGAAATTCAGAGTAGTAGCTAGAAAAATCCCCTAATTCCTCCTGAAGCTTCTGAAGTTATTGGCGCGCGGTCCCACGGGGATCCGGATCTCCGAAAGATGCTTCAAGGTATGCGATTAGAGACTGTATCGATGCGAAAGGTGCTGAGGGGTTTGCTCTAACAATGGGAACAATTTGTTGCAGAGCTCGACCTTCTAAGCGACTAATTGAATAAATTACTTCCGATGGCTCATCTTGAAATCGATCACTATTAATTCTGAGTTTTATTTGTAGCTTTGTGACAAAGTCCGGTAGGTTTGAACGGTCTCCATCAAACTTTTCTGGATCCGGGAACCTTTCGGATCTAAAATATTTTGTGGGATTGGGTAATGGAGAGAGAATCTGAACTGTACGAGCGACATTAAGGTCTACAGTAAGCTGATTGATTTGTTGCTCTAGATTATCAATTGATTTTTTTGCAGCATCTAGCTGAGAGCGAGCATTAGAGACTTGACTGTGGGCGGCATCCCTTTCTGACCGATACCGCTGCACCAAAGAGCCGAGCTGATTAAAAAGATTGCTTGCATCGCTGTCATACAGTCGTCGAAATTCATCGATAGAAGTGGGGGTATTTTAGTTTGACATTTTTTTGATCATTTAATGTGTATTCAGCTATTTAGCTATGACACATGGCCGGTACTGTGTATACATATTGGATGACTTTTTTGACGTTAGAGACACTCATAATCTGAATTTCATTCGCAAATACCACTATGAGGAATGTTTGCTTACACAAACGGTCGACCCTCTTCCATAAGTATCCACCAAAGGGAAATTTACAGCCTTTGATTATCCATGCATGCTAGAGCCGCGAGAAATGTAGTTAAGTTTTGCCGATTTTAAACCAGCGGTCTCTTGTCTCGTGTGGGATATGTGTGCCAGCTATCCAGACCTGACTTGGAAGGCCGACCGAGATGATGTACCACCGCACTATTGAATCACGGCGGTGTTTTTAGTGTTGCCTGCACTGTCGCAACCGAAGTCTTGGCGCGCGCACAAAGCTCAATTTGTAAAACTCGTTGTCAAAATTATAATTTCTACGCCCGTCGAAATTGTAGCCATCCTCTACATCATCTTGTGAACTTTTACTGAACCCTCTTACGCCCATCCCAAAGAGCTGTCTCCCAGGTTTTTGCGCCACGCTTTGTTTCCTCCGTCAGGTGTGAATATCGGCGCGGGCTTGTTTGTGGTGGTCAATTAAGGCCCGAGAATAATTGATAAGAGGTGTGATCATTGAAACGAGGATGTACTAAGTCGTAGTTGTAAACTTGATGAGACTTAGGTGAGAGTCAAAGTCGTTGGGAGCGAAAATTTGACATGGCGGAGTATTTTGAATCATTGCCTCGTGGGCCAACTTCTTTGGTATTGCGAAATTTGACTGAACTTGGCTCTGGGAGAGTATTTCACTCTCAGGTTCGTAGAGGGCACCACGTACAGGTGTTCAGTCTTGCCCTCCCGGCAATAATGTTGTGGGATGCGAACGGTATTTTATTATGTACTGTTGCCAATCGTTCAGATGACAATTAAGCAATCCCACATACTTTCAGATAGCGCCGTAGCTAGTCTCTTTAAGGAGTGATCTACGTGTGAGTTTAGCAATAGGTGGTATCTAATTTATCAATAACCTGTTTCAATTTCCCTGGCTCTGCGAGCTGCAGTGCTTGTGTGGGAAATTACTAACAATGTTAAAAGCGCTTTTATAACACCTAATCTACTTAGGAAAAAATTATCAAGGACATATTTCGCGCTGAGGAAAGAAATTGGAAGATGGAGGCATGTCTGGATAACTCAGGGTTTTTGAGATGTTCCCCTCGGTGGGTATTCACGGATGAGGGTTGACATGGGGTGAAGAAAAAGCTACCATAACTTCGCAGTGGTACTTGGAAATGAAATCCGAGGCATGAGTGCTCTAGTTATAAATGAGTCATCTTTCGTGAGCTTTTCTTTCATTTCGTGTCATAGCTAGATAGCCACATACGCAATTAAAATCTGTTGCAAAAAAAAGGAGCATACTGAGCGATTACACCGGCACCAATAGAAGGTCAGGAAACTTTCTTTACTGGAAAGCCTTCAATGTAATATTTATTCCCTTTTATATTCTTGTAAGTGTGGGCATAGCCTTGTTATTAGTTCAAGCTGTTTTTTGGGTAATTTACATGTAAAGCAAGTTTCACTTGGAAGGTGTATGCGATCTTGATCAACACTATCAATTGAGACTCATGTTCTCCGGCGCCGGCAGAGACGAATTCTTCACCTTCCAGTGGTGCCGGTGCAATCGCTCAGTATGCTCTGCATATCTGGGATAGTCAAGAAGAATCGCATCCGAATCGAAGTCGAAAGCAAATACATGCATGTTTCTATTTGAAGATTTCACGGATTCGTAATCAAGATTTTAAATACTAATATTGATTCGTGATGAGATGAAAGGGTGGTTAAGTAAAACAATCAAATGAAGAATAGCTTCCCTTCATATAAGTAGTCATGGAAAAAATCATGTAGGTCTATACAAGAGAGGCCTGAAGAGATGGACAAGAACACAGCCATTAATGCGAAGATATTGGCAAGGATTGATTACGATTAATCCTGACTGGCAAATGATACTACTCTTGGAGGGCAAGACTGACACCTGTACGCGGTGCCCTCTACGAACCTGGGAGTGAAATATTCTCCCAGAGCCAAGTTCAGTCAAATTTCGCAATACCGAACAAGTTGGCCCATGAGGCAATGATTCAAGACTCTCCACCTAATCAAATTTTCACACCTGACGAGATCAATCACCACCAAAACCTCATCAAGTTTGCAAGTACGATTTAGTACATCCTCATTTTAATGACCCACCTCTCATCGACTTTCTCTAGCCTCAATTGACCACCACAAACACGCCCGTGCCGATATCTATACTAGACGGAGGAAGCAAAGCGTGGCGCAAAAACCTGGGAGACAGCTCTTTGGGATGGGCGTAAGAGGGTTCAGTAAAAGTTCACAAGATGATGTAGAGGATGGCTACAATTTCGACGGGCGTAGAAATTATAACTTTGACAACGAGTTTTCGAATTGAGCTTTGTGCGTGCGCCAAGACTTCGGTTGCGAGAGTGCGGGCGACACTATAAACACCGCCGTGGTTGGATGGTGCGGTGGTACATCATCTTGGCCGGTTTCTCAAGTAAGGTCTGGATAGCAAGGACACATATCCCACCCGAGACAGGAGACCGCTGGTTCGAATCCGGTAAAACCTAACTACATTTCTCGCGGCGCTGGTATGCATGGATGATGAAGGCATGCTTGGATAATCAAAGGTTTTAAATTCCCTTTGGTGGGTACTTACGGAGGAGGGTCGACTGTTTGTGTAAGCAAACATACCTCATAGTGGTATTTGCGAATGAAATCCAGAGTATGAGTGTCTCTAACGTCAAAAGAGTCATCCAATATGTATACATAGTACCGGTCATGTGTCATAGCTAGATAGCTGAAAACACATTAAATGATTTAAAAAAAATAAGATACTACTCTTGTATGCAACAGTTCAGCGTGTGAGAAAATTACTCCTCACGCAACGTCTTCTTTACCTACTCTTTATAACACATTTTTTTACCCATCTCTTCTTCGGGAAGACCATCTTTCCATTTTCCAGTTCTTCATCAGCAAGACCCAAGTGTAACATCTACCGCAATGATTTGCCCATTCGTCTCTTCCTAGGGAAGACCTATCATCCCTTTGACCCATTCATTATCTTCACTTACCATCTAGATCTTCACTAGGCTATACGACGCACCCCATGGAACACTGTCAAACCCTCATTCTTGAGAAAAGACTACTCAATCGTGCAGCTCTTAACGTTCTCCTCTGAGTCCTCAAGCTCTTCCTAACCTCACACTTTCTCGTCTCAACAACCGATAGAGGCGTCACTTCAATTGCAAGCAGGAGCTTGCCTCATTCATTACCGGCCATGACCCACTACAAATTTACGACGCTACGTATACACGCAAGGAGGATATTAAGCCATAACATACAAAGCTCGGGTCATGGTTTATGGGGGACTGATGCTCTAATGGGTATCTACATCTTGAGGAAGGAGAGGAAGCTGAGGAGTAGAGCGAGAGGGGGAACAGGTTTCTGTCGACCATGCCGGGACAAATATTTTCGAGGGGTTTTCAACTTTGGAACGTTTTTGGGCGCGAAGACCGAGGTTTCGGCTAGTTAGCCATCAGGGCTTCTTTTGTCGATGAGTCAACGGCACTCCCCAGCGCCCTGGACGGAACAAAAGAAGTTGGGCCGAGCTAACACACAGCAATCACGCTCTGTCAAGACTTTTCTGGAATTTCAGCATGACATTGGGGGAGAAGTTGGAAGGAGGCTAGAAAGGCAGAGGGTAAATTTCCAGAGGTACCCACAAGTCTGCAGCGCCCAGCTGGCCGGCCTCTTCGAACGCTTCAGAAGGGGCACTATGTCTTCGGATTTAGTCCTAATGTAGGTATTAGGAGAGCTCCGCACCCAGTGGTTTTTGCGACATTTCCCGGCTGCCATACACCCGCAAATGGCCATCGTTTCGTTGGCTGGAGAGGGGAGATAATGAAGGGCAAAGGGCTACTCTAAGTGTATGATCGAATGAGGACTTGTGAGGGGTGGTACTGTTTGAGGGGAGCTGTATGGGAGGCATAGGAGGGGATATACTACTGGCATAGGTATCCCTGGCCAGTAGGCAGAGAGGACCTGCATGTCCTACATAGTCATAGGCTCAGACAGAACAATATAATGAAAATATGATAAAAATATTCTCCGGTTTTATCTGATCAGGAAGCCTGCACTCGCAGAAGATGAGATACATCGCGGTTAAATAGAATTCAAAACGTTGAGTGCGATTCCGCATCCGGGAATCGAACCCGGGGCTCTCCGGTGAAAGCGGAGTATGTTAACCCCTACACTAATGCGGACTGTGCACCTTGAGAAATAAAGATAAATATAACCTGTCAAAATATGAAACTAAATTCATAAGGCTGTATTAAAAAAAAATCTATTTCGTTCCTATCATACAATTGATCACTAAAATTCGTCTTTCAGAGCTGGTAAACCCCATCCTACATTAAGATCCAGCTGCGGCCAGCCGGTGACATTATAAACTGACATTATTCATAACTCCAAAACCAATCTATTCATACCCATATGTAAAATCTCGTGAAATAATGGCTAACATCTGGATCTTTTTGCCGATCCACGATTGAAGATATCTGTTTGCTTATTTCGCTTGTTAAATGCAATTTTTGCGTTTGCTGTAGTAGATGATGTGGTAGATTTCGATCTAGCGACACCAGTGTCATTGTTAGAGATCGACATTTTCGGAGGGTTTTCTTTGGTAGCTGTCGAGGGAGATAAAGGTACCCTACATCCAGCGTGGTTGCTCGGGTTTTTCTGGACCATTGCGCGGGATGATGATGTAGCTGGTGTGTTGGGAATCGTACCATTGGTGAGTCTCGATGGCATCCTAGATACAGTATTCTTTTTCGTAGATAGTGTAGCAGCTTGCGTCTGTTTTTTTTGGCAAAGAGTTGCTGAGCTAGATGGACTATCGTTGAATAGATCATCAGCCTCTTCAAACTCGTCTTCTGAATCAACATAATTTGGCTGTGCCCCATTTGCGTTGGAACCGGAAGTTAAGGATCGGAGGCGATTTTCCCGATCTTCAAGGGCCGTATCTTTAATTCCGGGGGGTTGAGAAGTCATCCGACGAGAGAGAATCCGAATGGCTGGCTGGTTGGCTGTTCGATATTCCTTTACCATCGCGGCAGGGGCTTTACTGACACGTCCTATGCTTAGCTGATGCGTTGGACGGCTTAGCTTACCCATTTTAGCGATTTCTTTTGCCTCTCTTCTAGCTCTAGTGAGAACACTTTGTCCATCATTCATTTTGATTTTACTTGCTGCTGCAAATCTAAGCGTACTTGGTGTCTCTTTTTTAAAACTAGACCTTGAAAGAGGTACTCCTCCATTATTAGCCAGCATTCTTGGATCTCTTGGTAGCTTCGGTAGACTCCCAAGGTCCACGACTTTTGACAGATTATTGTCGCGAGCCTTCTTTATTCCCATCATTGTCTCCCTTAGAGTTTCTTCATCCCGCTTAATCTCTTCCGCTTGTTCCCTCTTGTAACGTTTGTAAACTTCATACCATTTTAGAGGATTCTTGGGCGCATAATTTTTTGCCGCCCATTTCGGAACTTCCTTTGCAATAAATCTTTGCCAGAGTTCAGCATCTAGCCCTTTAATCTGCGGGCTTTGTTCCTCAATCTGATGGAGTTGCTCCGGAGATCTGAGGAAGGATAGGATATCTGATATTTGGTTGTATTGAAGGTCTCCGACATCAGTAAAGGCTGTGGCTTGTTAGATAGTATCGGATCAAAATTTCTGGCCACACACAATGAACATTTTTTATGCAGGCCTTCCTACAGAGACTTAGGAGTGAAGGAACTGGCATTTAGTCTAACTCAGATTTGCGCTGGGTAGCGAGATGATAGGTGACACGATATGGGTGAGATTTTTGACGAGCCTTCAAGATCTTTGCCAGATGTGATGAGTATGGTTTAATACTACTGAAATTGTTTGTGTAACTAATGTCTTGACATTAAGGGATGGGGTTCTCTCGGAAGGGTGAGATGCAACTGATGCCATCAGGCGACGTCAGCGATATGCACTAGCCTAGTGCAAGGCTGGATGCACGGACTCCTGATTATTAGGTTTTCCAAGTCAAGGGCAAACATTCAGACGACTAAGACCTTGATTGATACTCTTTGTTCTTGGATCATCTTCACAATCGACTATATGGCTTCCTTTCAACTGCTCGAGCCTCGCGAGGAAGATGAGCTCCACAAGTTGCGATTACTTAACGTTGAGGAAAAGCCATTCAAACGAATCTCCAGGCGTCTTCTGGCGCCTTCGTCTCTACTAACGACTCCGTTGAAGTTGCCTACGCCACCACCCGATGCTTTTTCAAATGACTCTGAGAACCATGACTCATATCAAGAAAAAGTTAACGACGAAAGAAGACAATTTAAGGAGGATATACTATTTGATTTTGGAGCCTTCAACAATTCTCTCATACGAATTCAATTCTTGCAAGACAGTAATAAGCGCGAGCGCCAAAGATATAAAGCTGACAAGGAGCGTATACTAGAAACAGCCCAGCAAGTCAGGGAAAATACAGTACAATTAAGAATCCAATTGGAAGAGGCGAAGCAAACTCTGGAGCAGCGCAAGAAATTTGATGAGCTAGCTGAAAAAATCACTGGAAATAGATTGTTGAGACCCAGAGAGGACCAGCTAGCAAACTTGCGTAAGCTAGAAGACGAATGCAGAGATCTTGAGCGAGAGTGCCAAAGCTATAAAATCACATGGAGTGAAAGACGAGAGCAGTTTGGCAGAATTGTAGAAGAAGGCATGCAACTAAGAAGGCTAATTAGAGACGAAAAAGAAGAGGTTGAAAGAAGAGAAGGGATGGCTGAGGATGAAGGTGCTGATGCTGCAAGTGGTGATGGACAGACGCCCAGACACAATGGCAGTAATGGCACACCAAAACATCACAGCGGGAAAATAGATTCTACAGATACCAATCCAGGCTTTAAATCGAAACTAGGAATATCTGAATCTCTGTCTCGCCCAGCAAGCAGATCAGATAGTTGCGTACCAAGTTTTTTAGGATCAGAGAAACGAGAAGATGAGGCCAAAATCGAAGATTCTATCATGATAGACGCTAGTGGTGTTGTATCCCATGATATTGAGTCCGAGACAGAAATAGAACTCACGAGCAAAGGAGTAGAGGGCGGGGAAAAGATGGATACAATGTAGCTTGTCATAATGGGGATATCAAAGCTGAATTTTCTTTCGTCCATCCCTCAACTTGTGAGTGCTAATTAATACCTGCAAATCCGTGGCGAGAGGAAAATATTAGCTATGCTCACTTCAAATGCTTATTCCAGGCGTGGATGTATGTAAGCTAATCACCGTAGTGTATCAGACGCCACTTTTTCTTCCACACTTTCGAGCAACTCCTTTGCTCGTTTAACTTCTATCTCGTCGGCACCAGAATTTTCTCCTTCCTCTAGCTGGCGCTTTACATTTGCCTGCGCTTCTGAAATTCTCTGCTTCAGAGACGGAAATACTGCGCGAGTCTGTTCAATAGCCGTACGCTATACCACTGATTAGCCCAATGTACGATCAATGACGAGTGCTGCGAGTCGAGTTTTGGTTCCTACCTCTTGTCTAATATTCCAATCGTGGTTTCCGTCTTCATCAGAACTGTTCGTCAGCTTCTGAAGACGTGCCTCCTGGCCCTTCAGTTCATCATGATATGAGGCCTCTTCCTTAATCAAGCGCTGCAAGGCACCTGTAGCAATGGCAAGCGACGAAGGAGGTGGCATTCTTCACAAAAATCTAGTTAACGGTGTTAGGTTAGAGTAAAATTAAATATGGATCGTAGTAGTGAACCTTGTGATGGATGAGGAGATTCTAACTTGATCACGGCTCATGACTTCTGTAGTTCAAAATTTTTGGGCGGGGTAGTGGAATCGAGACCCCTTGAAAATTAGCTATCCACAGCGGGGTACAAAGATCCAACAACTTACGTGGCAATGCTGAAGTCGTACATTCTCATTTAAAAATCCACAACCCACAATACTTCGCAGGCTTTTCAAGTTTGAACTAATTAACTTTTCTAACTGTTAAAGTTACATTATTAAAAGCTTAACGGGCGACCACGACGTTAACAACGGCGATGGTTAAGAGGCATACACGAAGAACATATACTCAGCACCTGTCAGTGGTATCTTTTACGAACCTTCAGTTCTCAATGAAGATTATGCAGAGCTAAGATTAAGTAAAACTTCGTTCGCACTTGATGAGTACTCCCAATCGCTCTCGCGGTCTGTATTGTCTTCATTTCTCGAAACATCCCCCTATCACCATTATCATGAAGCTTACCATGATCAGATCAGATGGTAGGGTCGAAGCCCTACTCATCACCAACCCTTAGTTATGGAGGAAAAGCCATCCGACGAGTTTCCGGAGCGTACCCAGCACCCGATACGGAGATGGTGGATTGTATCAAGTCGGCCTCGACTGTTACAAAGAAGGGACATATAGATGAATATGCCGCCTCGTGTGGTCCCGGTGTCTAGGCCTCGCCTGGCTGGAGCTGCAGGTTTTTTGAGACATTTTCCCGCGCACGCAGTTTCCATTGCTACCATTTTTTTTGAGTACAAGGTTCCTTTGAAAAGGTGGCTGAATTCCATGGGTAAATACTGAGCTGAATGGCTATTCATCAAGGGCAATATATCAATGATCTTTCAAGAAACATAAGAGGCAAGGAGCACTGTACAAGGTGTGGCCTGGGTCAGAGAGGAGCCCAATGTGCTAGATAGTCTTTGACTCAAGTAGTACAATAAACACTCACTCACTCTTCGTACTTCTTTTGACCTGAAGTTATTTGAATTGTTCGCTTGCTCCGCAACATGACTCCTTGTCCTCGTTTCTCTCGGCTGTTCTGCAGTTCCCCGGCCCTTGACCGCCCGCCACCTCGCCCGTTGAATTATATCTGAGTATCATTCGTTAGTATCTACAATCCTAAAAGTTATTAATACATTACCCTTGATAGACGGCGATCTCCACTATTCCTATCGCACGCCGTAACAGTCAGTCAGGCACCTGGGCCTTGTTGGATTGGTAGATAAACAGGAATCACTTGGTAATTGATTTTATACCTTAGATCAAAATACCCTATCGCACAAAAATTTACCATTACGTTTAGATTGGAGACAAATATACTTTCTGTTGTCAAATATGATAAATTCATAGAACTGCAAATTCTCAATAAAAAGAAGATGTCTGATAGAAAGATATTTCTGGAATAAATTTAATATTAGAAAACCATTATGGATTCGATTAAATTTGGGATTTTGCCCAATCAAAACTTTTACACACATACTCGTTTAGTTCGAAGAACTCGGATTCTTAGCATAACAAATGAGTCTTTAGCCAGGCCGGGCCAACAGGAAAGATACCTGAAAAATATTGAGACCCCTCAGAAGTATTCAAAAGAAAATGCTTAAAGTTATTGCAGGTGCCAACAATTCTACTAGCAGCAGAGTTCTAGAGCACGAATCTTTCGTTCTCCCTATAAAGATATACCTGAGACAAAGGAGGGTCCAGCACCCTAGGCTATCAGCAAAACTTCCTGTTCAATAGATAATAAGATCGGAATGTCAGAGGATAAAGCTACCAACAAACGGGAGAGAGACACCGCATGACTGGAACAGAAGTAAAGATATCGCCGAATGGACAAGAATTTACTGAAGAGAAAATGACAAGGGGAAGCAAAAAGAAGCTGGAAAGGTAGCGACCTTTCAGGAGTGTAAGAATTCATGGACAAGCAAGAATGGAAAACAGCGCCCTGACCGATCAGCGTCAGCCGATCCAGAACATTAGAAAGCGGCAATTATATTTATTGATTAACAAACAGGCATTACAAAAATGAACTTGAGAGATACACCATTAAATATCCATCCTAACCTAACCAGGGCCCAAAGAAGTGTCGCCATTCAGCTAAGAAGCGAGCATATCGGGCTCAATTCCTACCTGTGCAGAAGAAAAGTACCCGGAGTAGAAAAGCCAAGCTGTCAACGTGGATATCCGTCGCAAAACGTCTAGCACATGGTGCTGGCGTGTCCACAGTGGGCAAATGGAAGAGGTGACTTTTTCCGACGAGCTAAAGACAGGTCATTTGAAGCAAAGATTAACAGCCTAGAAGATGTGGCTAAAATCACATAGTGGATAATAAACAAAGGATGGATACAACAGTTTCGACTCTCAGGGGAAGCCGAGGTAGCAATGTCGGATAAAATAAATCGATCTGGAAGGGAAGGGGACGGAATCCACACTGGCTAAACAGTGCAAACTGCACTTCCTGAAGGTAAACTAGACAATTCGATAGCAATATAAACAAGCAGGATCAGGAGGGCTTCCCCAAATTGGTTTCCTCTACAAATAATGAAGATAGTCACCTGCATGGACCCATAGGGTGCTTGATCGGGTTAAATGAATCCAAATTCAAAAACCTTTAGCCGAAAACTTCATATACTCTGACATATCATTCTCTAAAAGGAGAAAGTTTTAGCTAAAATAGTTTCTACGGTGCCGGAAATTATTGACTCTGTTTGCTCTGGTGTCAGCTATTTACGTAGATTTAGCCGTTGAATTTTGCGTCTTGAATACTAGTATCACTAGGCTCTTATTATAAATGTATATCTGTATGTAGAGTTCTGTTGTGATCTTTTTGGTGTATATTCTCTATGTCTAATAGCAACTACATTGTTCATTGACGTTCTAGGTACATTGGTTCCCGTCGCACTCCTACTAGAGTTTAAGCACGAGTTGGTCCGGGCTGGATCAGGTTGACTACCATTAAGTACATCTACCTCGTCCCACCTAAATGAACGGACCACCTCAGACTTCACCCATGTGTTGAATCATGTCAAGCCCAACGGTCCAGAGAGCCCTCTTTTGACGCGCCGAAGCGCAAATTCCTCCTCAGCCTCGGCCACCACGCGCCCGGGCCCTTGACACCTTCGCGATCTGTAACTTTTCCCTTCCATTCAGTCCCAGCTTTGGCTCATCTCATCCAGGGGTCGTTTTCTTCATTGGAGGCCTCTTCCAGTTGCCCACCAAGGCCTCCTCAGTTTATACTCCATATTTTTCCCCTATACAGCATCCCTTTGTCCTTTTGTCAACCTCGCCATCCCAGAAACTTCGTAGAATTTCCACCCCTCCGGCCTTACCCCGTCGCTGCCGTAAACCTAACCGCGGAGGTCGAAAACGCAACTGAGAGCTCAAGACCGAGGCACCGGTACCCCAGCCTTTGTCGAACGCTCTAATTGGTGTGCCGGCGAAATGTCGTACGTATTTCGTCGGTGGCGATTCGTCGCAGGTCGAGTTGTTGGTGCCCTTGGCCGAGATGAGGACGCATTTAAAGCCGGTATCTCGACCGTACCTTCACAGCGACTGGCAGTTGCGGAGTGTCAGACATCTTTTTACTTTTTTGTTAGCGATTTGACTTTTGGAGGTATGGGGTAGCTTTGGTAGGTGGTGAAATGATTGTGGAGAGGGCCGCTAGATGAGTTTGGCTGGGAATGGTATTCCGGAGAAAGAAACTAAGATCTTGAAGGTGTCGGTTATTGTAATACGAACATCAGACAGGTTATAGCCTGTCTGCGGTTCGTATCTGGGGTGTAGATGGTTGATTTCGTTGAGTTGTGCAGTCGTGAATTCTCTGCAAGTCGGATTTTCGTCCAAGAATGAGCCAACACCACTCCTCCCGATCGCCAACTCGGCGAAAACTCTCAAATTCACCCTATGTCGTGACTGAATCTCGGCTCTGGGGGATATTTCACACCCAGGTTCGTAGAGGACACCACTGACAGGAGTTCGGCCTTCGTCCTCCATGCTACTTATCTGTAGAGGTGGTGTGTGTAATAGTTATTCCCAGCCTTGCACGGGAGTACTATGATCCGAGTCTTCTGGATCCAGAGAATAACAAATTGCATGCGATGTACATGCGACTTCGTACGATGCAGAATCTTAGCGTTGTCATCTGCTAGGGGTTGATTCGAAGAGATAGAGAGAAGACTATTGCGTGGGCTCTTAAAAAAAAGAATTGATTCTATCTATTCTAAAAATTATCAGGGGTACGATAAGAAGTAGCTATTTATTCAGCTGAGTCCCTGAATCCTACCAACTCTTCATTGTTCCTATTAAAATTCATCGTGAAAAGAAACGTCGTTGAGGATTCATTATCGTAAATGAATAGCTACCCATTCATGTTATTTCATTGCAAGGGGCAATCCACTCAGGCGGCCACTTTCAATTGGAGACTCACAATATCGGTGGCAGTTGCGACCGAGAAAATAGCTCGCCTGATAGATTGAAAAGAAAGAACTAAACTCGGTGGAGAATATCTAACTTACTTCTATCTCGTTATATGTGTGGAATAGGAACCTTGCGTTCATTTTCCTTCTTTGCATGAAAAGAAATTTCAAATAAAGTTAACCAAGTATTTTATCATACCTCTGCTGATTGGTTATTTTTCAATCAAAAAACTGTCTTGCTGCAAACCAACAGAGTGCTTCATACATCAAACCGTCGTCCTTCTATAACGTCAATTTTTAATAGCTTTTCACGTTCGGGACCGACCTTGTGAACTATGTCTTCCAACATACTTTTAAGACTCCCTCCTGAATTGTTAAAGAAGATTATCGAATACACGGAGAGTTGGTGTTGTCTATGGAATCTTAAGAATTATTTAGCTTTAGCAATTACAGACAAGCGCCTGAATACGTTTGCCGTTCCCTTTCTTTACCAGCACATCAGAATAAAAGCAGAGCAAATAAATTTATTAGCCCGAAGCTTAAGGAATCGACCTGAAAATGCAAACTTTATAAAGTTTTTGCATGTAAACGTTTATGATACTTTGTCTGCTGATCAGCTGGAGAGCATCGAATCTATATTATGCTACACAATGCAACTTGAATTTGTGATATATCCTAATCTCCTCGAGTTTATTAGAATTTCGAAAAACAGCAATCTTAGCAAACTTCAAGTGTTCGAGCTGAGAGATATAAGTGGTAGAGAAGAAATGATGAATTTTGAAGAGCTCGATAAATTTCTTTTACTCCCAAAACTTCATAGTCTCTGTATTTCTAGTCCCTATGGAATAATTCTACCAGAAGAAAATATCAACTTGAGAACGCAAGAGATGTCGAAAAGTATTATAAAATGCAAATTAAAGGCGCTGCATCTTGTCGGTTCACAAGTGGATACGACGATCGACTACATTCTGGCTTCAGCTTCGAACCTGGAGGAGTTTTGCTGGGACGACAACGACCGAACTGAGAAATTCGATATACTGAAATTCCTTGACTCAGTCAGGAAAACCTTGACCTACATTCGGATTACCGATGCATGGTTTGTTCATTATCAGCCAACTAATTTTAGAGCGAGTAATTTCAATAAATTGGAAAGATTATACTTAAACTCCAAAGTCTTTTCACCATCTGCACTTCGTAAAAGCCTCCATATCTGTCTCCCGCCAAGTCTTATCTCAATAAAGGTCAGTTTTCGATCTTCAAATCCTTTAGCCTTATTAATCGACGATTAAACAGCTTTATTTTGATAATACTTCAATTTTCGATGCCGAATTCAGCCAGATCTCACACTTTTACGTGATGGAAGATTATGACTGGATCGAGGAATTTGGAAAAAATCTGGCAGAATATCTACCAAAGCTTGAAGAATTCTTTTTATGGGAGGTCAATTGGGACGATAGTTTTGATCTACCCGCAGAAGACGATGACTTTAATAATTCATTTAAAGAATGGAATATACCGCCATCCGTAGATAAGATTTACCAGTCGCGGAAAGTAGAACTTTCTGTTCAGTTGAGAACCTCCTACCGCAGTTTTCATAGTCAGGGAATGGGTGAAGTAAATGAAAATGGACAACAATTTTACTTCATTCCTAGTCCAAAGAGATTAAATACTAGCTCCTAACAAATAGTCATCTCGAACGAATAGCCGTTTTATTCTTGTTCAGTCAAGATAAATAGGTTTGTACTGGAGTGATAGTGTAAGGTCGCTACATTTCAAACAAAGCAGGCTGCGGGGCAGTTTATGAGCTTGAAAATTTATCTAGATTCGGATGGGGAGCTGGAGGAAAGGTTATCCGACAGTAAGCATGTCTTCGATACTCTTGATCAATACCGCAGGTCTTTCATACAAATTAAAGCACAAGGAATATTTGATATTGGGGGATGAATTCATAAGGTTATTAACACTCTTGGGGATGATAGTTTGCTTAGCCACAGCGAAACGAAGCGAGTTCAACACAATTAAAAGTGTGGGTAAATCACTGAAAGCATTTTAATTTTGATTGTGAGATATAATTCACTATCCTTTACCAGTGCCTTAATGAGCCGAAACTCTATCATTGTATAAAAATCCTCAAGTCATTACTGGTGTCGAGTCGGCATGTTTCTACCATGGGGCTGCGGGGCGCCCTTATGACTGGTTTGAGGAACCAAGGAGATCAAATTTTTAGTTATGTGAGTTCTGATCGATCATAATTTGACTCGTGGCTCTACTACGGCTGTTAGGTAGTCATGGACTCAAATAACACAATATACCCCCACAATCACACTTTAATACAGCTAATTCTGAAGATTGACATAATCAAGCTTGAGTCCCATGTAAAATGCCCACCTCTTCTGCCTTCGGTTCGAAAACCTCCTAGATTGTGCGTGGCTTACTAATACAGCCTAATAGCATTCGCGAGTCTACTGATATTACTATTATTGTCGGTCAGTAATATATACGTATTTGCGTACGCAATGGGCCTTTCGATGATGTGATAATTTTTGACTTGTTCCGACGTACAGGCGTGTGAGCTTTAAGGGCGACACGCCAAGCTGCACCAATCCACGTGACTAGCTGACCATCAACATAATGTGATCACTCGCCTGTCTCATGTCCACCCCAAAATGGTGTTGCGAAAATTATTCTTCTTCTTTCATGTTACTGTCCTGTCTGAGTCTATGACTATGTAGGACTTAAAGGTCCTCTCTGCCTACAGGCCACGGATATCTATGCCAGTAGTATATCCCCTCCTATGCCTCTCATACACCTCCCCTCACAAGCCCTCATTTCATCATATACTAAGAGGAGCCCTTTGACCTTCACTATCTCCCCTCTCCAGCCAACGAAAAAATGGCCATTTGCGGGTGCGTGGCAGCTGGGGAAAATGGCAAAAACCACTGGGTGCGCAGCTCTCCTAATACCGACATTACGACTAGGTCCAGGGATACAGTGACCCTTCTGAAGCGTTCAAAGAGGCCGGCCAGCCGGGCGCTGCAGACTTGTGGGCACCTCGGGAAACTCACCCTCTGCCCTTCTAGCCTCCTTCCCGAAGATCTTGCGGAAATGCCAGAAAAGTCTTGACAGGGCGTGATTGCTGGATGGCAGCTTAGCCCAACTTCTTTTGTAGCGCGAAGTCATCGACAATAGAAGTCCTCCTAGCCAGTCAGGCGAAACCTCGGTCTTGGCGCCCACAAACGTTCCAAAGTTAATAGCCCCTCGAAAATGTCAGTCCCGGCATGGTCGACAGAGACCTCTTCCCGCCCTCGCACTGCATCTCAGCCGCCTATTCTTCCTCAAGACGTATAACCCCATTAGAGCATCGGTCCCCCATAAACCATGACCCGAGCTTTGCATTTTATGACTTCATCTCCTCCTTGCGGGTCTACGTAGCGTCGTAAATTTGGTATGGGTCATGGCCGGTACTGAACGAGGCAAGCTCGCGTTTGCAACTGTGGTGACGCCTTTACCGGTCGTCGAGGCGAGATAGAGTGTGGTTAGAAAGAGGTTGAGAACTCCGAGGGTATTGGCAAGTGCTGCATGATTGTGTTTGCTTTCGACTTCGATTCGGCTACGATTCTTCTTGGCCATGCCAGCTATGCGAGTCTGCATTGTGCCACATGTGTACGTCAGCATCCACAGCTACGTAGAAAAGTCGTATGTGGCGGCGACGATGGCAAGAAAATGTGGCCACCCAGCTCGTGCTGTGAAATTGGGGTCGATGACTAGTAGGCTGTCAGCAGTGTTGCCTCGTACCTCCGGCTCTTTGTTTGAAGCCTACAGAGCATTTTTAAATCACAGATCTCTCCGAATTTGGCGCGAGTTAATTTTCTCTCTGAGAGGTAGGCCAAAGGAAAGTAAACGGCAATCAAGATATTGAAAATGGCGCTGAATGAGAGGAAGACTGTGGCACAAAATACGGCAATGGTATTTGGAAAATACCTCGTCTAGTCTTTGTCTTTTACCATTTATTATGTATTCAGCTATCTAGCTATGGCACATCACCGGTGCTATGTTTACATGATGGATGACTCTCTTGACGCTAGAGTCACCCATACTCTGGATTTTATTTGCCAATACCACTACAAGGTGTGTTCGCCTAGACAAACAGTCGACCCTCCCCCGTAAGTGCTCACCAAAGGGAATTCCAAAACCTTTGACATACATGTAAGCTTGCACCGCGAGAAACATGGTTGTGTTTTGCCGGACTCAAATCAGAGGTCTCCTGTCTCGAGTGGGATATGTGCCCTAGCTATCCAGACCTTACTTGAGTAGCCGGCAAAGATGATGTATCACCGCACCATTCAACCATGGCGGTGTTTATAGTGTCGCTAGCACTCTCGCAACTGAAGCCTTAGCAAGCACAAAGCTCAATTTGTAAAACTTCTTGCTTAGATTATATTCATTATTTGCATCATCTTGTGAGCTTGTCCTCATCTCTCTTACGTCCATCCCAAAGAACTGTTTCCCAGATTTATGCGTCAAGCTTTGTTTCCTCCGTCAGGTATAAAAATCGGCAAGGGCGTGTGTTTGGTGACCAGCTTAGGCCAGAGAAAGTTGACGAGAGGTGTGGTCATTGGAACGAAGATGTACTAGGTCGTACTTGTAAGCTTGATGAGGTTTCAGTGGAAATATATCTCTTTGGATGTGAGAGTTTGATTTTGTATAGAGTCTTGGATCATTGCTTCGTGGGAAAACTTCTTCGGAATTGCTAAATTTGACTGAACTTGGCTCTGGGAGAATATTTCACTCCCAGTTTCGTAGAGGACACCGCAAACAGGTGTTTAGTCTTGCCCTCCGCTTGATAATTTGGATAGTGCTTGAATCTTACAAGGAGTTGAGTTCCTGTTGAGCGGCCATTTTGCACTATAGAGACTCTACGCATGTCATTGATTCTTCCCAGCTTCTGGGATCTATGTAAGGAAGTACTGCTTCTCCGTGATGAATTCGATAGTAGTTTATCTTCTTGACTTTTCTTCCACGTTGAGTCCTCATCGTCTGATTTTCGGCTGAATGTGGCCGTTTTTGCCCAGCGATCTCGGATACTGGGTGCTACCCAATCATTATTCTATCCCATTTCTCTGTTTTATTCCATTAAACTTTCATTTTTTCGTCGAGAATTATCGGGGAATCGAGCTCGTCACATCTTACTAGAGAGTCGCAAATTGTTTGTTGATCTAGCTGCTGATCTTGTTCTAGCATTTCGAAGTCATCTAATCATGACGCTTCCTCCTCCAGATTGATTGGATAGCAAATTATATCGGAGGGAGTGTACTCTTATCATTTATCTGATTATTGGACTGGCTCAAAGTCTAACATTTCACAGTCAGCTATCGATGATCTGTACCCCTCTTGATCGGTTGGTTGTCCAGTTTGATTTCTGATTTCTTTGTTTGTGGTCAAAAAGTTATTGACGGCTTGAGATATACCATCTTGATATGTTTTTTGTAATATAATTTCCTTAGGATGCGGCTGCCATTTTATTGGGGAACGACCCGTAGTATGAGGCTGTAAAGTTTAAGACTGACTTGGATTATTGATGTGTCTGAATTAGACTTCGCATTATGCATCATCAGGCGAGGTAGATGAGATGTTAGAAGGCTAGTTTTGCATGGAAGAATTAATACAAATAATGACAAGTTTTGACTTAATTTTCTGGGTTCGTAACCTATTACGATATGTGGTAGACGTTGTGATTTAAATTATCACAGTTTGAGAGTATATGCAGAAGTGCAATGTTGGGTTTTTGCACATGTGATTGCGAAATTACAATTGCACTTTCATGGGTCCAGATTGTGTGGAGGTTAATTAACTAAATAAATAAATTATTTATCAAGGAAATAATGACCCCTCAGTCATTGAGGTTGTAGAGCGCATTGATTCAAGTAACTACCGAAGTGGAACTGTACAGAATTTGGAGTCACGTGTGTATCAAGAACGTGGCCTACTTGATATCCCAATTATTCAATTGTCCTGATTTGGTGCATGCAGATTTTTATCGGAAGATATGTATTATAAGTAGGATGACTCAATTCGACTTTTAGAACACTCACATTCAGTTTCATTTGCAGATACTATTCGTGGTTAACCCTAACGGCGTAGAGCCTCTTCCGTTTATACCCACCACAGGAACAAGCATGAAAACCTGTGGTTATACGAGTGTGCTTTCATCATCCCATAAATACAATATCACCGCGAGAGAGAGAGTGGTGTGTGGGTTTTACTGGATTCGAACCAGCTTTCTCCTGTCTCAAATGGGGTAGGTGTTCAAGCTACCCAGAATCTACTTGGGGGAACGGCCCGGATGGTGTACCACAACAACATCGAACCCCAGTGTAATTCAGTAGTTGACGAGGATTGTTGTCAGTTTAGTCTGGTCGCAAAGAATGTGTTACAATTCTATCTACGCCCGTTATAGATTAGATCTGGCTAGTGCTTTGACTCCTCTTTAACCTCGCTCCTGTGACCTGACAAGTGCGGTGGAATGAATGCTCAACACGAGGTCCGCAGATTAAACAGAATTAGACCATCATAGTCACAAGAAAAACCTGAGTACTACTCCTTGGCCCTACAGGTAGATGGTTAATCTTCATAACATCCTCTCGATTGAAATCTTCCGCGTCTTAAACTCTCCTTTTCATTCGCCCCTAAGCATTCACAGCCTAGTATCTGTCTTATCCCAAACCCACGACTTTGTATTAACGATAAGAATGTCATACCCCATCGCCCATAATAGATATCTCTCGTACGCATTGCCGATCATAGAACGTGACTTTGTTTAAAATACCAAGTGATTCAGGGCCTAGAGAAAGCTACACGTGAGCGAAGACTAGGCTCTTGCCAGCCGTGCCATCCAAGATAGTGACACTCAGGCCAAACGCTCTCTAGAGTATTTAGGGCCTGGGCTTATTCTGTGTGCCTTCTTGGCGTGAAATGTTTGTAAATAAAGATAGTGACATTTAAATGCTCTCGCAGGGCCAAAGTTCTTTCCTTCTCGCCTGAAAGATTTGTTACTGGCTCCTGCTAGTAATATAGCGCAAAGCTATGAGCGCAATACTTTCGGAAAGAAAATAGTTGTGATATGTGGCTTGTGTAGATGTCTGCTATTTCGTACAATTAGTGGCGCTACAAAGTCTAAGCCACAGCCTAACCGAATGTGCCGCCGTTTTTGAATAAAGGCCGCCCTGTGTCCGCGCCACACAGCCATTCATGTATCCCACAGTGGCGTGAGGCTACCAAATGATTTATTCCAACCTCACTCTGGTAGACAAAATATTATCGGGACCCTTGACGAAAAGGGGGATTCGTAAGCCCCAAAGAATGTGTTTCCTCGAATGCAGGCGACACTGTAAACACCACCATGGTTGAATGCTGCGGTGATGCATCTTCTGGGCCGGCCTTCCGAGTTAGGTCTGGATAGCTGGGACACATATCCCACCCGAGACAGGAGACCTTTGTTTCGAATCCGGCAAAACACAACCATGTTTCTCGCGGTGCAAGCTTACATGTATGTCAAAGGTTTTGGAATTCCATTTGGTGGGTACTTACAGAGGAGGGTCGACTGTTTGTCTAGGCGAACATACCTTGTAGTGGTATTGGCAAATAAAATCCAGAGTATGAATGTCTCTAGCTTCAAGAGAGTCATCCATCATGTAAACATAGCACCGGTGATGTGCCATAGCTAGATAGCTGAATACACATTAAATGATTAAAAAAAAAGAGCGTGCTGAAATTTTGGCACCCTCTGTGCTTCTTTGGGAGCTTGAGCATAAATGAAGCCGGGCTGGGTCAAGTCAACTACAAGAGTTACATGAGCCTCATCCCACCTCAGACCTTACCCATATGTTGAATATGTCAAGCCCAACCGTCCATAGAACCCGACTATCACGCGCCGCAGCGCAAATTCACCCTCACAATTGGCCAACACGCGCGCAAGCTCTTGACATCTTCAGAATGGCTTTTTTTCACATCTGTTCATTTCGGTATTTCCTCATTTTGTTAGGCATTGATTTCTTCACTGTAGGCTCTATATTGTAGCTTATCGAGGTCTCCTTCATTTTGATTTCTTTTTTTTCGTCCATTGTAGCATTTCATTCGTCCTTCCGCCAATCTCTCTATCTTTGATATATTGAATACTGTTCATCTCTTCAACTTTATCCCGTCACTGCCGAACCCTTAATCGTCAAGGCCCAATATGCGAAGAATAGCTTGAGACCAAAGCACCGGTGCCTCAGCCTTTATAGAATTCCTCTGCTGATAAAGTGGCGATATGTTGTAACTATTTATCCTTAGCATATCGCTTAGGATCAAGTTTGCTGTACTGTCGGCAGATGTATAGACCCATTAAAGGCCGTGGTATTTGGTTCGTACCTTTATAGCGCGCGGTAGTAGCGGAGTCTTAGCCCTGTTGTACCTCTGATGCAAACATATTTTTGGACTCATTGGAATGCTTAGGTGAATTGTGAAATGAATGTAGGGAAAGCTGCGAATGATCTCTCGGGGAAAGTAGATGCTAAATGCTGACGATTGCTTCGAAGACGAACAACAAAAAGGTTTGAGCTGTATCTGTAGTGCGTGGCAAAAGTCAAACTGATTCCGATGGGGTTTGCAAACGTAAAATCACCAGGATTCCGGGTTTCGATCCAAAGAAAGCCAACGCCACTCCTTCTGATCCTCATCTCGTCGCAATCTCTCAAACGCAGCCTTTTTAGTAGCTGATGGTGAGTGGTTTGTTTATTGTACTACTTGAGTCTTCGACTATCTAGCACATTGGGCTCCTCTCTGGCCCAGGCCACACCTTGTACAGTGCTCCTGTCCTCTCTTGTTACTTGTAAGATCATTGATATATTGCCTGTGATGAATAGCCATTCAGCTCAGTATTTACCCGTGGAATTCAGCCCCCTTTTCCACGGAACCTTCTACCCAAAAAAAAATAAAAATGGTAGCAATGGAAACTGAGTGCGCGGGAAAAAGTCTCAAAAAACCTGCAGCCCCAGCCAGGCGAGGCCTAGACACCGGGACCACATGAGGTGCGCATATTCATCTTTATCTCCCTTCTTTGTAGCATTCGAGGCCATCTTGATCCAATCCACCATCTCCGTATCGGGTGCTGGGTACGCTCCGGAAACTCATCGGATCGCTTTTCCTCCATGATCAAGGTTTGGTGACGAGAAGGGCTTCGACCCTAACGTCTGATCTGATCGTGGTTAGCTTCATGATAATGGTGATAGGGGGATGTGATGAGAAATGAAGACGATACAGACCACGAAGGCGACTGGGAATCCTCATCGAAGTGAGGAGATTGTTACTCAATTTTGGCTCTGCAGACTCTACAGTGAGAGCTGGAGGTTCGTAGGGGACACCACTGACAGGTGTTGAGAAAAGTCCCCCTTTTAGTAGCTGATTATACGCTCTTTAAAAAGTCTCATCCCGAGTGCTTAGATAAAACCAATGATAGATTCCCGACATCTATTTCTCACAGTGTAGATTTGAAATGCTTCTCTGCAACTTGTATTGGATTCTGTTAGGAAAACGGCTCGCTCCATACATTATAGACAAACATCAAAGTCAAGAAGCAACACACCCAACTATCAATCAAGATGGTATTAGGCTTACTGGTAATATCTACCACCTTTCGATACTCCTTGCAGTCACTAACTCTTCTCCATGGATCAATATTACTATTAGAGTAGGGCAAGATCCTCAGTATCCATCTGTAAATACCAAACAAACCAATTTTCAATTTGACCATTATATTATAAAGTTACTTAGATAGCTTTAGCAGTCCTTCACAGTCACAGACTCAGTAGGAACTTAAATTCAATTCAAATCACTGTTAGAATACGACTTACGGCCCCATTACTCAAATTTCAACTACCAAAAGATATGCCGGAAAGACCAACGAGACTTTTGAACGAGAGGATTCAGGGGAATTTTTAGGACTTATTCAATAGATACCTATGTTGGGCGACTAGGAACGAGATTTCAACAAAAGACAAATCAAGTGCTCTTTTTTGTATGATTGATTCAGGGTCGCTCAGTGAGGGGTTATAAAACGGCGATATCGCTCAAATGTATGGCAATCGGCGCAGTCTCCTCCAATTCTCGAAGGATATTGAGGAGTTGGGCTTCATACGGGTCCGTTTAGCGTTTTCGAGCATCTTTGGTCATTCGAGGTGGAATAAGCTAACCGGTACGTGTAATTTGATCTGATAGCGGACACCGGCAAGCTCTAAAGCATTAGTCAAGCAAGATCATAGCTGATTCCTGGAAAGCCAACCAGCTCCTATCTATCCACCAAATGCCTCATAATTTTGGAGATGCTGCAAATCGTTTGCAAATTCCATTAGAGCACGTTAACAAACTGTCTTAATTTAATGTCGCGAGTACAGTTTTTACTGTATGGCTCACTGATTACCTAATGCCAATCCAACATTGACGCGTGAAACAGGTCCCTGCCAGTACGATCCTGTTGCGCATTGTGAGGGTAGCGGCACCATCGAGGCTTTGCGAGAGAAGGATGCACTCTCTGCAGAAAATAGGGTCTTGGCTCCAATGTTAAGCGCTACCTCTTTGTACGCTCGAAACATCGCCTGCTACCTGCCTTACGCCCTTTGTTCGTGAGCAGCGGAGCTTCGAGGAACTTAGTGGTGCCTCATGTGATGGCTAATGGTGGTGCAATAGAGACGTCTCCATATTAGTTTGACGCGTCGGGTAGCCCGTACATGCTGGGCTGCCTGACAAAAAGTTCTCGTGCTATTTGAAGTATGCCGGCGTGATGGATTAAAAATTCACAATAATATTCATGCCGACGGTAGATGTTTAAATATGCTTCCATGGGCCATGCCCAGGCCTTAGCTCCATATTTGCTTCATTTTCATCCGATCGAAACCGCGTTGGCCCATTGCACTTCCACATCCATGGTCTCTGTCACGCCACGACCCGACAGGGTGCGCGACTGTCACGTGATGCGAGATGCATCATACGCGCCATGGCACCTGGATGGGTGCTAGCGAATTGTAGGGCTCATACTAAGCTTACATGACGAGATGTGTCGCGGATGACACCTGGATATATCCAACGAAACACTTCTATCCACGAGCGCAGAAGG
Organism: Blumeria hordei DH14; assembly: GCA_900239735.1. Classification (NCBI taxonomy): domain Eukaryota; kingdom Fungi; phylum Ascomycota; class Leotiomycetes; order Helotiales; family Erysiphaceae; genus Blumeria; species Blumeria hordei. The sequence continues at coordinate 5,601,625 of OENG01000033.1, read as the reverse complement.
GCGTGGGAATCTGCTTGGCGCTGCGCCATGGGAAAAGGTAAGGCATGGAGTGCGCAGCTTCAAATCAATAAGAAACATGTCAGGCTCTTCCTAGAATGGACGACGGGAATGGCAACTATGTTGCGTACCGCACATGCACATATGTCCTCGACCCGATTAATCCGAGCACTTTCCCATGCCGCTAGACATCCAAAGGCCGTTGGGAGATGACTGATCAGATAATGCTGGCGAGGACATGCCGAGACACGGGCTAATGCAGCGGAATTTGTAGATGCTCAGTGGCAGCGGGCACCAGCCAATCGATTGTCGCACTACTGATTGAGTCTTATTGTTCCCTCCGTTGCTTGCGCAATCCTGTTCAGGTAACTCAGCCAGCCTCTGTCCATCTGTCTCTTTGATCGGCGGAAAGGGCCTGGGCCCCTCTCCGTGCACCAATCGCACTGCGCTTTTCCTGCCTACCAAGTTATTCGCGGCTCCGCGGCGTAGAGCGATCAGCAAAACGTCCCAAGGATCATGAAGATTCACCGTGTTTATCGCGAACGTAGTATTCTCTCCAACCCAGTCAGCAAGGCCGAGAGGGAGGGTTCCCAGGCATACATTCGGGATATTGGTGGGAATAGTGACTCAGCCGTGACCAAGGGTGCGACACGTCGACTACACCCTACCATTAACATGCGTTTGATTCAAGAGCCTGGCCCAGCGCTGCCCATTGCATGAAATTCACCGTGAGCCTCGTAAACATCTTGAGAAATTACAATTTTGCTCTTTGCCTGGAACTCGCTGGAGCCATTCGCAACTAATTTCACCAGCCTGAAACGCGTGTCAGATTTAGGGTTTTCGGTACGGCCGAACCAGAAGGGTCCGCTCCGATAATGCGTCCGAGTTGACGCGATTTGCTACATGACCAACTTCTGACGCAGCGCGCTCTACGGCCCTCCAACAAAAGCACTGGTTGGTAAATGAGCCTCCACGATGAATCCATCGCCTTAAACTTCCAACGTCCACCGTATTATACACTTTGTCATATCCCCCGCGACCAACACGCCTAGTACAACTAGTACCGTCACAGACGCGACTTTCTCCCCACCCCGCACTTCCATCCAAGTACACGGCGCTTTAATTACGGCCTTTGGGATCGCGCACCTATTTTCCATTCAAATTTGCCAAATTCCCGACATCATGCACGATGCGGCTATGAAATCTTTTCCAGAGGGAAGAGGAGAGAGCAAGGCAAAACGGAAGAGAACGAGGTATATGTCGCCTGAGGGGCTACTTCCGGGCTGTCGTACCGTACTCTTACTGACACTTTGTCCTATAGCCCTCATGACCAAGCCGCACTTGAAGCTCAATATAGACGTAACCCAAAGCCTAACAAGATTACGCGTGCAGAGATCGTTGAAGAGATCTCATTGAACGAAAAAGAAGTACAGGTGAGAGAGTAACCCGTTGAACTACACCTTACTAGAAACTACGAGCTGTCAAAATTTAAACCGAAACCCTAACAATTTTCTAGATTTGGTTCCAGAACCGCCGCCAAATAGACCGTCGGAAGTTACGCCCATTAATGCTGCATGAGGCTGGCGCGCTCAATACGAGAGGATCTACATTATTGTCGCCCGAACCGACTACCATGTTATCTACAAGCAGCAGCCAATCCAGCCACTGTGGAGTGGCCGATTCTAGCTATAGACCGCAAGACAATCCGGAGAATGTCGATGGAGGCTATCAAGTTGAAGATGTAGTTTCGAAGCTGACACCTCCCATCGTTGATCCCTTTACAGTCTGTAACTTGACATTTGAACAAATACCTAAAATTTTGGCCTACGAGGAAAGGTCAACAAGCTCGTGCCCGAACAATTCCCAAACATCTCTCATAACGACGCCTGGTTATCCATCAAGCCGCTCAAGTTCTAGAGTCTATACATATTCCACACCACCTTCGTCTCAATTGACATCAATTTCTTATCCATCTCCGACTTCATTAATTAAAGATCGGAGGTTAGCTCCGATGCAGGATAATGTGAGGAATGAACTCGGACTGGACACGTTGCTTTCGAGTCTAGACCGAAGGAACACAAGCACTACCGAATTATCAACTAGGGCGGATTTGTCTTCGTCACTAAAATGTAAGAAGACTGCTGATACATCTTTATCATTATTGCCTCCTCAATCCTCACATTCAAATCCGGTATCTGAGAGTGCGTGTCTCAAGAAAGGTCCAAAACGCCCGCGAATGGGTCTGAATAGTTTAAAGGTAAAAGCCAATCGCAGCGAAAATCGGGAGGAAACCCCACAGTCAGTTCGTCGACGTCCCGTCGGTCGTTCAAGGAGTGCACGGGCCTGGAAGTTTTGCTGCGATAGGGAGCCTCATGATGAACTAACTCTTCATGCTGAGAATGAGTCGCATGGTTCGGCGGTAGCTGCCATAAGCCTTATTAGATCTACTGGTAAATGTCTCTTGAGGTCAGAAGTACACAATCGGAATGTACATGAGCTGCAGGGCAAGACTCGTCAGAGCAGAAAGAGAACTCGTCTAACTCGAGAAATTACAGCTCCAGCAGAATCCAAATTGCGCCAAAGCTTTTGCCCTACTCCAAACATGCATTGTTCCCAAGAAAAAATAATGGACCTAATAAGATCACCTTCATTAGAATCAGATAAGGAGAATTGGTTGCCTTATCACTATAGCAGCAACTGTCGAAGACCGCTGCCGAGTAGCCCTTCGGGTAAGAAACGTTTAAGTCTAACGGTTCTAGAGAGAAGTCATGGCAAACCATTGAATTCCAAGAATCTTTGCAGTCAAAACTGTGAACGAAAATTAATCCGAGAGACTGCTACTGAGGACAATGATGGCCTAATTCCTCGGGCGATCAAGGTTGCCGAGAGTCTGCTTCCAGGAGAAATGGACTCTGGAAAATACGGAGACATTGGGGCAATACAGGGTCTTTTGTCTCTTAGTCAAGGAAACTGGCGTTGAGTTTCTTTTTTCCATTTTCATGATTTTCTGAAGTAGTTCGATTTTAGGTCGGTAGTGGACAAGTGTATTTAAAGTTTGGTGTTCCAGAGTCACATTGCAAAGATAATTTCGGGTTTGCGATTTATTTTTATATACCCTCGAGTCGTTACTAAATTTATCAACCTGTATTGAAACGTATGAGCTGATGTTGGCCAAAGCACGGTCCTTTTTATTGAAACGTGGTGATCCTGAGGTAGTAAAACTTGCTAGATGTTTTGGAGGATTTCTTGCGTTTAGTGTCCTAGGGTAAAGCCGAAGAAGATCCGTCGCACTAGCTAAGTATTTCTCTCGGGAAATTCATGTGCATTATTATTCTGCCCATCAAGAAAACATGGCTTTTTTGTAGATTTCATCTTCCTATTATTCTTGGGCCGAGAATGGTTCGCGGCATCAGATGGTACGAGTCGTTGGCCAGTCGTAATATGCTGACGCGAGGCAGTATCCTCGAAGCGCGCAGGGGTCTCCAAAGCAGGTTAATAGTTGAGGATCGGGAGATGTTATTGCTCTACATCTTCTCGTTTCGGAGCGGTAGCTTTACCGAAGAGACATGAGCAACTTCGTGAAGTGGAGAGATGTGAGGATGATGAAGCAGTCCTGGCAATGCAGTGGCGCGGCGCTTGGAGTGGCCGACTGGTGTTTCTCGTGACGGAAGCGGGGCCCATCAAGGGAATGTATCTTCAAAGTGTACCGGTCGATATATCACTGAGTTACTGCGGATTTGGTAGTTGTGTTGGGCGGATTGGACTTTTGGTGGAGACATGCAATGACTGTAGATTGGGCGTGCATAAAGGGGCCTCTTCTTGTTTACCATATGCTGACGCGAATCGAGTTGTTGGGGCAACCTGTCCCACTAATCCCCACGCCATCTGGGAGCTAGCCAATGACGCACGGCGGCCATTTAGTTCCGTGGCATGGCGTCGCAGCCTCCCAGGGCAAAATGGAGGTGCAGGAATCATCAGCCTCAAGCAAGTGTCTACCCAGCATGGTGAAGCCAGCAGTGGGCGGGCATGACTGAACACCTCTACGAATCTAGGAGTGAAATATGATCCCAGTGCCAAGTTCAGTCAGATTTCGCAATACCGATCAAGTTGGCCTACGAGGCAATGATTCATAATACTCCACCATGTCAAATTTTCGCTCCCAACGAGTTCGACTCCCTAAGTCTCATTCCAATGACGACACCTCTCGTCGACTTTCTCTGGCCTCAGCTAGCCGCCAAATAGACGTCCACGCCGATATTCACACCCGACAGAGGAAGCAAAGCGTGGCGCACAAATCTGGGAGACACTTCTTTGGGATGGACGTGAGAGGGATGGGGACAAGTTTTCAAGATGACACAGAGGATGGATACAGTCTCGATGGGCGTGAGATTTGGAATTTTGCGCGCCGCGCCTTCGAATGCGAGAATGCAGCTCACACTCTAAGTACAAGCCAACGATGGAAGGCGCCGCAGTCTGCCTCCTGGTGGTGCTCTCTGGTATAGTATGAGTAGCCTGGGCACCAACTCCACTTGGGAAGGCGACACTTCAGACCACACTACGCGCGGAGGAAAGTAAATGGATAACTCAGGGTTCTTGAGACGTTCCCCTGGGTGGGGTTTCACGGATGAGGGTTGACTTGGGGTGTAGAAAAAGCCGGCATAACTTCGCAGTGGTACTTGCAAATGAATGCTCTAGCTTATATTGAGACATTGTTCCCGTCCTTTTTCTCTGATTTTGTGCGATGGCTAGATTGCTGCATTCGCAATTAAAATCCGATGCGAAAAAATGAAGTCAGAAGTAGGCATGCTAGGACTCACGCCGTTCGAGGAGTCTACGACTACGGGGGTACTGTGTGCGGCAAGACTGAGTTTCCGAAGAGTGCTACCGACTCTTCTAAATGGACACACACCACGTTTGTCTCGGTGGATGAAGGTGTGCGAAGATGGCTCCGGTCATTACAATAGCGGTTGGCGCAGGTAAAGGTGTTGACACAAGAATGCATCTATTGGTGGACGACAACGCGCATTCGGGCGGGGCGCAGGGCGGCCAACCCAGAAACTGCATTTCTTCATGCTCTTTCGTGATTCACATTGAACTGGCCGTCTTCTTTTGCAGTGTATTCGGGTTGCATGTGCAGCTAGCTAGCTATCAAACAATATCGGATGAAATCAAATAACAGGTGACTACTCAATATACAACTACGGCACTTGTGCCTCGGATTTCATCGGCAAGCACGACTGCGAAGTTATCGTGGCTTTTTCATCACCCAGAGACAACTCTTGTATGTCATTATACATGTTACCCCTCAACCACCTAGCAATTTTAGTAATTCGAGGTGAAGGGACATGGTGATGAGGACTCGACACGATTTAGGGGCACGAGGCTGACTAGTCAGCCTCGTGTGATTTTCATTACAGTAGTATCACGGAAGGGGATAGAGTCGGCTGAAACAGAGAACACCTTTATCTCAACCTACATGACTATCTGATCAGATGCCGAGACACGGCCCCGATCCAACATCAACCCTCATCCCTGAATACCCGCCCGGGGTGATGTCTCGAAACCCCCGAGGTATCCAGACATGCATCCTTCATCCACTGAATCTCCTCCGCGCGTAGTGTGGTCTGAAGTGTCGCCTTCCCAAGTGGAGTTGGTGCCCAGGCTACTCATACTATACCAGAGAGCACCACCAGGAGGCAGACTGCGGCGCCTTCCATCGTTGGCTTGTACTTAGAGTGTGAGCTGCATTCTCGCATTCGAAGGCGCGGCGCGCAAAATTCCAAATCTCACGCCCATCGAGACTGTATCCATCCTCTGTGTCATCTTGAAAACTTGTCCCAATCCCTCTCACGTCCATCCCAAAGAAGTGACTCCCAGATTTGTGCGCCACGCTTTGCTTCCTCTGTCGGGTATGAATATCGGCGTGGACGTGTATTTGGCGGCTAGCTGAGGCCAGAGAAAGTCGACGAGAGGTGTGGTCATTGGAATGAGGATGAACCACGTCGTACTCGTGGGCCAACTTCTTAAGTATTGCTAAATTTGACCGAACTTGGCCCAGGGAGAATGCTTCACTCCCAGATTCGTAGAAAGCACGGCGTACAGGCGTTCACTCTTGCCCTCCAAGCTCAGATCAAATACGATACGCGAGATCATAGCAAAGATTAAACGGCATGTAGGGATAACGTGCCCAAAGCATGGGTATTTCTGCTTTCACTGTTTAGTACATCAGCCTGCGTGAAATTCAGCTCTCGATGTATTTATTCGTCATGCTCAAACCAACTTCTATTCCTGCAAGAGCGGCCCCACGCGTCAAAGAAATGGCCCTCGTCAGGCACGGGCCATGAGAAATATCGCGTGCGAGATGTATATCTACCGTGGCAGCTACACGTCGGCCTGCAAGAAGCACCACGGCACGAGCCTACAACCGGAAATCATGGGTCGTGCAAAATATGCGTTTTGCCGTGACTCTGGCTCATGGCACTTGAGGACATTTCCCGTAAAGCTCGGCGACGAATGATGCAGATCGATGTGAGCATTTGCTGTGCCCTGAGGATTTCCAGGGCGATTCCCAGCAACAACATGTATGGAAAGTCTGTAGATTGTGGAGTAACTGCTGAAAAATAAGGGAGGCTTATGGCAGATAGCTAGACCAAGTAAGCTGAAGAATGATTAAACTATTATCTATGAATGCGTATAAAGATAGTGAGAATATAGTCTCCATGTATACCCAGGAATTATCACCCTTGTTTTCCCTTCACTTATCATCTGTGAGGCTAGAGCTCATACAAGCTGCCACAAGCTTAGTGAGCATGTTGCTTTCAGTAGATGGTAACGTATTAAGCTTGACGGATGTGACGGCGCAACTGAGACGTCATCCCACGATGAGCGCAGATATGGACCTCTTATTCACGACAACGCGAGGTGAACCACCCACTCTATCTAGCCAATACTCTGCTCGTAGCGCATACAATGGGACATTACGAGCAATTAGCCTAAAATGCCAAATTACTCGTGGGATGAGCGAGAGATAAGATATTCCATCATGATCATCAATGATTGCTTACTATGTATCATAGATTACCCTCGATCAAGAAGCGTCCTAATTCGAGAAATGTATTCACGTCTATCGGCGAATATTGACCTAGTACCTCTTCGTGATTTCTTACATCCGTCTGTCCAGTTCAAATCTCTTTTCATCATAGCTCCACGGCCATAGGGATAGCGAAACGATATGAAAACGGAGCGCAGAATGTATAAATTCCTCACTTCTCTCTGCCTAATTCGGCTACTCCGGATGCCAGCGTCAATGGTGACCAACCCTACCGGAGAGAATGAAAACCAATGTATAAGGTGCCTGATATTGACGTTTCTTTTACGATGAAGTGTGGGGATAAAGGGTATTCATCGGTCAACCTAAAGAATCTTGTTTCAAATGTGGCTCCCCTAACAGATAGAGGGCTCCAATATCCCAGGCACTTTACCTTGTATGATTATGATGTAGCGGGGCCATTCTATTAATACCCGTTACTTCAGGATGATAATTCTTGCGAGCAAGGTATGTTGAACATGTCTACCCCCTTCAAGGTTTATTTTGCACCAACAAATTTTGATTGGAGACCGTCCTGTATACTTTGTTGTGTTTAATTAACAGAAGTTGGTGCTTGGTGGATACTGGGAGGATTCAAGTCGGGTCCGGTTGCAAGCATGTAGAATCGACTTTGGTAAGGATATTCCGACAAATAAAGACCAATCGGACTCTGCGAATGAATTTATACCAAAACAGTTCAGGAATGACTTTGCTCGCAACGTAACGAAGATATTCTGATCTTGCCCATCCAGAAATATGTCTTCGAGTGCCTCTCTCTCCACCTGCTTTTGCATTTTACTGTAGAAGACGAGCATTCGAATTTGGTGTATTCCATCGCGAATGACGAATGTCTAATTCAATTTCTTCGAATCCTTCAACGTAAATTTGTTCGTCGCATTGAATTTCACAAGACTCGGTTCGGACGAGGAGAATATCCTACTCAGCAGTCTAGTGGAGGAGGATCCTGGGTACTATGTGTTGGCCAGATCTATCGCCATCTTACAGGCTGCACCTCACACCCACGTACTTGAGTTTATACGTGTACGAATGGCCGATACCCATTTGTGGGATTATAAGTGATCGCAGATCCGACAGATACGAGTCGTCGATGGATCACCCCAAGAGTGCGGATCATCCCAGATCCGATGGATATTATTCTCACTGGGGTCAGGGTTACATACTTATATGTATTTCCATCAGCCTAGAGAGATAAAAATTCCTAGACGATTAGAAAATAGATTTTATTAGGGCCAGCTTACTGTGTTCTTATTGTTTTGGTGATAGCCCATCATACGCTAAGTAGACTGTACTATTAGGCCCCTCCGACGTCTGCAACAACCAAAGCCAGAGTCCTAGAATCCATGGACTTTCTGAGTAGATATAGCGAAGGGTTCCAAGAAGGAGATTCACCGAAGAGCGAAGTGTAAAACTGTGATCAGGGCTTCTGTAGGTCGTGCGAGAAATATGTTAATCTAGGCGAGTTATACATCCATAAACATATTTACTATCAAACGTGGTTCCAATTTACTTGCCCATGAGGATATGACTGTATCCAAGGGAAAAAGGATCTCAAGGAACAAGACCCTGTGTCCCGCTGTAAGTACACACTCCGACTTTATACGGAGAATATCTTTCTTTCCACTGTGAATGTATTTGACCCCCAACTCCTCAGTGAAAAGTAAATATTCCGAGGTAAAGGACGTGAACAATATTGATCCGTCTTCCGACTTGATTGTGTGGCTGCCACGAATGTCGTCGCGCCTGGAGCTACTTTGCTTGGTTATCCCGACTCCCTTCTTGCTGACTTTCCACCAGACGTCTAGATGCGGCCCTATTGACTGCAGCTATACCAATGCTTGACTTGGGCCCTGAGTGGTCAGAGCTGCATCGTGAATAGCATTGCGCTCATGACCATGCCAATCTTCACAACTTCCCTCTGGAGACTCTCATCGGGATGTTAACCATGTCAGAATCCCTAATGTGGCCACTATTCTCGGAGAATTATAATCGTATGAAATTCTACATTGCATTCCTCGAAATACTCTGCAGCGTTCCACTCAACTCGTGGTAATTACTAGATATTGGACATATAAGTTTTACACTTCAATTGCCTGTTCCTAATTGTCGGAGTACTCTGGTGGCTATTGATTTCACCAGCTCGGCATAGCAATGATAATAATTGCAAGTTGACATCAATTTAAAACTTATCCTTTCTTTCTGGAAGAAAACACGTATTAACAATAACTACTCCTCCCCTAACGCCATTCCTAAACGGAAATAACATCACTCATCGATATAGTTAGTCTTCATTTTCAAGGTAATAAGCGATTGATTATCCGGACGCTAGATTATTGAGCAATAATATTTAAATCTACTGTACAACTACATGGTCGGAGCGAAAAGACGACGGCTGAACACCTTTCAGCAGTATCCTCTGACAACTGGAGCGTGGAACAATTTAAAGCCGAGATTTAGTCCCGAAAAGTGGTGTATCCGATAGTATTCGTCGACATGGCGATCAGAGGGAGTGATGCCGGCAAGTTACAGGTTGAAATCCACATCTACAGAGGCTTCATGACTACAAAACCCAATGAAATCAAGCAAGCACACGTATCAAGGTGTTGTGCGGAACTCTCATGGTAGACAGTGCAAAGCTATCGACTAAACCTCCGTATTCAAAATCCACAAGGCCCCGCTGACCTAGTTCACCATGCCGATAATAGCCCTGAAGAGAGAGACCTGTATCCCACCGGCACATGTCCTGCTAGAGGAGCTTAGACTCAAGACTGCTGCGCGAATCTGCAGATAAGATTGCTATCATCCGCTTCCACTCCAAAACATGGAGAGTGACGATAGGGCCCGACTATCATGATTGGTACATGATTTGGGAATGTAAATTTGCGCTGGAACAGCTAAGATAATTGATAGATATTTTCATTAATATGTGCACAAGTGAAGTTGATATAATGATTGTTATATTACAGTTTGGGGACTGCTCGTCTCTTATCTCCTAGCTTGTTCGCTTGAAGACTGATCACGTAACCAGTTTGCAGCGCACCTAAGTGTACTCCCAACTGAGCAGCTATGCCATTTGTTCTATATCAACAACTCTTCTCATACTACACACAGTACTACTTGTAATGCCGTCATGTAGAGACTGCATCTCCTTCATGCGCCATAATGCCATACTGCCATAATAACTATCTATGCACCAGCTACTAGATCTACCATACTACATAGCCGAGCATAACACCAACTCTATCCTGGACTATGATCTTGCAACAGAAGCAGACTTGGTCTAGATCAAGTTCATGTTAAGAGGTTCCAAAGGATATTCTGGCCCTTGCCAGAAGCGGAACTGCTTCCACCTCTCCTACCACCGGTACCGGCCAAACTAAATCTTGCCGGACACGGAAGGAAGAGGCGGCCAAGTGTATAGAACAGTGGTCAACTGCCCTGCCATATAAATGTGTATGCGCGTATAGCAATGGTTCCCTGAAATATATACCGACCAGATTTCATGGCTGATTGTAGCTTTTGCTGGCAGTACCGGCATGGTAATCAAATAAAGTAGAACAGGCAAAATTACGATTACCGAGCTATGGCTGCTCTTGAGGTAATCAAGACCAGGAACTGTGGTCGGAGACGCAGCATCATCTATGTCATGCTCGAGCAATCCACGGAAGCCTAGGCATTAATGACGGTAACAACAGTCTCATCATTATGGCAGATCTAAAAGCTGCAGAGGATGGAAGCAGTAGCGGCTATGCCCGTAAAGTTATGTTGAATCCCTGGCCACACTCAGCTTTCAGGAAACGAAATAGTGGACAGGCTTGTTCAAAGAGAGCTATTAGACATTGGGAAGTATCAAAGGCTTATCGGGTGGATGGATGTACATTTAGCTAAATTGGGTGCAATAATGGGATTCTGCAGATTAGATGAACGCACGTACCACTTTGGGAAGAGAAAGCTTCTTGGGACCGATGCACGAAGAAGAATCAAGTTGTTTCTACTAAGCTCTTGATACTCGTAAGTTCTCTTCACCCACTGCAGTATAGGCTTCTGAGCTTCCCGATAAAATCACAGTTCATCAGACAACGCCAGAATGACAGACGATCGAATGCCCGTCGCCTCATCAGGGTTCAAAGATCGCGAGCTGGCGAGGCAAATTTTGTCGGCATCTAGGGCCTGTCCTCTGACAGACGAATTATATTTTTATTAAATAAGAAGATAACCTGGTTAAAACGACCTCATTCTTACTTCTCCTAGAATTCCAGGACTATATACACTGATCATGTTTGGTATGATCTTTTGGACTATAGAGACAAACAACCTGCAGCTCTAAATTAAAATCACTGGCTCTGACTAGGATAAACAACTCTTACACGTATGGACATTACCTATTTCTGGCCAGAGATATTTCCCCCTTCAAATTCTCCGGTGGCTATTCTCAACCTCCAACAGATGTTCTCGGACTTGTAGCACTCGAGCCTGTCTAAACAAGACGCCGACCTTGAACTAGTGATGTGTTGTAGGAAACTGCCAGAACTAGCACTCCTGAAAGCGGGCTACGCTCGCCTCATGACTGCTCGAATAGGATATGATGACTTCGCAGCGTACCACGGTCGCTTTAATAGTACAATAGCCAGGCTCAGTTACGAATGTGGTGGAGAAAACTCAGTGGGTCATTTCTTCCAGTCTAGTAAAACACTGCCGAAATGATGAGTGGGAAGCGGTAGGTGGAGGGCGACTGCTCAGGGACGGCATCCAGAAGAGCGGAAAATTCGCTGTGACAAGCCGGGGGATGGTCGGGATGCCAAGAATCGATAGTCTAGAGGACATGCCATGGAAATGACAAATTGAAATTAAAGCTCAAGCGTGTGGTGGTTGGGATCATCATGATTCAACTCGTAGACGCATCTCGGGATGGTTCCGGTCATTTAGGTGGGTCGAAGAATAGTTTTTACTTTGACTGCAGTTGATCTGATCCGGCCCGACCCCGCTCGTGCGTGAGCTACAGTAAGAGTGTTGTTGGTGCCACTCTACCTAGTACTTTCAACAACTCGCACAATTTGGAGGCATTCGAATAATTGAATATTAAATTTTTACCCCTCTTTTTTTCTGTTGGTCTCGATCAGATAGAATTTTCCAATTTTAAGCCATTCTAGGCTATCAAGACGTGTCCATGTCATCTTCCAGTCCTAGAAAGAGAACCCCGAAGAAGGCACCATGTGACGGTTTGTATATCTGAAGCTTAGGGTTGGCGCTGTTCACTTATGAACAATGGCTGTAGGTGGCTTGGAATATTGACACATCTATGGAAAAGAAACACAAGACTGATGGAAGATATATCTTGAGACGATATTTTCAGTGATGGAGGCACATTAATTCCCATTAAACTTGATGCGCCAAGACGGCGACAAGTAATCAATCATATCCTCAATACTCTCTACAGAGACTTGCCGAAAATAGATGTAAAAGGCTCAGCTGGATCCATTGGCCAAATCGAGGCTCCGAGGGCCCTAACCTCAATAAAATGGCAGTCGATCATCGACTAGGTGACGATGCAGCCCTCAGGATTAACAAACATATTTGCAAAATACAACGAGAAACCATGGTGCTAGCGAGGCGCCATCTAAAAAACAACAATCCAAAGAGGCACACGAGCGTCGACCAGAACTTCTTGCCGTGGTTGAAGTAGATGAACGCTAGCCCCAGCTCAGAACCGCCAATTCTGCCTCCTCAGCCAGTGAATTACACACCCACCTGCCGTCTCAACTCAGTCTACGAAGAAGACCTGGGCTTCAATGGCTTGAAATGTGCCGTGTCGAAATTCAGGTACGATACTAGAATCTGGAATACAATCTCCAGATACAGCGCTGAATTTAGATGCTCCAAAGTAGATAGTCGATAATAGGCTATGTCTCCGTCTACATACCAACCATAAACGACCCCAAATTTCACTTGTCCGCGATCTACAAGAAGTTATCCACTGATCTGACCGTGTAACCACTGAAAAATCTCCATTCGTCTTCGCAGAGCTGATTTTGCTATTATGGCAAAGAATGATGAAAAATGAAGGGCCACATAGATGCCTCGACATGTTTGGCGAACATTAACACCAACCTTGAACGAATGTATATCGCCGCTCCTGCGCTGATAATAAAAATGTTGTGCGTTTCTGTTGCGCTTACCGCCGAGATGTTGACTGAAGAAATCCTTCGATGGATAAAACCGTCCCCAATCTTTGCGCAGCTTCATGGGACATACTTTTACATAGTAATCTTCTCCCGACAGCTAAGGACCTGCCATGATGATCAAACTTTTCTCGCCGTCGGCAGTGCCCAGACTGCCGCAGAATCTTCAGGAGAGATGAGTATATAAATGTATAGCTACTTGCAGTACCTGATTGCAATTGCTTCAAGGCTAGCCATCACTCCTTGACTTTCACATCTCCTGCAGTTTTGTTTCGTTCATTTACGTGCTAGGTACATTGGTTCTCGTCGCACTCCTACTAGAGCTTAAGCACGAGTGGGGCCGGGCCGGATCAGGCTAGCTAGCGTGAAGTACAGATATACCTCGTCCTGACCAAATGACCGGACCACCTCAGACTTCACCCGAGCGTCCAGAAACCTGCAGTAGGTACGCCGAAGCGCAAATTTCTCCTCAGCCTCGGCCACCACGCGCCCGAGCTCTTGACATCCACATTGACTCCGAGATGTAAATGCCGTTCCAGATCTCATTGTTTCTCTAGCCTTGAACCTTCATATCGTACCGCTGGGTTGTTGTCGTCATTGGGAATTTGTGTAATTCCCTTTTCTCCCTCCTTTGTACACGTCCCGTTTCCATCATGACTTTCCTCATGAGGGCGTGTGTAGGTAGGCGATGTGATGAGTATTGGGGTGAGTCGCAGGTGTAGGATCGACTGAGAAATGCTTCGTCGTAATCAAAAAAGGAGTTTGAGAAATGTTGGTTGTTGTAATACCACCCCCAGATAGATCTAGGCCCATTCGGGATCCGTTTGTTGGGGGTGATGCGTTTTATTCGACTTCCTTGCGGTTGTGAAATCTCTGTCGACTGATTTTTCGATCAAAATACCAAGTACGACTCCTTCAGGCCGAAGATCCATCAGATAAAATTCATCCCACTCTTATTGATGACTGAATCTCGGGCCTGGGAGAATTTTCGACTTCCAGGCTTGTAGAGGACACCACTGACAGGTGTCTAGCCTTCGCCCTCCACGAGTGAACTAGTCGTGCTCAGCACGTAGACGACGTCTGAGACGGGATTATGTCAAGTAATTAATAGCACTTACCTACATCCATCCCAGCCCCACCTGTGCCCTGGGCCACACAGGAGCGCGGAGGGTGCCAATGGCCAACACTTTGATTGACCAACAAAAATCCTCACTGTTACCATACAAAGCTATTCTGAAGTCCCTTACCCCTCCCGCCATACCTCAATACTGAGTTGCTGCCGGCTCTTTATTCCATAAGCTGTGGATCGGGTTGCAGAAAGTCTAAACTACTCCATTTCATGCTTGCAACTATGTGAATGATCCTTTGTACCTGAAGACTTGCGTACAGGAGCCCTCAGTAATCATACACACAATGGGAATCAGGGGCGGGAACGTCTTAAGCCTAGTACCAGTATAGAACATGGTCGCCACCACAGCCGTTGTTCTGGTTTACAATACCATCAGCCGGGATCAATATTTTGGTTCGTTTCTTACACAAGACCATGTTCCGTCGCAGGAATAGAGAAAGATGTGCCTGCACACAGTTCAAGCGGCAGTGGCGGGAAGACGAAAACTGAACACTGCCAGCGGCACCTTCTAGACCGGCAAGTCAAGCATGGCAATGTAAAGTTGACCAACGAGGAAACGATTCCACAGATCCCGCTATATCAGTCGTCCCCTCACATTCCAGCGGTGCGGGTGTGAACGCTCGGCATATTTCGGAAAGCCAAGAAGAGTGGCATGCGGGACGAAGTCGAAAGCAAACACAAGCACATCTACAATCGACAACCCCTCATCAACATCGGTCTGATCATTCACGTGCGGGACCTCTGACTTGGCGTGTGTTCATACCACCTCGCCCTAAAGACTGATCAAGGAGTTACTCCAGTTGCAAATGGGAGTTCCTCCCATCTCTCACTTCAAAATTAGCGAGCCACGTTTACCCAGCCCAAGTAAAACTCAAAGGGCAGAAATCTAACGCGGTCAATCCTTGAGATAGGTGCAAGCTCACAAGAGATGAACTTTCGACTCGGAAGGGGTCATTCAGATTGAAGGGAATACTATGTGCCGGGCTTTCGATTGCGGATGTGCAGGTCACACTATAGACATGGCTCTGATTTTTTATTTAGTTTTAAGTCCTAGGCCGAAACCTTTGATCTGTTTAGATGTAGGACCGATGGAGCCGGCCGAGATTTAACCTTTAAGCTTGCCCTGCTCGTTCACACCCATTTTAGAGCTAATAACTCGTGAGCTCATTGTACAATTTTGCAGCGAAGATGGATGAAGTCAAGAAATGAAATAGTAATTGGTGTTGAGTCAGCATTCCTCCGCCAGTGTATTTATCCCGGCACTTATCCTAAACTCGTCCTTGCACTCAGCAAAGAACTAGTATGAGCCCAGTCTGCCAAAGTATTCTGTGACCCGTGCAAATTTTTAAACTGCTCTAACCCTTCATGTGCGAGGCGTTGCCTAGCAAAAGCTCCTAAGCGCATATCTTTTCTAGATTTACGCATCAGGATGTTGTATCTCCGACAGCGTGTAAAGCGGATGGGCGTCTTTTCCAGCGCGCAGCTAGAAGCCAGCTTTGCACCTGCGTGCCTGAAGCGACGGTGATACGCCGCAGAATCTCCATGCCCTCTTCTCGCAGCAGTGAGTTCGTGAAGGGATGTCCGAGATAACGATGGTTCTGGAGGTTTCCCTCGTCGCACTGGCAGATCCAAGTCTTGGTATCGGGCGGGACAAGCAGTTGACCACCATTTGTCCATCAATTCTTGTCGTCGCCTCTGCACAAGGCGCCGAAGGTATGCAAGGCTCATATAGCTGGGTTGTTACTGGCTGTCCGAAAGTACTTTTAGTGAGGCGCGAGCTTCTTTGTCTCTCTCCGCATTCCCCTCCCTGTTCGAGCGTCCTGGGACCCAAATATTATCTGCGTTGGATTCCGGCACATCATCATGAAAGATGCGAATTAAGCGACGGGCAGAGGACGACGTTCCTGTTTGCAGCGCCCTTACCGCAGCGTCGTGAGATGGCTATGGTTGTATTGTGCAGTGGTGCCTCATTGCCGCTAGCCCGAAATCGCGTCTGGGTTTGATGGAAGCCGATCCCACTGGATACCGAAGATCGCTGCTCCGATGTCGGCCCGACACTCCACATTTCTCGCGCTGCCTCTGCGTTTGGATAAAACAAGCATGCTAGGCTAGCCGAGGCTTTCAAGATTGTCTCTGGCGGGCTCTCATGGAACGATTCGGACGAGTAGCCATGGCTGGGTCTAGGCCGGATGTCGGCGGTGGGAAAGGGAAAATGGCAAAAGGTCAATGGATCCACTGCTTGCACGATTAATCGCAGGCTGGTCATTGCGGCTCTCGTAGGTGAGCGCGGCCAAGACGGCAGACGAGGGATAAACTACCAGATCCTTAGATATCTTGGCCTGCGGGCGGAGACGACCCACATCTCCCTGCAATGAAAGACTGAGATGGGACCGCGCAAAAAGAAACAGCCTCGTCGTTGTATGCTTGCCGGTATGGCTATATAGGTGCCGCTTCCATCCGGACCGCACTGGGATGCAAGGGAGAAGGGCATAAAATGGAATGTGTGAGCGGATGATTTGATTTTGATTACATTCAAGGCCTTTTTTGCATCAGATTTGATTTGCGCATGCAGCTATCTAGCTATGACACAGTATCAGAGAAAATGTATAGAAAAGATGACTCAATTTGCAAGTACCACTGCGAAGTTATGCCGGCTTTTCCTTCGCCCCAAGTCAGCCCTCATCCGTGAATAGCCTGAGTTATCCAGACATGCCTTCATCATCCTCTGAATTTTCTCCTTCCCAAGTGGAGTAGGTGCCCAGGCTTCTCAAATTATACCGGAGAGCACCACCAGGAGGCGGACCACAGCGCCTTCCATCGTTGACTTGTGTTTATAGTGTCAACTGCACAGAGCTCAATTCGTGAGACTTCTTGCCAAAATTCGAAAACAAACGCCCAGCGAGATTGTTTCCATCCTCTACATCATCTTGTAAACTTGTCCCAATCCCTCTCACGTCCGTCTCAAAGAACTGCCTCCCCGATTTGTGCGCTACGCTTTGTTTCCTCCGTCGGCTGTGAATATCGGCGCGGGCGTGTATTTGGCGGCTAGCTGAGGCCACTGAAACGAGAATATGCAAAGTCTTACTGGTAAACTTGATGAGACTTGGGTAGGAGTCGAACTCGTTGGGAGTGAAAATTTGAATGATTGCCTCGTGGACCAACTTCTTCGGTATTGCGAAATCTGACCGAACTCGGCTCTGGGAGAATATTTCACTCCCAGGTTCGTAGAAGGCACCGCGTGCAGGTGCTCATTCTTGCCCTCCTACATTCATCGTCGTGCCTGTCCACAGCTTGTGAGTTGTCAATGTCTAGGCCCAGACACGCGGTGGCTGAGGCGGAACGATGGAAGGGAGATGGTTCAAGTTTTTTTCTTTTGCAATGCGGGATATGGCGTGGAACTTTTTCGTTTGCATTCAATCTGAGCGACCGAACTCGTCATGATTCAACACATAGATGCACTTTACCTGATCCGGCCCGACCCCACCCGTCCTCCCTCCTCGCCATGCGAACCTTCTCCCAACGGCCCTGACGCCAGGAGTGCACCAATTCCAGCCGTACCAGTGCTGCCTGTCAAAAGCACCTGGGCTACGATAGCGAAAAACGGACTGCGACAATCGGCAGTCCCTAATGCAAAGGCCCCAAAGAAAGATGCCCCAAAGGCGAAAGACAACAAACGACTGTTCCTTCGCCTGGAAAAGGAGCACCCGCGGCACAAGCTTTCACCTAGCGCTTTACCGCAACAAATATAGGATGGGCTGCAGTGCATATTGAGTGACGCCTGCTCTGTACACCGAGTCAGAACCGGCTATGCGATTCTGACAGGTAAGGAAAATATAAGGGAAATGCTCCTAGATGCCGCGCCGAAGTTGTCGGACTTCAACGCCAAGCTCGAGGAAGCCTCCAACCTTGGCGCCTTTCGAATCCCGAATGTTCCTGCTACTATAAAAACACTCGACGGTATTATGACGGTCGATGCGGGCAGGATTTCATTGGAGATCTACCGGAAAACACATCGGTTTCTACCCCAGGTGCTACCGCACGGGACATTCCGCCCTGGAGCGGCGACTATTCACAAGCCTCGTCAAAAAATTAAACATTGCAAACGCTCTTTGGGCTTCCACGCCACCCGTGGTTACTCCCGCACTCCAGCCTGCTGGAACTGCGGATCAAATATGCACTCGGAAGGAGAGTGCAAGGCCCTCAAAAAATGTCATAACTGTGGGGGACCTCACCGATCAGATTCCCGTGACTGCCAAATCAGACCTAGAAAGTCAGGACCTGTGATAAAAGAGCAGCTCGCGTGGATCTAACACATCAAGCAAGGGCAGTTCTCAAAGGTGACACGAGTACGGGCTGCAGCCAAAAGGGCCGAAGAGGCAATGATCGCCACGGCGAAAGATGTCTCGATGGCCGAGGCAACAGGTTTCGGAGCTCTGGAAGCTGAAGAAGAAGTTTGAGGACACAGGAACCTCGACGATGCCTCTTGTAGGGCATCTACTAACCAATAGTAGAATACCGGCTGGATCAAAGGTACCTGCTAACTCATCTTTTGCTCCCAGCGAAGACCGAGTAAATTTGTCATTTGGAAGGTATGACGGACGATAGAATGTGAAAAGAGCACATTGGCTGGTTCCGATATGGAGGAATCTTCTGGTTTTCGGAGTTGTATTGATTTTTGTGATTTTTCGTTTTTGTTTAATCAACTGCACTTTTGGCAGCGATTCACGAGGTTGGAACGAGTTAGGCTGTAGGAAAATTTACAGGGAATCCTGCCGGCTCCACCGGTCCTTCACCAAATGTGGATAAAGAGCTTTAGCTTAGGACCTATCAGTAAAAAAATAATTCGGGTACAGAGAAAAAACTTCCCAAGGTACGATCATGCAATTGCACAGTGGATGAAAACTCCCTGCCGCTAGACTCGATCGAGAAGTCGAAACCTACGCCTAGACCCTCTGTCTTTATCTCATCAACGCCATTGAGGCAACAGGTACTAGTCCCAAAAAATCGAGAGAAAAGGCCGAGGCATGGTGGAATTCTAAGTGTAAATCTGCGCATGCAGACTGTCGGAAAGCAGAAAATTCCCTAGAATGCTCAATCAGATGGAAAATTTTTGGGCCACAATTGCTGTAGCTAAAAAAGAGTACATGACTCGAAACTTTGAAGCAATGACAACGTCAGCATTCCCCCTCCACTCAATCATGAAGAGAGGATGACCACGAACCCGGCCGAGCGAGCGGAAATCCTCCGAGATAAAGCTCTAGCCCGACACAAAGCATCGGACGATCTCCCACCATTTAAAATACCAAGTAATAACCGCATCCCTTGGAATCCAGAATTATCCGAAGAAGAGGTGCGCGCCTGCACAATTGGAAGTGGGAACACGACTGCCGGAGCAGATGGAGTCTTGCTAGAACTCCTTGCCACGTGCTGACCTACTACTGGATCATATGTGTCGGAACTCTTTCGGGCTTGCATCCAGCTTGGTACGCACCCAAACTACTTCAAGTCGGCCAAAGTAGCTCTAATATAGGAGCCTAATCGAGACCCAACTACAATTAAGGGGTAGCTTCACGAAATTTTCGGATGGACATCTTCGTTTCTCATAGATCGTAGAGTCCAAGTACGGTATACTGGTGGAGCGACTTTGGAAAGAAAGTTTGTTGGTGGTGTACCCTGAAGATCACCTATCTCGCCACTCCTATTCCTTCTCTACATGGCAGAGCCAATGCAGGGCGGAAATTCATTACTGAGATTCAGTTATGCTGACGACATGGGTATCCTGGGGCTTAGCCTTACCATTACTAAATCAGCAGGTGCCGCTCAGAAAGAAGTAGGTCATCTGCTTGAATGGTCTCGATAGAATGCCGTCAGTTGTGAGAGCAACAAGTCCGAGGCTGTACAATTTCCAGGATGTCGCCGTGAAGCAGCCGTTGGTATTACCATTAACGGTACGCCTATCCGACCGACCGAACAAATTTGTTGGCTCGGCTTCCACTTGGATATCCGACTTGGCTTCAAGCGCCACGTCACTTCGTGGTGTGCGAAAGCAATGAAAGTAGCTCACCAAATGCACTGCTTGAACTGCAAATTTCGACGAGTAGCCCCAGGACCACTGGTATTAGCTGTCGCAACCTGCACCACACTAATTGCAACCTATGGATCAGATATTTGGTGGCCAGGAATCAAACGTCCTACATAGAGAGGGATTGTCGCTTCATCTACAGCTAACATGTGTAGTATGATTGATGAGACTATGAGCTGCTCTACCGACGGTAAGGATAATCCCAACAGCGGCCATTCATTGAGAGGGAGGAATTCTACCTGCTGAGGTCTGACTCGAAGGAAACCGATTACGATTTGCGGGCAGACTCAAGTCACTTGACGGTCACCACTCTCTTTGGATCCGTGCTGCCATCTGCCCTAATGAAGACACCTAAAGATATAAGAAGAGCCGCAAACTCCCAGCGCGATGGGAAATCCAGATATCACGTATTCAGCGAGCCTTCAGAGAACTTACAGAATCCGAGGCTGCCGAAATTTTGGCCCCGACAGTCTACTACACAGCTATCCATTCAAATAGGGCGAGACCAGAAAGTATCAAGCGCTGGATAAGCAGCATTCCAATCTCTGATATCTACGCCTATCCAGATGGATCATCAAGGGGCCATGAACGCTCTCCTTCAGGGTTTGTTTTAAAGAGAGGAGGGAGAAATTTTCTTAAAGGAAGTGGCATCAAACATTGGGGCGAAGTATTTGATGCAGAGATTGTGGGAGAAAGTATGGCACTTGAGTCTGCAGTACAGACTCTCAAGGCGGAAAATAGCAGAGTAAGCGGGCGAAGTCAGCGAATCCATGTTTTAATGGACAACCAACAAGCAATAAAAGCGTTGCAGACAGGAGTTACTCTATCAAGTCTGGATAAGGTATGACGCTTCCGGGTACTAACATAATAGGCTGAGGTACGGCTGATGCAGGTGCCGGGCCATTCTAAAATCCTGGGAAACGAAGAGGCAGACAGGGCAGCGCACGCAGCATTGCAGGATCTGCCCCCTCTCTATACACCGCCAAGTAAAATCACTTTGGCGTATCTTAAACACCTAATTAACCAGCGACATCAAGCACTTCTGGACAACTGGCGGGAAGAAGAGTGTCCTCCTCGATACCGCGACTTGGATCTACTCATGCGTCGACGAAAGCCGCCCGAGCTAGGCTTACCAAGGCCTTGACTACGCCAATTGATCGCGACCCGCACGGGCAACGGTAACTTTGCGGCATATAACCGCCGATTCGACTTCTCAGGTGCGACTCTGGAATGCGCCTGCGGAGAAGGGACTACTCCAACACATTCCACACATTGCCGTCTGCATGCGCGCATCACACTTAGCCTCGTGGCCCAAGCGCCTCGAAAACTTTTCTACATTCTCCCAGGAAACCGGCTGTTTTGGCAGCCAAACTCATAGCCCGCCCACTCCCCTCGGCAGGAACCAGACAACTCTATCGTCACTTATGACATGAACGAAAATGGGGCGAGAAGCGTCATTTTTCCCCTTGGACAATAGGTTGATTAAGAAATGACATTGCCTCTCTTTGGATGTGTAAGTTGGAGTTGAATTTGTGGATATTGTTTCTAGTTTAATTGGCTACTACCTTTGCAGTGATTCACGCGCCGAGGCCGAGTTGCGCATGTCGCCGACACCACCTCAGCCGCGTGCGCCGGTCCCGTCCCTAGCAGACTTGGAGCCTTAGTCTCGGGCCTTGAAATCGCAAACCCGCTCTCCGCCCCTCTGCTTGTCCATTTAGATGTAGCGAATCTGCCTCGACCGGGAACGCTACTTTTCTTCCATTTCGCAGGCAGTTTTGATGTGTGTGTGTGTGTGTGTGTGTGCGGATGCATACCCGTATGGGCGGTCTAGTTGTGCTGTCATGCGATACACGGGGACTATGAGGTGTGCAGGTATACGATGGGAAGGGCCGTGTTTTAAGTTGAGCCATGGCAGACGGCCTTCGTCATCTAATTACCACAAGATATTGAGCCGGCAACGCTCCCGGAATAGAATGAGATTCGAGTCTCCACTGAGTCTGTAGCGATGAGGCACTGCCAAAAGCTGCCCTGACGCCAATCAACACTTGTTTTTACATGTTCTTTGGCTTTCAATACTTTCCAATTGACACCCAGGACCTGGCCCTAGTAATCTGAGGGGGAGCCGATGGTGTCGAGGGAGATTATGACAGGCTCGTCCGTTGGTGATGCTTGCTTGTATGATTACGGCTTCTGGGAAACGCCATCCCGCGGATTCGCCGCATTTCCGGCAGCGAGCGAGCAAAAGAGTTTTGTTCACGATGGCGTGCAGTGATAACTTGGGAAATGCCTGGCTGGGCCATGAGAGGGCAAGAAACTAGAAAGATTGAAAAGCTGCGTGACTACGTTTCAGAGGACGTTCATTGACCAGGACTCTGTGGCGACTACAATACAGGAACAACTCAATGCAGGATACAGTAATAGTATCTAATACCTACATTGAATACACTTTTGAAATAACAATCGAGCTTGCGATTTGTAAATGTTGCCATATAGGTTGCCCACGCAAGAAATTCACGTACCGTGCGCAAGTCTTCAGCAAAGGGATATTCCAGAGATCTATAAGATGTCGCTATTTCTGTTACGGGCTAGGCCCCGTTTTTTTTAGGTCCTAAGCTATGCTTTATATCTCCCAGGAGTCAAGGACTATTTTACACGGCCGAGATCACACTTCCCACATGCCCAACTCGGTCTCACCGCGTGAAGGACTACACAACCATTTGCTAGTTACAAAACAAAATACCCATAAACTCCCATAACAAGATTCCAAACCCAATAATCTAATATGCGGTTGGAAAATGGCGCTCCTCGTCTATTTTTCCTACATGTCATGCTTCGTGCTATGACCTAGTTAACGCCGTCTCCGCTGAAAGCTAAAGACGGACTCGTAGGTTAGCCTCCGAAGCAGCCGGTTTCCTGCGCAGATTTTGTGAAGTTTGCGAGCACTTAGGCCCGAGAAGCT
The DNA here is from genome assembly GCA_900239735.1 of Blumeria hordei DH14. NCBI lineage: Eukaryota > Fungi > Ascomycota > Leotiomycetes > Helotiales > Erysiphaceae > Blumeria > Blumeria hordei. The sequence continues at coordinate 5,578,174 of OENG01000033.1, read as the reverse complement.
TGTGGGCAAAGTCGTGATGTGACATTGTCCCTCGAATTTGACGCGTCTGGCGTGCGTGCAGTCGACAGTGAATGAAGTGGAGAGTTGATATTTCCTCTCCACATGCACACTCCATTAAAGCGGCGAAGTCGTTGAAGTAGCTGCGACATTTCGCAAAGTTTCCGTGGCCCGTACGGGCTGAGATCAGTTCACGGAGTAGCCGCCTGGAGGTGCCTGCTCGCGTGGCTTGCGTCGTCGCATGAGAGGACCCATATTTCGATACCTAGGTGGACATGCTTCTTCCCACCATTTATCGAGAAGCGCTGCTAGGCCCGGCTGGTTATGGCTGGGCTATTTAAGTCTAAAGGGCCCATCCTTATTTTGCAGGCGCAAGCGAGTTTGTAAATCTACTCACTATACGGGAGTATTATCAGATCACGTGTAAAAGGCCAGGAGATCTGGAACAGGCATTGTAGTTATGGAGAGGCGTAGCTTCTCGCACTTATATTCCTCATAGAAAATATAAACGTTTAATTGTGGCATTGCTTTCGTGCATTGGCCGAAAGTCCTAGCCAATCACAATTTCTCTGTCTTGTATATGATGACTATTAAACATGTGGGCAATACTCCCTGTGATGGATCTATCTGCCTGCCGTTTTGAGTGGGAATGTTGGACTAGCTGTGTAGATGCTACTTGGGTCGAAAGCCTGAACAGGACAACATTGCATTGTGACCTAGAGTGCAAGATAATCGACTGCTAAAGCTGATGTCAAGGTGCTGGCCGCTAAATCCCGGTTGAAAGATTCGCTCGGTGGAATTCGATTAGATTCAAGTGCCTAATGAGTCTTACAGTAAGAAAGACTGCTAAAAAATTAGCTCAAAGATCTTCAAAGATAGTTCAGGATGGCAAATGGTCACTTTTTTGGTCAATTTTAAATATGAAGCTTTTTCCCCTGAGAGACGATATTAGAGAAAAATCAAGTCGTTCGATGGTCTTTTTTAATTCATATTTTATTCGGCTACATATCTATGACAATTCCGTCAGTGGTCATAGTGGGTACGGTGTTATTTATTGGTTGATAAATCTCTGTATGAGCGTAGAATAGAAATGAGCAGTCCTTGCCTTTTAACTCAGGGTGGAAAGAGATGCAATTGACATAGTACACTCATACCCCGAGCGTGTTTGTTGATATTATCCAAGGTGGAGTCTTTGACTGTTATACTTCTCTCAACCGTGAATACCCATTCAAAGAAAACTATACGAAACGCATGTTTTTTTGTTCAGATTTTGATCGTGTTTGAATTTTTCATAGCTCGGACACAATATCAATTATTATGTTCAGGATAATTGATTAAATTTAAAGATCTAGCTCTCATTCTTCAGGTTTTATTAGTGAGTACCGCTACAATGTCGTTGCTGCTTTTCCTTCCTCCTAAGCCAGCCTTCGTCCGTGAATACCCACCCAGGGAAACGTCTCAAAAATCCCGATTTTTTTAAATTCATGTTGTATTCAACTATTTAGCTATCACAAAAAATCATGAATTATACAGACATACCTCCATACGAAACTTAGTCTGATGATATTACAGATTCTGGGCACGCTTAGTAACCCCTATAAAATATATTTCCATCGCGAGAACTCCTCAGTCTCATCTGGTGATATTCCTGTATTATTATTATTATTATTATTTTAGAGAGCCAGAATTGACTTTGCTTATTTTGTTCAATCTTATAGATCACAATTTCACTTTGAACTCAGGCCTCATCTTCCCAATTGGAGTGAGCCCCCAGGCTACTCAAACTATACTGGGGATCACCGCCAGGAGGCGGACCAGGGCACCTCCCATCGTTGGCTAGTTTTAGTATCAACTGCACCCTCGCAATCGAATTCTTGACGCACACGATGCTCTGACTTGAAAACCCCCCGTCTAGATTGTAGCCATCCTCTGCATTATCTTGTAAACTTGTCCTGTTTTCTCTCATACTCATCCCGAAGAATTGTCTCTCGGATTTTTGCAATCCAATTTTTGTCCCCCTGAAGTTATTCATATGGCCATGAGAGTATATTTGATGAAAAGAGAATGATTGAACGAGAGATTTGGTCATGATAATGAGGATGTCATAGGTCCCGATTGTAAACTTAACGAAGTATTGGTGGGAATTGATCTTGTTGGAAGGGAGGTTGATTTTGTGAAGAGTCTAGAATCATTGCCTCGTGGGCCAACTTCTTTGATAAGCTGAACTTTTGACTAAACTTGGCTCTGAGAAGAATATTCGCTCCCAGTTTCATAGTGGAGACCGCGGACAGATGGTTAGTCTTTGACCTCCATCGAAGCGCTTCATTTGGTCTAGCATGCTATTTTTACCATGATAACCATGTTCCGCCCCCACACTTCTGATTTCTAATAGAGTAGATTTACTAGCAGCTGCCTTGTCGAAGCAGATCGAGATGGCACACAGAGCAATTTGTATCTATTTTCACGGTGCTACTAGCCCTCTCGTTGATAAAGTAGGCATATCATACTCGTCAGTGCTTGGAATTCCTTAGCGAAATACAAACTCGAGCTCTGTCGAGACTGTTATTTTGCCGCAATTTTGAGTCCTTTGGCGGGTTGTAATAGCTTCGAGAACGTGTACATGAGGGCTGTCTCAGTGTAAGGGGTGAGTCGATGTAAAATGTAGACATTGGATAAAGGATGTAATTGGTTGTATACAGAGACAAAAAGGCCTGGCAGTAGGAGTAAATAATAGATGGGTTAGGAGGTCTTGAGCTATGTCACCATTAGCCAAAGTCAACTACATTGCGTATTTTTAACAAACCATTGATCTAGTACAGCTGACTCCTCGCCCAGTTAGATAGATTGCAAGACAGACAAGTGTTGACGCTGATTTTCTCATAGCTTAATCGACATTTCATGTAAAAGTATCGTAAAGCCACAAAACTCTAGCAGCCGTTTGAGATTTTTGTATGTAAGAACGGCCTCAGGTCAAGGTATCGTTCAGGGCCAAGTAAAGACTCAGGGTGTCAACGATGATGAGTCCTTCAGGCTGCTCGGAAAGCCGCGGCGAAGGGCTGGTCCATAGACGAGCTGCTTTAGCAAAGGATTATGTGAGCTTACTTCTTGAGCCTGAACGAGATGGTCAGTTCTTTCGGCATAGTCGTGGTTACGGCCGGCTGCCACAGTACCACGCTCCAACAAACACCGGCTCCATTACGCACGACATTATGGTCTCCCAGGAGCTGCTGACAACGTCCACTTACCCCAGCAATACTCATTCTAGTGCCAGTGCATTGGCATCCGCCCGAATTCTTGACAACGTTCGCCTGGCCCTTGTTATCGAGGGAGGCTGGCCTGTTCGGAGATGGAGATGAAGCTGCGTCCAGAGTCCGGTAGCTTCAGAAGTAGTCGGTGATCATCAGAGACGTTGAGCTGTAAGCAGCATTCTGTGCGAACCATCTGCCGCGGTGAAGCTTGAGGCCGTGTATGTTATTTCGTCAGCGACTATATCCGACAATGACTTGATGTCACTCCATCAAATCTCTCCGATGCGGCAGTTGGGCTTGCACTCTGGTCAGGCATGGCGAAGAGTGTCTCATCCGTTCATTAACCTGATCTGGGCTTGGGAAGAGGATTATGTAAAGATATTGGCCCTGTCTTGGATATATATCCTGCCAGATCCTACCTTCAGCGTACCATACCGCGCGCCTACCTCTCACATGTCAGTGATTTAATATATCCAAGGCAATTGTCGTCTCACTTTTGGGTGGTCACTCAGCCCTCCGGGAGCCCACGATTCAAGCGGTATCGTCCTACCAAGTGCCAACCAACCAACAATGATTGCGCGTTGTGTTGATAGATTCTTGTCGTGCTCGCTGTCCTTGCCTTGAGAGAGCCTTGTCTGAATCAACCTAAACACTCGTATCCAATCCGTGAGCCTGGAAATGCACGGCACCGCGCAGTCAAATTTCATGCCAGTTCCCACCCCTGCAACTGTCGAGCTTCTGAATGCAAATGTCATAGTCACTAAGCTGAGACACAAGATCCCCGCCAGTGGCACAACATGAGTTACTCTTTGTCATGCTTGATTGGATGCTAGAGGTCTCTGTAACATCCTCAAACGACGCAACTTCAGTCTCAACGAATAACCGATGTATTTGTCTCTCGAACGGCTTCGTAGAGCTAGACTAGAGCTGGAAGGGAAGTCAAATCTGTTGCCACAGTAACTTTATGATTGATAGTTTCTGGCCTGAGGCGATCATGGACAGCCAGCAGTTGTCTCCCCCAGCTAGACTCGGCTTTCTTTCCCAAAGAGCCATGCTCATTCGCAAAGTTTGGCTGCATGGTGCAGTCTATCGTCATCCGGACCCGTCTCCTGATTGGGGTTTAGTTTATTTGCGCACTCCCCCCCCTCAAAATAGAGATCGCTGCTTCAATCCCGGCCAGACCTAACTCTATTCTGATCCGTCATCCTTTACGGACTGACGACAGTTTGCTTCAGATGAGCAGTGGGTTAGATATTTCCTTTTGGTGGAAACTCTCAAATTAAGCCTAGTTCTCTGAGGTATGCAAACGCATTATATGGGTCTTTACGAATCAAACTCGGCGCGAGGGTGTAACTTAATTCCAAAGGTGTATTTGCCATCAACTAGACACTGATCATATACTACATCTATAAAACTTATATTTTCCCTCTATCTAAAGCTTCAGACCAAGCGCAGACTTAAGTTTGACCCATTTGTTTCCTCTTCATCTAGCATATTTACACCATGCGTAGTTTACCCATGAAAGCTTTCCAATGCAAGTGATGCAGTCTTGCAGCCGACTCAGACGCGAATTAGAGAGGACTAAATCGGTGTGGCAAATCACTGTTGCTTCATAACCTCTCTGGAGTAAGTTGCATGATCAATATCACTGATCGCGCTCTTGCAACAAACTGTTGTGTATAACCCCAACCGAGGCTTAGACTGATCTTGGTGGAACCATCATACCTGGGTTTGCTGTGTCTGCCACAGGAAACTTCCACTTTCTTAGCAAAGATTAACCCGTCATGAAGGTGTGCCATATTTGGGGCCTTTAAGTGTCTATTTGAGGTTAAGACCTCGTGGAGAATTTCCAGATCCTTCTGGCTAAAGGCCGGGTATATTTATGCCTTGAGTAGCGCATGGCTATCTTTGTAGTTTTCTAGGTTTCTGTGCATTGCTCATACCTGCACGGGTCTCCTTTCAAGTGCCCACTTCCAGATACGCTATTTTCAATCGCATAAGGTCTTGCACAATTCCGATTCGAGGCAAATGAGATGACCTATCACTCAGTTATTCTGAACTCCAAGACTTTACATCAGACAGAGAGTTTACCGCTTTATGTTGTGCCCGAATTAATCTGATTTTATTTTAGTTCTATTTTCTCGAATTGATAATAGATATTTGTCATGAAGAATGACCTTTATCAATTTGGCGGCTGGTACGTGGGGAATACTCACATTTCGTTTGGGCAAACGCCATCTTCTCATTGTCGCGACAGGGTCCACAGAAATAGTCAGGAAAACTTATCTCATCGCTCTCCAATGTAGCCTAGGTTTGGACAGGGTTGTATTGTTTTGATTCATGTCAAGAATGGTCCTCTCGACTCAAGCGGTTGTATTACTTTTGCCGGGCTACATGTCTAACTCAAACTGGCAGTGTATGGTCACGTGATGCACTAGGAGACGACGTGCGGGGTATGTGGCCCCGTTTCGATTGATTAACAGCTAGCGTATCATGACGCACAGTGGATCACCACGGATTCATAATTTCCTAATGCTCGTTGGATAAACTCACAACTCAGTCCTTTGATGAAAAACAATTAAGTCATCTATGTTACTTAGTAGACATCGAGATCCAAGAAAGGTAGCGCCTTATCCGCTCGTACAATCGAAAATGACCACTGAAGGTGTCTTCCTCTGCATAGTTGTAGCCGCCTGGTTTCTCACTGATGCTGATACTAACCAAAATTTACATGTGTATCGTTATCGAGTCTCTTCAACACAACTAGTTGAATAGTGTAGAGATGTACTAGAACTAGATGAGAACGAATTAAGGACATAGCAGGTTTGGCAAGCATTCTTAACGTGAGGCGAACCATCTCAGTCTCTGATTTGGTTTGCGGAGGTACAGCCAACGTGACCTAAGCAAGTTGAGCTAAAACTGAAGATAATATATGGGAGTGCCGAGTGCCAACGTGTCTGTGGCATTTAAACACCAGCCCGAATACTGGAGGGCTATATCGCTTGGTACCGATGACCATAGAAAAAAGTATAGGTTAATCAAATTAGTCCGGAGCAATATCAACGGCTCTTAATTTGTTCATCTCTGGATAAAAGGTCTCAACGATCGGGCCTGGAGATACAAAGTCTGAGAATAGGCTTGCATGGATGAGGTACTCACACGCGAGATACTACTCTAAAGATCTGGAATCGTTTCCTACTTCTACATCTATTTTAGAATACTCTTTTCTATACTAACAGCCTCAGTATTAATCGGCAACAAGCACGTAACTCACCCAACACTTAATCGTGTTACCCATCCAATCACTCCCTGCCGAACCTCATGGTATTGTTCTGTATACGGCTCTCAATGTTAATAAAAAGAATCGTCGAAACGCTATAGCTACGTCTCATGTATGGCCTAAGAACTTTAGGCATCCAGGACTGACTAGTTTATCAGATGGACTAAACCCTTTCAAACGTCTCTGGAATACGATATGCATGTATGTCTGTGTGGCGGCCGGGAGATAATCAGCCAAACTACTTGGCTGAAAGGTGTTGACCCTCATCCTAGGTCCTGAAAGCAAGTGGATCACTTGAGCAAATAACGAAGACTCGAGTACGACCAATCTCAAACCGCTGCCCGACTTCAAAAATGACTAGATGGGACTTACGATTGTAGCTACATTGTTTGGAGGGTTCAGTCTCGGCGAGAATCTCGATTCAGATGTTCTGGGTGGGGTCTTGTCCCATCCACCCTTATGCAATCAACTAATACCTCGTCCCTGACGATTTTATTCAAGGGAGGTAATTTTAAGTAGTGTGAAATACACTGTTTGACACACTTGTGAGGTCAACCTGAGTAAATGAAAGGGTAGGGCTATTTTTAACGTGTCCCGAGGAAAAATATGACGGACATCGAACGATTCTTTTTGAAAAAGGCACGAGATTCCAAACAAGTTGTTCACTCATAAAGCCACTTCTGTTCGCTCTGTTTCTCCTCACTATCATCAATTCTTTAGCTTTCCACCTTCACTCTCATACTTTGATACAGATACCGACAGGCTCGGGTAGTTTTCAGCTCGGTTCTTTCTTTTCATCCTCAGCTCATTCATTCCTTTGTTGCTTATTCCTCTCGATTACATTGATTACATTCGCCCCATCTCGGAAGAGAGACCGAGCCGTATTTGTTCACCCGCAGTCCTCGACGAATTCCACATTTAAGTGATCTTTTTATCAACCTGTCAAACTTTTCTTGTTGCTGGTAAGTCTTGCGCCCTTTAAACTAAAATTGATTTTGAGGAAGCCTTGAGATAACAGAGACTAAGAACCTTGTGTGCTTAGATATCCACGCACCCTCCGGTCGAGCTAGACTTTGCAGAAACTCAAAGTTCCATCATTTATCTTCCTTACAACCCGTCTCATCACACGCTTGATTTGTTCCGGTCTTGCATGTTTCAGTCTGTCACGTAACTAACAGCGATAACGAAATTCCAATAAAACCCGTCAATTTTCCCCTTGTTGATATTCATCTTCCGACTTCCGATCCGCTCCAAGCTATAAATAGAAGTTATGGAAAATCTATCATCATCAACCTCTGTCCACGCTGGAACAAGGACTATGGGCGTCGATCACCGACTGGTGCATCATCAGGCCACTTCAACGCCTATCGGAATCCAAAAACCCCGCACTTCTGTCTCGTTTGCTCTCGACAGTGATAGTACTTCCAGGACTCCTGCCTCGTCACCGACTACTTCACAACCGTCTATTGATTCAGTTTGTCTATCAACGAAAACAATTCAATCAGCACTCTCTAATAATCGAGCCAACGTCCCCCAGAGTCTCACTTTTCCCGGAAATAAGCAAGTCCTTAAGACCGCCAGATCAGTTCCACCCAATCAAACATCATTCGCAGCAACGGAACTGTCTAGTATAAATGCTATACCAATGACACCTGCTCCATTGACAAGCTTAAATTCACCATGTTTCTACCACCAAAGGTTCGACGATGTGTTGAATATTGATAAAGTTCTCGAAGAAATCCAACAAAATGCATCTTTCTCACACTCACGCTTAATAGCAACTGCGACTGGAGTACGAGAAATATCAAAGCAGCTACAACGTCGTCCAATTAAAAAAGCAGTCAAGAAAGTCATGATTGTAACGAAAGCACGAGATAATCACCTTGTAAATCTTACTCGTGAGTTGGCTGTGTGGCTTATGGGTACCCCAAGATACGGATCAGATTATGGTGTGACCGTGTACGTTGATGCTAAGCTGGAAAAATCCAAACGCTTCGGTACAAGTCATATTCTCCAATCAAATCCTCGGTTTGGACGGCTCTTGCGATACTGGAAACCTGAAATGTGTAGAAACGAGCCCGAGAGATTTGACCTAGTCATCACATTGGGCGGAGATGGAACCGTGCTTTTTACATCGTGGTTATTCCAACGCATCGTACCTCCTATTCTTTCCTTCAGTCTGGGTAGTTTGGGATTCTTGACAAACTTTGAATTTGATCAGTTTAAATCCCAGCTCGATAAAGTGATGGGTGACGATGGTATGAGAGTGAGCATGCGTATGCGCTTCACTTGCAGTGTTCACAAGAGCGATGCCGGCGAAGACGACGTGGACGAACAGTATGAGGTTCTTAACGAATTAGTGATTGACCGCGGACCGTCTCCATATGTTTCTAATCTTGAACTCTACGGAGATGATGAGCTTCTTACTGTAGTACAAGCTGATGGGTGTATTTTTGCGACGCCGACCGGCTCGACCGCATATTCACTCTCAGCAGGTGGATCACTTGTTCATCCCGACATTCCGGCTATCTTATTAACACCTATCTGCCCCCATACACTGTCATTTAGGCCCATGGTTTTATCGGATACACTTCTACTGCGTGTTGCCATTCCTACAAACTCTCGGGCAACGGCTTATTGCGCCTTTGACGGCAAGGGGCGCGTCGAGCTCAAACAAGGTGATTCGGTGACTATCAGTGCATCGCAGTATCCATTTCCAACTGTAATGAAGTCGAGCTACGAATGGTTTGATAGTGTGTCAACTTCGCTGAAGTGGAATACACGGGGTGCTGCCCAGAAGGGCTGGGATGGGGCGGAAGAGAATAAGGAAGACGATGTGGAATGGGACATTGACTTTGATGATTCAGCGTACGGAACTAGTGAAGACAACAGCGAAGCAGGGAGTCCGACGCGAAAATCCATGGTAGCTAGATGAGCTTTACAAGTAGATATTTACAGGCGGTCACTCCTCGACTGCAGCCTCATGGGCAGCGGAGGAGACTGACCGTGCGACGAAATGAAGACCATGTCTACTCTATCTTTTGTCCCAGTAGACCATAACGTTTTTGGATTGGTAGAGAGCTCACTGGCGCTAGCTTGTGAGCTTTAAATAAATACAAGCCATTAGCATTGGCCCTAAGTTGGAGGGGACGATGTTGTGCGCGCTCACTGGCCCGTCAGATTAGTGAGCGGTCGGGCCACAAATAGGCCATGGCTCTGGATCACGCGCTAACCCGTAGAGGCAGCACGAGAGGATCCTTGGACTCGAGGGCGCGGATGGCTCTATCGGGCCCGGGGCTCTGGGATACCGGGGGTCTCGTCAGATACTAGCCACCTCGACAACTTGGATCAACGAGGCCCAAAACCACGAGGATCCTGGACGGCCGAGGGTGTGAGGACTCGCGGGCACCACGAGATTCTACTGAGAGTATCCGTGGCCCCATTCACATGTGATGGAGGTACAATGGGAGAGCCGGATGCGCCGTCCATGCAGAAGCTGAAGAGACAGCCGGCCGAGTCAGGGACAGCCAGCGGTACGGCGAGCTGAGTGTCAGCGCTCTGAAACCGCATACGTCTTGCCCACTTTATCTGCAGAAGAACCGGCTGAATGGCAGCGGCTGGTCAGTCGGCCGCATACGCCTAGATTGTTTTGCTTAATTGTCCGCTGCTGAAGGTGACGCGCGCGCGACATCTTCGCGAAGCCGTACGAAATTTCCCTTGAGCGTCGCGAGTGCAGATGTGACATGCACGGCGCTGCGAGGCCAGCGGCTTCTGGTGGGCCGACGAAACTCGCTGCCACAGTCTCGGGCGTCCGAGAAGGGTTGGGCCGGCCCTGTCCCTTTTCGGTTTAACGCGGGGGGGGGGGCACAGACACTGGTCTGGTGAGTCTCTCGCGCGAGACTTTGTCACTCCAACCCCCTACTATCACTACCTCCTCCACAACCACCATTATCAGCATCGCTTCCACTGCATCGCCTGCACCCTCTATCACCGCATCTCCTGCTAGCGGCCGGCAGTTATGCCTGTCCAGACACTCCGTGCGAATGCCTGGCACTGAACAGCATGCCTCCAGGACCGGTCTCTGCACGCCGCTTGGTGCAAAGATACAACCAGACTACCGGAAGTGGCATGAGACCTGACTTCGACATGGACGAAAGCAAGATGTGGTTGGTGTTCAGTCCTCTCCCTCGTTTGATGTGAAGCTTATACTTTCTACGAGACGCTAGCCGTCCTCATTGAATGATGGCTGCAGTCCCGTTCCACTGATTCGCATTACATGGGCGTCTCTAGCCCGGTTAGTGGAGACGTAGGGGGAGGCCACTAGTGTCGGCCGTACAGCTCAACTTGCCGGGTGCAACCATGACAACTCTTAGTCGATTCTGTGCCACGATTAGACCATGTTCAGCCTCGCTATAGCGGTCACGCCTGGTGTATATGATTGCGCGATGTCTTCCCCAGATGGATTTCATACGAATCTATTCGGCCGCTGGTATCTCTTGAAGCTCAGCCAGAATCCCACGTCATTGCTATATCATCTGCGTGGTCCACCCCACCTGCAAACCTTCATCCCACTCCACTACTCCTCGCCTTTCCTCTCAAGACCACACGAACCATCCCTCGCTCAGGACCGCCGCTGCGGCTACCACACCGATCATGTTAAACTTTCCACTTAAACTAATCACAGCCTCATCTGCCCTCTCGACATACACCATCGCTGCCTATTTACCCGGTCAGCATGCCCTACTTGCCTACACAAGAAACTTTATCCTCGCCTGGATTATTCACGTCTTCATCTGGATAGTGTGCAAGGTTATCGTCTACCCCAAATTCACATCGCCTCTAAGGTATTTGCCTAGTCCCGAGGGAGGCAGCTGGTGGAATGGTCAGTATCCCGTCATTGCAAAGTATCCCACGGGAAAGCCTATGGTCTCATGGTAGGTTGGCAAACTCCTTCCCCCCCAAACCCGTCTTAACCATTTGTAGGATCCACAAAGTCCCCAACGATGGCATCATGCGGTATCTGGGCATGTTTAATTCAGAGCGTGTCCTCATTACATCTCCCACCGCCCTGAGGGAGGTACTATCCACACGCAATTATGATTTTATCAAGCCAGTGCACGTCGCTGTAGGACTGGGCCGCCTCCTCGGTATCGGTGTCTTATTAGCAGAAGGCGAGGATCACAAGCGACAAAGACGCAATCTCTTACCAGCCTTTGCATTCAGACATATTAAGAATCTCTACCCGGGTTTCTGGGAAAAGTCAATTGAAGTCGTGGAAGCTATGACGGCCGAGGTCCGCGCCGGTGGCATCGCATATGATGATTTGCCCGAATTCCAGAAAAGCAGTGGACCCAGGCCCGAGGCCAACCCGCCAGCTGTCATTGAGGTTGGTGACTGGGCTAGTAGAGCGACACTCGACATTATCGGGGTCGCCGGAATGGGCCAGGACTTTCAGGCTGTGCGTGACCCAACTACTGAGCTCAATCGAACCTACCGCAAAGTCTTCAAACCTTGTCGTGAAGCCCAGATTCTGGGGTTGATGAACAATTTTCTACCTGCTTGGTTCGTCAGTCGTGTGCCAATGAAGCGAAATGGAGACATTGAGGCAGCTGCTTCCGTCATTAGGGATATCTGTCGAAAGATGATTCGAATAAAGAAGGAAAAGGCGGAGAAGAACCAGCTCACTGATTACGACATTCTAAGCGTCGCTCTACAGAGTGGTGGGTTCTCGGAAGAGAATCTTGTTGACCAAATGATGACCTTCCTCGCCGCTGGCCACGAAACTACATCGGGAGCCATGACGTGGGCGATATATTTACTTAGTGTCCATCAATCCGTGCAGAGCCGCCTTCGCGACGAGATTCGCGCCACATTACCTCCGCTGAATTCAGTAGAAACTGTCACGAGTTACCAGATTGATAACATGCCATACCTAAACGCCGTCTGTAATGAAGTTCTCCGTTACTTCCCACCCGTTGGGCTGACGATGCGCGATGCTATTGTTGACACCAGCATACTCGGACACCGCATTCCAAAGGGCACACGTATAATCATCTCACCCTTGGCTATTAATCGGTGCGAAGAGCTATGGGGACCTAACGCTCAGAAATTCGACCCTGAACGTTGGCTTCCGAGCGAGACGAACCCATATCCCGCAAACGGTGGTGCTGCGAGCAACTATTCCTTCTTGACCTTTCTTCACGGACCCCGTGGCTGCATTGGACAAGCCTTCTCAAAGGCTGAGTTTGCGTGTTTATTGGCCGCATGGATCGGACGCTTTGAGTTTGAGCTAAACGATGAACGCGAATTAATAGAGGATAACCTGGTCATCAAGGGTGGAGTGACATCGAAGCTTGGTCGGGGATTATTTGTCAAGACGAAGATTGTGGATGGATGGTGAGAGATTGGGTGAGATGAGAACAGAGGTGGGCATAGGGCATGCACTCAGGATGCAGAGGCCGGGATTACTCGAGGAGACTGTCTGGGGTCAAGGCATTTTATGTGTGTAGGTGATATGCAAGGTGGAGAAATGCCTAGTCATTAATGGGCCTGCAAACACGCGTTATGGGCAAAGGTAAATATAGGGGACCCGACGTGGTTGAGTGAAGATAATAATATTCTGGCGTTGTTTTGCGACTAGTTCAACTATGACTAGCAGTTTGTCGATACTTAGGTGCGCGGCACTCTGGACTCTGTACAAACGGATTTGGAGGAGGCTGGCTGTTTGCAGTAGAATACATTTGATACAATTGACCTGGTCCCGCCTCTCTACATTCCTCGCACCTTCGGCGTCTCTGGGGCACGTCGAAGTTTCTCTTCTCATTGCAGGTGGCCATGTAGGAGACTCATTGCAGGTGGGGGTTCAGAGGAGCGTGCTGGTGCTGGTGATGGGCGGGTTCGGGCAGCGACGGCAAGAGCGAGGCGGATGAGAGCTTTCCGGGATGAGGTAGCGCGGCGAGCAATTCGAAGGATGGCGCTTGGGCCGCATAGAGGTGTGGGTCGGCAGAGAAAGGCGCGGGGGCGGGCGGAGGGCGGCGACGCGAGAGGAGATGCCACCAGTCGACGAGCATCGACGCACGGCCCAAGAGCAGCAGACACCAGAAGCCGTTCAACTAGAGAAACAGCATCAGCGCGGGCAGAGGGATTGGGGGGGGGGAGGAGGAGAGGTTTACGGAGAGTAGAGCGAGGACGGAGATGAGGGTAGACTCGTTGGGGCGCAGGGACTGGAGGATGGCGGAACAGGCCTCGCCGCGGCCAGAGGTGGCGATGAGACAGACGAGCCAGGGCCGCACGGTCTCGTGGGCGGCAGCGAGGGCGGCCTCGAGGCGGTTCATGGCGAGGAAGACGACGGCGAAGAAGACAATGTCGGCGACGATGATGGAGACGATGAGGATGGCGCGCCACTGCAGCTGGACGAGGCGGCGCACGTGGTGGTAGGTGTCCTTGGGCGAGAGGGGGCGGGGACGGCGGGCAGCATGCGGCAGCGGCGGCGAGACCGACGGCGCGCGCAGCGTGGCCAAGTAGACGCGGCCGCAGTAGGCAAAGGTCGCGAGCTGGACGATGAGGGTGAGGGCAGCGACGAGCAGCAGCGGGACCCAGAGGACGGGCAGGCTATTGGCGGCGTTGACGTGGCAGCCGGCGGCGAGGCGGAAGGAGACGCCGCTGAACTTGAGGGCGAGGCCGACGGCGACGGCCGGCACGGACCAGCCGGCGACGAGAGTGGCGCGCGTGAAGAGGGGGCCGACGGCCACGTTCCAGCAGATCTGGAGGTGCAGGGCGAGGGTGATGAGGCCGACCCACATGACGCCGAGCCAGCCGCCAGCGATGATGAGGGTGCCGGAGAGGGCGCAGGCCGCGCTCGTCGTCATGTCGTTGGGCGTGATGGCGTCGTGGCACTCGTCGGCCCGCGCCGCCAGCGGGACGAGGAAGCCGATCTGCGCACCGGTTAGCCGCTGCCATCCCCCCCCCACACACGCGCGCGCGCGCACGACTTACATTCATGAGGGCCACCGACGCCACGAGACAGAGGTTAAGGTGGTGACGAGCGCGTCGCCGGCCCGGCAGCACGATGAGCGAGGCGGCGAGGAAGAGGGCGCATAGCAGGCCTGGCAGGTTGATCCAGCTCACCTGCACCATGCGCCGATGGAAGCGAGGCGAGTAGAGCCAGGCGGCGTGCGGGCACGGCAGACAGCACGTCGTGTTGAGCGAGCGCGCGCAGAGCCGGCCGGCCGTGACTAGGCGCCGCGTCAGCGGGCAGGAGCGCGGCCGCGGGCAGGATACTTACAGCCGCCGCTGGGCGGAAAGTGGTGGGCGGCGAGGAAGGGCGGCGGGCAGGCGCGCACGCTCGTCGCAATGGCGGCCGTGAGCGGGTTAGTGAGTGCAGCCATGGGCGCGAGCAGAGGGCAGGATGATTCAGTTCACCTGCACCACGCTCGCCCCTCGCTGCTCTATATACGACGCCGCGCATCGGAGCCCCGTTGGTGCGAGTCTTTCACCTGAGATTCGACCTCTGCCCGACCAACGGACAAGCCGCTCGCGCCATACCAACGCCCGACAGCGGCCTGGGCGGCGCCCCTATGCACGCACCCGACCCCCGACGGGAAGTAGGCGTGGCCCTCGTGCCGCCTCAGCCCTGTTCCAATCACCCGGCACGCCAAGTTGGCCAGTCTGGATACGTCTGCCTGCCAAGTCTTACGCGAAGATATTAGAGCTAACGAGCTGAATACACATCAAATGGTGGACTAAAAAAGATCTTGCCTGTGTGCCTGCTCGGCCTTGAAAACTCTCCACGCCAGCGGACCACGCGGCGCCACAAAGGCCCGTCGCATCCGCACCCGAGCCCGCATCCTGGCTCTCGCGCACGTGGTGACCCCCTTGTATCTCAGTCGTTATGTCCGCTCCTCATTGGGTCTAGCAGCTGTCAGGCTTGCAGTTCTACGCGCCAAGCGTCGGCCGTGGCCTGGTCGGCGTTGCGAGTGAGCTCGTTGTCCGACCAAATCAGCCTCACTTGCGTCTGCTTCCAGAGGCGGCGTCATGGGGGAAACGATGGGAGCTGAAGCGTCTTAAATCTACCTTCTTCTCACCTCCTTCGCCACCACGTGGCATAAGTCCACCTCGAGTCCAGCCCCCGTCAGCACGTGGATCCAGAGCCGCTGCGTATCGCTCAACCGATCATGCGCACTCTTCACCTCCGCAAACACAACTTCACGCCTATCTCGACACCACAGAAACAGGTCGGGAACGCCCCCTCCCCTGACCCTATACTCCTGAGCCAACACTCGACACACGACGGCTAGCGCCGCCCCTTGAAAGCATTCGGCAATCTCCAGCAGATGCGCAACTTCATAGCTCCAATCCAATCCAATAATGCAAGTGCCTCTAGCCCGCTCTTCCGCATCCACTGACTGAATAATGGCGCCAGCCGCGCCATTCTCAATCTCCACAAGTCGACGGTTAATCTCGGAGGCTCGCGAATGGAAAAAAGCGTCGGTGTGGAGGTCCAGCGGACAAGTCTGATAGGCAGTCTGGAAGACGTTCGGCACAAACATGAAGAGAATATCGCGGAATAAATAAGCAAATAACGTCCGGATAATTCCTCCTTCCGCGTGATATCCCTTGTATCCGCGTGACTGATAGTCTGCCAGGCACAGCGCCTCAACACCAACTTCTTTGCCGTCTTCATATTCGTTGATCCAAATGGTTTTGCCCTGCCCGCCCTCCCCATCCAAACTACCCGTTCCCAAGCTTTTCTTGGTACTTGCTCTCTCCCGCACAACCTGGATTCCTTCAATTGTCCGATGATTTGCCTCTCGAAGGAGAACATGGCTGAAATCGTGCTTCTCCCTCTTCGGTACTCTGATGTTCTTTTCGAGTTTCTCGATCCGTCTCTGAAGGTCGTAATGATAGATCACATGGCAGTCCTTATCTCGCAGACCACTTTCACAAGTCTGCAGCGCCATGCGCTTCCAATACTTTTTAAGGGAATTGACATCCGATATGCTAGATGCCGGCCTTATCTTAAAAAGATAGTGTTCTTCCAACAGAGCTTTACGCTGATACCAGACACCGCGACGAGCGGCATGGAACAGAGTTTGCTCGATAAGCTCTGTGATAATGCTGTACTCTCGATCATAATCCTTCCGACGTCCAAGCACGTTCAGAATCTTGTGGATAATGCGCGTATAAACCCAGGCCGGAGAGAAGCGCCGCAGATACGCGCCCCTCTCACCCTCAATGATACTAGCCTCGCGTTTCTCTTCCACTTCTACCAATATTTTCCAGCGAGGGTAGACTTGTTCTAAAATGGCGAGGCTTTCCTCTTGTTCAGAATCAGAGAGTCGTCCGTTTTTCTCCAGAATTTGCACTACACGATACTGTTGCTTCAGCGCGCCTTCGTACTCCAATAGATCGGAACGTGACGAGAATACATTAGCTGTTCGGCAGACAATGTACCGGGGGAATGTTTGGCGTGAAATGCGCGCCAGTATAACTGTCGTCAAAGACTTGTCTGTCCATTCAGTTGAGCGATAGAAAACCAAGTGGACACGTTCAAATAGTCTCGAGATCGGTTGGGAGAGCCTGATACAGGGCCCTAGAATTGTCATTATTTTCTGGTAAAAGTACTGCTCTGGTGTTACCTCAAGACCCTCCGTCGTGATTCTATTGGGTTTATTGAACTTGGGAGAGTCCGGTGACTTTGATTCAAGTTCCTTCGAGTCGCGCCAGCAGAGAGCGCTTTGTGATTTGCTCATCTTCGCGAGCGCGCGTAGAAGCTCAGCCTTGTTTCTTCCAGACACCTTGGCTTCTCTCGAGACAAGCTTTAACTCATCTAAACTCAGGAGAGAAGCAGCCTCTTCCACTGTAGTAATTGCGGTTGTAGACGAGTCGGCCCACGTAAAACCTCCATCCATGTCTGGCTCTTCAAGATCCGGCATTTCAGCCTTGCTAGAGCTTGGCTTCTCGCTAACCTGGGATAGACTTTGAAAACGCTGGAGTGATTCTATAGCAGATGGGAGATTAGAGATGTCTTCTCCATACCTCAAAGCTCTCACACGGTGCCATAAAGCAGTCTTTCTCAAGAATAAGCGCACATAGCTTAGGAGAGTCAGTTATGATGCCAAAGTACAAACACTTACGGACAGATACTGGGCTCCGAAATCTAGGCTTCGCCAGTAGGCAAACACTTCCAGTTCTTGGGCAGTAAAGAGGTGATGTTCTTCTTCGAGGACCGTCGTGAGGGCCAGGTTGAAGGCGTCAACGTAGATGGAGCTCTCACCCTTTACCCAAGTTTCAGAGTCGTGAAGCCGCTTAAGTTCTTCCGGGAAGGATTCATCGCCTCTCGAAGCCTCATAATGACGAATAGTCTCTACATCTGTTGGTATCATGGGCAGAGCATTCTCCAATTCAGTAATCCGGTGTTGAGCAGAGGGCTCATCATCATCCAGCCCCCCTTCATCTCCGCTCGCTCTCTCGAGCCCATAAAAACCTAGTTTTCCCGCATCACCCTTCTCATCCTTCAAGACCTTGTCGCTGTCGGTCAAATTGCTGTATCGTAGCCGCTTTGTAGGGCGGTCTTTTTCGTTCATCGCGTGGGATCGTCGTAGCTACATGACTCAATGGACTGGCCGATCAGAGGGGGAAAATTTCACAAGGCAGCCGTTTCATGAACGCGTGGCGTCGGCTTGCTTGATGTGCATCTAGATCGTCACACGTGCTGGACGTCTCGCTTAGCTCGACAGGCATAACGCAGTCCATCACGGCCAAAGGACCCTGTGCTCCATGGACCAAGTTCACTTAGGACGCTGCCTGATCACCCATTCACCTTCAATCCCTCTCCTGCGACATGGCGCAACAGGGCCACCAACCTGATGAAGCGTCCAGTGAGCTATCCCACCCAGCTCCATTGTCATTAAATCAAACCAGTCCTGTCTCTACCATGCCATTTGCGGCGCCGTCGCTCGAAGGTTGGCCACCAGTTTCCCATGTGTCCATCGCATCTCACACCCGAGATATTGTCATGTCTGAAAATATCCCTCCGCCGCAGGAAGTTAGTTCTCTCAACCTCTGCGCAGCTAAGCTTCTAGAAAGCTAACACTATTTAGAATCCCCTCTTGACAGAGACACCGCCTTCTGTCCAGTCTACAACTCCAGTCCAAGCTGCTACTAAACCTGCTTTACCCTCGCGGGCTACCACTGCTGATACCAATGTCCGGGCTTCATCACAACATTCAGATGTGGTAAGCACTATGCCTAAGGAAGCGCCGTCTCATGGAGCACCTACGAGAAGATTTTTGAACGAAAATGTCACAGGAGTCTTATTGGATGGCCTGAAAATGATTGCGAAAGACAGGTAATTGCTTCCGCGTCTTTGACGCGTAAGAGTATCATTGTATGAACATGCTAAAAATTTCAGACCCTCTAATCCGTTGAGATCACTAGGCGAGTACTTGATCGAAAGATCAAAAGAGAATAGAAATATATAAACATCTAATAGCTTGAGTACATTGTAGTTATCACGAGGCTTGTTTTCTCATAACAATCTGACGATAAAATCGCATTGGAATTGTATGAATTTAATTGGTTGATAAATAATCTATCTAATTGGAGGTTTGACCCTTATTACTGGGTTGGCTGCCATATACCCAATCCACCATTGGAATTCCATGCGACATTGATTTTTTTTCATGTACATTTCTAAGAAACTAAAGTACTGGCAGTAGCACTCTCATACCTCCACGTTGGCGGTAATACACCCACAGTTTTGTAGTAGCGGGATAGACGATGAATCCGAGACTCAATGAGAATAAGACGAAATTTCCCGTCTTTGTCTTTTCGGTTACGCTCGAGATGTTTCCGTACAGCGACAGCCTTTGACAGTTAGATAACAGCTGAGTTAACGGGTTCTTGACAAACACTTACCTTCTTGATCAACATGTACAGATCTTCTGGAATTTCTGGGGCGAGACCTATGGACGAACGTCAACGAGTGATTTGAGAGGGGTAGAATATTCATTTCGGATATCGCTCTGTCAGTCGTGACCGAACAGAGGCATTTGGGGTTATTTGTGGAATGTATGCAGGTGAATCTTTAAATAAGATGTGTGTGAATTTGTTTCATACCATTAGATTTTAAAATTCTAAGAATCTTGTTTCCTATGCACATTTTAGTCATGTCTCGAGACATTGTGAAAGTTAACTAACCCGTGACAACTTTCACCTGAGCAACGCCATGAGAGTCTCTAAGAACGACACCGATCTGAGAGGGAGTAGCACCCTTCTTTGCAAGTTTGCAAATTTGTTCAACTACCTGTTCGGGTGTCGCTTTTAACCATGCCGGGGGATTTCTTGAGTATGGGATGGCTGAGGCTGATATGCCCTTTCCGTTGCTGTGAAGGCGACCCATTTCGATGTTTTGGTTAGTTTAGGTGCTGGCAGGCGTCGTATTGCTGGATGGTGTCTCGTTGGAATTATTGTGGTGATTGTTCTGTGCGTAATAGCAAATCTAAGCGAAGGGCCTAACCTAAATAAGGCTTAGCTTATTAAAATACAAATTTCCTATTTAAGCCGAACTTGAATTCAACGATACCAATAGCAGTAAAAGATGTATGAATGGAAAAGATTACAGTCAATAAGAATTGTTACAACGACCAAATTCTTAATTAACGTTACTAGTGAGTTTCTCTGATTCTTCTTTCACACTTCTCAAATGATGATACCTTTATTTTACATTTTCTGGTACCTCTTGATTTAGAAGCTCTCGCGGGAGCGACGATGATCTTAACGGACTTCTGACTATACTTGATCCCTCAACTAGCTCTGGGTTTTGAACTTCAACTGACGAGTTCCGACAGAAGAAACAATCTGCACACAACTGCAACATAGATTATGGTCACATGAAATAGAAGGCATCCTTGGAGTTTCCACCACTAGATAATATGACATTATGTAGAAACAAATTATTATTAGCCCTAGAAAGTTGAAATAATGACACGTGATACTTATTCATCAATGTATGGTAAATTTACGCCATCAATCTGCCAATATTACATCTATTGCATCTTTCGTGTTACTTTTCAATAGAAACACTTAAACTTGTGACTTTCGGATCATTTTCAATATTAATACTGACAGACTATTACGCTAAAACACCTGAGAGCAATTATCGCTCAAGAGTACATAATCTGTAAAAGTTGTGGAAATATTGGAAGTACGAACAAGGCAAAATCAGCATTGCTCTGACAATGCGTTGGATCTGGATACAAAGAAGCCGTGATAAAAAACTATTGCCCACCAGATCGTATCTTATCCTTTGCTCGGCCCACCCCTGTGCAATTCAGGTGAATCCTTCTGAAATGACTGCAAAACCTCGACAGGCTGTGCACCTTTAAATCGCCTAGCGTGAATGATTAGAATGATTCACGCCAGGTCCTGAGGAGTTGCACAGATTTATCAAGTCCAGGATCCCTCTTAGCCGCTGTAGGATTCAATTACACCACCACACACACTACACTAAACGATGGGGTTTGTGGGAGATTATTTTCACAGGTATTGACCATTGGTCCGCAAGGAAAATTTAAAAATCCTACAGCAAAAAGGAACCATTCAAACAGCCACAATCATTTACATGAAACAGACAAAGGAAGAGTTGGCCTTTATTTGTATTATGAAGTTATCCATCTGTCAACAAAACTACCAGAGACTGGCACGAAAAGTGCATTTTAATAATACAAATCTGATTGAAATACGCCTTCATGAAGAAGGCTTACTTTCACAACCCGCTTTCTGATATTTTATTATTTCGGTTCGTGGGTTGAACCGACGCATCATGCGAGACTTTGTGAAACTTACCGGTTTGCAGATCCCATCCAGACTACTCGATCATGTAGGTTGGACCTACCCACTGGGCAGCTCATTCAGATACAACAAGACTCGGAGGAGACGGTACTCCGAGTATTTGCCCCTACCATTATCTATCCCATCGTCTGCCGCCTAGCCTCTACCATGTGTAACAATCTTGGTATATTGATTGAAATTACGCTTCCGGTCCTCCTGTATACCCGGCATATGCCCCAAGGTCCCCAAAAACTCCATGGCTCAAAGCTCCTTAGTATGTCCTTGATAGATGTGGCATCGGAAAAAGCGACGTGAATCGCGCTATATATTCGACATTTCTAGGTAGGTAGCATGCAGTGACTGATTCAAATCTCTGGAGTGCAGGGTTTCGGCAGATCCGAATCAACACAACTCCTTCCGACCGAAAATTCAACGGGAAGAGCTCTTATTACACCCTTGCAGTTGGAACGGATCGTGCGTTGGGGTAAGTTTCCATCCCGATTCTCGTAGGTGGACCTGTCGACTAATCTGCAACTGTCGTACTCCGCCGCATATTGATGTAATTATTTCACCCGAAAACTTCACTGATCAGTTCCGTCTGACATACATTCCGAAATTGCGGACAAAGAAATACATAGCATGGACTGAAAAACCGCACGAAATCTGTGGATAGATGAACTGCAGGTGTGATTCTGATGCTTTATCGTCCTTAAGCTTAAAGCCACTCAAGACGCATAGTTCTCTCCCGACTGCCGGATGAATGTATGTTTGTTTAATATTTATTGTTCTATTCAGTCTATTCCTACACCGCGACATGTAGATCTTTTCTGCCGACACTCCACGACCATCTATACTTGGGGTTATGATATTTCTCCAGCAGAAATACCCCCATGTATTCGTTGAAGTACATACTAAGAGCAGCTGCTACACTGTCATCATCCTCCCTCTCCGACCAACAAAAAGATGGCCAGTTGTGGTTTGGTTTACATATTTTAATGTGCTTGGCAATTGGAACCGTCTGCACTCCGATGGGAGTTTGAGCACAAGTTAGACCGGGCTGGATCAGGTCAACTACCACTAATACATAAACCTCATTTCATCTGAATAACTGGACCACCTTAACGCGTTCACCCATGTGTTGAACATGTCAAGTCCAACCGGCCAGAGACCCGACTTTGACGCGCCGCAGCGCAGATTTCTCAGACTCAGCCACCGCGCGCTCGAACCCTTAACACGCTCCCATTCTCTTAGTAGTCCTTTCCGATTAGCCCCAGCATTTCCCCATCTCATCCAGGGTTAGTTTTCTTCGTTAGATACCTCATCTAGTTGCGAACTAGGTCCTCTTTAGCTTTCCATTTACTCCTCAATTGTAGCTATCCACACAATTTTCGAAATCCCACGTGACGCTATCGTATTCCATCCACGACTTATTACTACTACATCTATCTCTCACTCGCTCATGCCTCCCCAGTCCTCCACAGAGGCTGGCTCTGGGCCCCCCTCCCACCCGCAAATTCGACGCGTCCTGACGTCGTAATGGTCCTCACAGGGCCACTCAACAATCCTGATCACGTACAAACAGACGCGGAGACGATCTGCGAGACGAGCAGCCAATACTCGCCATCAAACCCCTTAGAGTCATTAGGTGTTACCATGACTAACTTCCTCGCAGATACAGCGAGGGCTTTCAACTTACGCTTCGTAGAAGTCGAGCATTTTGTCAGTGAATACAATAACCTACTGGCGTGCACAACCGATAAACAGCTCCTACAAGCTCTGGGATAGAATGTAGAGGCTTCACAAGCCATAATTACAGACATAGGAGGGCAAGACTGAAGGCCTGTACGTGGTGTCCTCTACGAACCTGGGTGTGAAATATTCTCCCAGATCCAAGTTCAGTCAAATTTCGCAATACCGAACAAGTTGGCCCACGAGGCAATGATTCAAAATTCTCCGCCATGTCAAATTTTCGCTCCCAACGAGTTCGACTCCTACCCCAGTCTCATCGAGTCTACAAGTACGACTTAGTACATCCTCGCTCCAATGACCGCACCTCTCATCAACTATTCTCTGGCCTCAGCTAGCCGCCAAGTACACGCCCACGCCGATATTCACACCCGACGGAGGAAGCAAAGCGTGGCTCACAAATCTGGGAGACAGTTCTTTGGGACGGAAGTGAGAGGGATTGGGACAAGTTTACAAGATGACACAGAGGATGGATACATTCTCGACGGGCGTATAATTTTGAATTATGGCAAGGAGTTTTACGAATTAAGCTTTGTGCGCGCCAAGACTTCGCTTGCGAAAGTGCAGCGGACACTATAACAACACGCAAACGATGGAAGGTGCTGTGGTCCGCCTCCTGGTGGTGTTCTCCGGTATAGTTTGAGTAGCCTAGGCACCTACTCCACTTGGGAAGGAGACACCTTAGACTACATCTCGCGCGGAGGAAATTCAGAGGATGATGAAGGCATGTCTGGATAACTCAGGGTTTTTGAGACGTTCCCCTGGGTGGGTATTCACGGATGAGGGTTGACTTGGGGTGAAGAAAAAGCCGGCATAGCTTCGCAGTGGTACTTGCAAATGAAATCCGAGGCTTGAATGCTCTTCTTGTAAATTGAGTCGTCTTTTCTATACATTTTCTCTGATATTGTGTCATAGCTAGATAGCTGCATACGCAATTAAAATCTAATGCAAAAAAAATTACAGACATCCTGCGCGGAAACCCCCAGCCCCAATCTAGTGGGTCATCAGAGGCTGCCAGTAGCAGCAAGACGACAACCATTCCACCACCGGCTAGTAAGTCAAGAGGAAAGAATAACGCGAATACCCCACGACCAGTGCAAATACTCGCGAGAGAAAGCAGTAGCCAGGCGAAAGACAAAGAACCGCCTTCGACAAAGCCTATGAGGCCAATCGAAGGCGACGATCTACAGAACTCCAACACTACTGAGAGATACTGGACTCAAGTAGTGAGGAAAAAGGCAAAGCCTGCATACCCAGTAGCGACAAAATCGCAACCAGCCAACGAGTCTAAGTCAAAAGCGACGGGGCCTACATAAACCCCGAGACCTAATGCTTCAGCTCCCATACCAGCCCACCCAGACGAGAGTTTGTTCCTGCGGGCCAAACCCGACCACCCATGGAGACGCATGTCTCCTCATTATGTTAAAATTAGCGTCGCAAGTAAGCTACGCTTGGCTAACTCTACAATTAAGCAGGTTACTGTCGTCAACTCAGGATTCGCGATAAAAACTGAAGGAGGCGCAACAAGAAACGCGCTCCTCTCGGGCGCCATGCTCTTGGAGAGCACGGAAATGAAACTGGAAGCTGCCTCTAACGGGATCTCGGTGTTAGCTGAGAATTTACTAGATAGGCTCTACACTTTAGAGTGATCAGCACCAGTCACACCGGAGATAGTGATAGAAGAAGCGACTTTAAAGATGGGCATTAAACCGATCTCGGCTCGTACGCTCGCGGCAAGCATGGCTATGCGACCAACCGACTGGGTGCTGCATTTTGCAACCGGTCAGCCAAAGCTGGGTGAGAGACTTTTTGAAGAGAGCGGCCGCCTACACGAGCTCCAGCGCAAAGCCAAAATAGCACAATGCAATAGATACTGGGGACATCACCCAACAAATATTTGCTCATGAGCGGAGTGATGCTCACGATGCGGATCCATCGAGCATAAAGCAACTGTATGTAAGCAGACCATCCCGAGATATATGAACTGCCATGGGCCACATACAGCTATCGAACCCCATTGCATGGCTAGACCAACTCGGGTTGGCAGTAAAACTGTGCAGCGAACGGAAGACTAGCTATCGGTTATACGCGAGCAAGGTCATAAGGAACGGAACGCTTCAATCAGAGAGATGGAAGAAAAGTAGAAAGCCACCGAGGCGACTGCCGACGACGAAACTACAAACGAACCTCAATGCCCGTAAGGGGCCACAACCCTAACAAGCTTCAAACAACGGCAATAGCGATCTCGTTCCTCTGTGCTAACTTTGGCAGAGGAGACCCCGCTACGGACATCATCCTGCAATCCGCTTGGGATTCAGGAACCGATGTCCTACTTATCCAGGAACCCTGGACTCAACATAAGGACGGAATTTGGCTCACCAAGTCGCATCCCGGGTTCGAAAAGCATTTCCCCCCCGTGATGCTGCCAACTCCACAAGGCCACGCTGTCTCATCTATACGCGAAAAGGGATGAGGTGCCAACAACAAGCAATCTGCGAGGCATCACCAGATCTTACCGCCGTAAAGGTTGAAGGAGTCACGTTTGTCTCTGTGTATCGCGCTCCTGGAGCAGACCTTTCGCCGCTCCTATCATGGGCCCCGTCTGGGCCCACAGTAGTTGGCGGAGATTTCAATGCCGTTCACCCCGAATGGCAGCCAATGGCTACCAGGCTACACGGCGACGGCTATGTGCTCACCGAATGGATCTTCGAGCACGGTATGTACCTATCTTCCACACCAGGCGCCCCGACACACGATTTTGGAAACACACTCGATCTAGTTTGATCTAACGCTGATGCCCTTGCAAAAATCTCGGTAGAGCTTGACTTAACATCGGACCACAGAACTCTTGCAGGGGACTTCCCCCGTCCGAACTCGAAAGCTAGAGCTGTTACCAAAACTGGCCAACCGTTCCGAGCGACAGACGACGCCCTCGAAGACGTTGCCAACATGCTAGGTAGGTGGGTTTATGGAATAGGAATAAAGCCATTGGTCTCAATAAGCACGGTAGACGACCTTGCTAGTAAGCTGGTCCAAACTATTAGCGATGCTATCAGGGCCACTGGTAGACGCGGTAGCGTAAAAAATGGTAGGACAGCACCATGGTGGACGACAGAGTGCCTACAGGCCAAACGCGAATACAGGATATTCAGGGACGAAGAGAGAAGAAATGCTTTCCGTCGCATAGGCAAAAGTGCGAAACGCCAATACTGGCGACGGAAGTTCTCCGAAGCCACAACTGACGTCGACATGTATGGGATGGCACGCTGGGCAAAGCCGCAACTTACATCCGCCGCTACACCACTTCATACTTCCGATAGTTTTGTCACGGACCCAGGAAAGCGAGCACTTCTGCTACGCGACCTTCTTCTCGACCGGGTCACCAGCCAAAACGACGCTGACGCTGAGAACCTCGAACCAGGCCGTGGAAACCTTCCATGGATCTCGAGCGTCACGGACGGAGAAGCCAAGTGGGTCACAACAGCCTGCCAAAATAAAGCCCCCGGAACAGACGTAATTTCTATTCGTCTTCTAAGGACAGGCTGGCCTTCAATTGGTCACGTAGTGAGAGTACTCTTTAAGGGCTCACTTCAACTGAACCACTTCCCAGAGGCATTTAAGCTAACCGAAGTAATTCTCCTCCCCAAACCTGGCCGTAATCTCAGTACAGCTAGAAGATGGAGGCCAATTGTACTTCTATCCTCTCTTGGCAAAGGTCTTGAGAGACTAGTCGCAAGGCGTATGGCATATACCGCCATTTCGTACAAGGCCGTGCTGCAGCAGCTTTTTAAAGCACTCTCCGGTAGATCCGCTAACGACCTTGACTCATGCGTTATCCACGATGTGGAGCATGCAATGAAAAGGCAGAAGAAAGCAGTTCTTGTCACTTTGGACCTATAGGGGGCATCCGACGCTGTACTACATAGACGGCCGCTGCAAGGGATGAACAAAATTGGGTGGCCGAAACCAGCCATCACTTGGATAAAGTCTTGCCTGCAAGAACGATCCGCCCGCGTCAGACACGAGGATGGAGTAACAGACCCAATTCACCTAGAATGCGGGTTGCCACAAGGATCGCCTTTATCCCAATTCTATTCCTCCTCTACATGGCCGAAGTCGTGGGAGGCAGTAGTTACAGATTTGGCAATGCAGATTATGTTGCTATCTTCAGCAAAGGCTCAACCCCAAACGACGCTGCAGCAGCTGTTTAGAGAGAGGTCGAAGCTGTCCTAGGGTGGGCCGCTGATAACGCCGTCTTTTTTGACCCAGAAAAAGCCGAGGTAGTTTATTACCTCGGACCAAGAGCCTTAGGATACGAACTTCCGAGTATAAGGGTAGGCACTCGCGATGTACAAGCATCCGTCAACATCCGATGGCTCGGAGTCTACTCAGACCGTGGCCTGACCTTCGAAAGCCACGTCTCCAAGTGGACCAGTAAAGCAATGCGTCTAGTGCAGCACTTCTGACGGCTCACACTGTGCACCCAGGGACCAAGGCCCGACTTACTAACCACAGTGATCCGCACGGTAGTTCTGCCAATCGCGTTGCACGCAGCGGAATCCTGGTACCCAGGGCAAACCAGGGAAACATATCGAGGTGTCACGCGTAATTCATACAAGAGACAGTGCAATGTGATCGATCAAACTTCTGCCTTTGAAATCCGCGTGGCTTTACCAACCTGGCGCACCATGCCCATCGCAGCCCTGAGGAGGGAGACTGGATTTCCACCAGCACACATTCTGCTCGAGGAACGCAGGCTCAAGACTGCCGCACAAATTCGAAGACTGGATGATTACCATCCGCTCCGACTTCGGGCAATGGAAAGCACGGACAGCGCTCGCCACCGACTCGGACTAAAGACATGCGGCAAAAGTAGACTTGGTCTCGACAGAGTTCATGATTCAAGGGTCCAGAGGATATACCGACTTCTGCCAGAGGCTGAACTTCCTCTACCACTCCGACCCGCAGTATCCCCTCAGCCGAATCCTTGTTGGACAAACAAGAAAGAAGCGGCGAAGCTTATAAGAGAGTGGCTACCTACACTCCCACCCGACTGTCTCTGCGTTTACAGTGATGGTTCTGGGGCGTCCACAGACAAAGTGTCATTGGTCTTTGTGACCTTTATCAGTGGCACAGGCACGGTAATTGAGCGAAGCGGCTCAGGCGAAATCACGAATGCGGAGGTTCATGGAGCTCTGGCTGCTCTCGACGCAATCACTACCAACAAGCGAGATCAAGGCCGCAGCGCCATCTATTTCCAGCTCGGCAATTCAGCAGCTGTCCAGGCTTTACTGACAGGAACAACGGATTCATCGTCCTGGCGGATCCAAAAGTTCTTGAAAATGGCTGCAAGATCAGCTGCTCCTGTAAAAATAGTATGGATCCCGGGCCACGGAAGTCTGGTAGGAGATGAATTGCGGATGAACTCGCTCGAAGAGAGCTTGAATCGGTGAAAAACAATAGGACAAGTTATGGTGTAATGACCATCGCCTCATCTGGACGGAAGGCTCGCAAACTGGCCAGGCAAATGTTGACGGACTGGTGGCACGCGAATCGCCCCAAACATTACGCTGACCTCGAACTCGAGATGAGGCGCAAGAAACCGCCAGAGCTCGCGCTACCGAGAGCGGTCTATGCCCGCTTGATCGCTGCCCGAACTGGACATGGAGACCTTGCGGCATATCACCACCGCTTCAACCATACTACCGCTACACTTCACTGCGAGTGCGGGATTGAAAAATCAATTGGTCACCTTGTCCAGTGTCGGAAAGCACTGGCAAAATGGCGGCTGAAAAGCGGAAAGCGTAGGGCGCCGACTCTGGAAATAATGCTCGGATTAAGTTGATGGCAGCTGTTCAGGGACTACGTCCAGGAGAGCGGAATATACGCGGAGGCTAGCCGGGGGATGGTAGGGATACCTGCGACTCGGAGGACATAGATCGAAAGCCTAGGTGGTTTGGCATGGAAAGAGGGATTGGATTCGAGGCTCGGGCGCGTGGTGGCTGAGGCAGAGCGAGGGAAGGGAGATTGTCAAAGTTTTCCTTTTGTAGTGCGGGATATCGCGTGGAAGTTTCTCGTTTGTTTTCAATCTGGACTGCTGAACTCATCTTGATCCAACACATGGATGGGGATCGGCAGGGTTCCGGTCATCTAGGTGGGACGATGTTATGGCCAGGCATCCTTGAAGAGGTTTCAAGGAGAAGATTCTCAGGAATAGTGGATAGGAGAAGGTTTCCGAGCAAACTCTGACAGTTAGAGGTGGAGGGGCTGGCGTCATGACTATATTTGCCATAGTATTAGTTGAGTCAAGTACTGTCTCGAGTTAGATATAAGGAAGCTGGAGCTACCACATAGTAGTTCTCCAGCTTCTCAATCTTTCATTCTTTTGATCTTTGATCTCGAAATCTAGCACCTATATAATATCATACTTTTAGATCCTCACAGTCCGATATTCTCAGTCTTCAATTTCGTATTTACATACTCGTACTTGTGTTCACCCTGATCTATCAGCCTTGATCGCTGGCTCGGCAACTCGACTGCTTGACTTTGTGTCTCGACTCTCCTGTAGTTCTCCGACCTTTGACCACCTGGCACCTCGCCGGTTGGATTATATCTGAGTATCCTTCGTTAGCAATTATAATCTGAATAATTATTAGTACATTACCTTCGGCAGACGGCGATCTCCAGTATCCCTAGCGCACGCCGTAACATTTTGAGAAGCTCAATCAAAGAAGTCCATCTCATCACACATGGACAGAAATCCAGCCTTGCCTTCGCAACCGGAATGGCAAGTCATCTCAGATAGGTTTCGAAATCTGGAGCATCCTTCATGAAACGAAGTCGAAATTCGGACATCCCTGGATACTAGAGGAAATGGCGACATCTCCACTTCTTGATTCCCGCTTACAGCCTCGTCTTTAATTCTGATCGCAGCCTCGCCTGACATTGCTTGTTCCCTACAGCCTCGTGTGCGAAATCTTGTTTTGGCAAGTGTACCTGCACGTCTTTCATCGCGGTTTTCTCTAGCATTTATTATAAGCAGCTTTGTCTGCACTTCTCGATCCTATTTTGTCTTTTTGTCTGCTAGCTCTCGTGCGCATTTGTACCTGCAATTCATGTACGCAGGACTATCTGCACCTCTCGTTCCTAGCCTTGTCTACGACATTCTATACCCTGTAATTATTTTCGGTTTTCTCTGCAAATTCTTGATTGCTGTCTTGCGTGCTATCAATCATCCTCTAAAGGGCGCCTGAAACTCGCACTTGCTATCTTGTCTGCAGGTCTCGTTCGCAGTTTTCCCTACTCTCTCTCGATCGCAAATTCTACCGCGACTCTCGTTCGTAATTTGCCTCCAGCCCTTGTTCACAGCCTTGTCTACGACTCTCCGCAGATCGGACAACGAAATATGGTCTGCATATACAGCTATGTTCCTAGCTCACAGGTTTGACCATTTTATTGATCACAAGGTCATCCACAACCTTGGTTTGCAGCTTCGTCTGTCAAACTCGTCTACAGTGCAGCCTCGTCTGCAATACTCGTCGCATTCATGTCTGCGAAATCTACAGTGCAGCCTCGTCTGCAATACTCGTCGCATTCATGTCTGCGAAATCTACAGTGCAGCCTCGTCTGCAATCCTCGTCGCATTCATGTCTGCGAAATCTTCAGTGCAGTTCGATTTGTGATTCTGATTTACGGTTTTGTCTGTAATCATTGACGCATTTCGATCTGCAATTCCCGTCGCATTCATGTCTGCGAAATCTACAGTGCGGTTCGATTTGTTATTCTGATTTACGGTTTTGTCTGTAATCATTGACGCATTTCGATCTGCAATTCCCGTCGCATTCATGTCTGCGAAATCTACAGTGCGGTTCGATTTGTTATTCTGATTTACGGTTTTGTCTGTAATCATTGACGCATTTCGATCTGCAATTCCCGTCGCATTCATGTCTGCGAAATCTACAGTGCGGTTCGATTTGTTATTCTGATTTACGGTTTTGTCTGTAATCATTGACGCATTTCGATCTGCAATTCCCGTCGCTTTCATGTCTGCGAAATCTACAGTGCAGCCTCGTCTGCAATTCTTGTCGCATTCATGTCTGCGAAATCTTCAGTGCAGTTCGATTTGTGATTCTGATTTACGGTTTTGTCTGTAATCATTGACGCATTTCGTCTGCAATTCCCGTCGCATACATGTCTGCGAAATCTACAGTGCGGTTCGATTTGTTATTCTGATTTACGGTTTTGTCTGTAATCATTGACGCATTTCGATCTGCAATTCCCGTCGCATTCATGTCTGCGAAATCTACAGTGCGGTTCGATTTGTTATTCTGATTTACGGTTTTGTCTGTAATCATTGACGCATTTCGATCTGCAATTCCCGTCGCTTTCATGTCTGCGAAATCTACAGTGCAGCCTCGTCTGCAATTCTTGTCGCATTCATGTCTGCGAAATCTTCAGTGCAGTTCGATTTGTGATTCTGATTTACGGTTTTGTCTGTAATCATTGACGCATTTCGTCTGCAATTCCCGTCGCATACATGTCTGCGAAATCTACAGTGCGGTTCGATTTGTTATTCTGATTTACGGTTTTGTCTGTAATCATTGACGCATTTCGATCTGCAATTCTCGTCGCAGTCATGTCTGCAATCCTCGTCTACAGTGCAGCCTCGTCTGCGAAATCTCGTCTTCAGTGCAGCCTCGTCTGAAATTCATGTCTACAGTGCAGCCTCGTCTGCAATTCTCGTCGCAGCCTTGTCTGTAAATTCTAGGTCGCACTTCGACCTGTGATTCTGATCTTCAGTTTATCAGTAGTTCTAGTTCCCAGTTCAATCCGCGAATTTCGTCCGCAAAACAACCATGTACACCAAATTTTGATTGCAGCTTGCCAACGAAACATCATCGCCGTTTTGTATACTTCTCTCGTCTTCAATGCAGGCTTGTCTGAAAGCCTCGGTTGTAGTCAATCCGCGATTCTCGTCAGCCTCAACTGAGATTCTAACATGCATAGCTGTTTACGACATCTCGTCTGCAGCCTTGTCTGTGCTTCGCGTGCTTACTTACGACTGTCATTCTAGTTGCAGTTCGATCTATTCCGCAATCACTGTTTTGGCCGCAACTTTCGCCTGCAGCCTCGTCTACGAAGTGTCATTAACAGTAACAACTGCATTTCTAATCCACAGTTGTTTTGCGCTTCTCGATCGCAGTTCGAGCATCTGTGTCTTGTTCGCATATCTACAGTGAAATCCTCGATGCCATTTTGTTTGCAGAATCTCGTTTTCGTCACTACCTTGTTCGCAATTCTCGATCGCAAATTGGTCTGCATATCTCGGCTGTTGTCTTTTCTGCTCCCTTTTTCCTGTATTTTCATCAACAATTCCAGTCCGCAGTTCGATCTCTTCCTTCATGTTGCATCTCTGCAGGCAAAATTTCCTCTATATTGTACACAACTCTTGTTCGGTGCAGCCTTGTCTGACACAACTCTCGTTCGGTGCAGACTTGTCTGTCACACTATAGCTCGTTTTTGGAGGCTAAGGAAAAGTTCCAAGCACTCATCTTTGATAAATCTCGTTCGGTGCAGCCTTGTCTGACACAACTCTTGTTCGGTGCAGCCTCGTCTGTCACAACTCTTGTTCGGTGCAGCCTCGTCTGTCACAACTCTTGTTCGGTGCAGCCTCGTCTGACACAAATCTCGTTCGGTGCAGCCTCGTCTGTCACAAATCTCGTTCGGTGCAGCCTCGTCTGATACAAATCTCGTTCGGTGCAGCCTCGTCTGTCACAACTCTTGTTCGGTGCAGCCTCGTCTGTCACAACTCTTGTTCGGTGCAGCCTCGTCTGTCACAACTCTTGTTCGGTGCAGCCTCGTCTGACACAAATCTCGTTCGGTGCAGCCTTGTCTGACACAACTCTTGTTCGGTGCAGCCTCGTCTGATACAAATCTCGTTCGGTGCAGCCTCGTCTGTCACACTATAGCTCGTCTTTGGAGGCTAAGGAAAAGTTCCAAGCACTCATCTTTGATAAATCTCGTTCGGTGCAGCCTTGTCTGACACAACTCTTGTTCGGTGCAGCCTCGTCTGTCACAACTCTTGTTCGGTGCAGCCTCGTCTGTCACAACTCTTGTTCGGTGCAGCCTCGTCTGATACAAATCTCGTTCAACCTTGGAAGCTAAGGAAAAGTTCCAAGCACTCATCTTTGATAAATCTCGTTCGGTGCAGCCTTGTCTGACACAACTCTCGTTCGGTGCAGACTTGTCTGTCACAAATCTCGTTCGGTGCAGCCTCGTCTGTCACACTATAGCTCGTTTTTGGAGGCTAAGGAAAAGTTCCAAGCACTCATCTTTGATAAATCTCGTTCGGTGCAGCCTTGTCTGACACAACTCTTGTTCGGTGCAGCCTCGTCTGACACAAATCTCGTTCGGTGCAGCCTTGTCTGACACAACTCTTGTTCGGTGCAGCCTCGTCTGATACAAATCTCGTTCAACCTTGGAAGTTAAGGAAAAATTCCAAGCACTCCTCTTTGATGTCTCGTTTGTTAAGTAGTTTGAAAACCTCTCTCGACTCGAATTGGTTTGGCCAAGAAATTATCAAGGCGCTCAAACCATCAATCACTTGCCAACAGTCTGGTCTGCGAAGTCCTGTCCCTAGGATCATCTGAAAGTCTATTCTAGAGTTATAACTCCCATTCTCGTCTGCGAAATATTGCCCGTAGTGCAATCTCTGATTCTCAAAAGCAGTCTTGTCGGCAATCTAATCCGCCTTTCGATATTCACCTTCTCGATCGCAGTTTGACTGTAACAACTCATCTGAAATATGATTTGCCACTCGATCGCAGCTATTATGGCCAAATCCCTTCCATGTTTCGATCCTGCAACCTCGTCCACAGCATCTTCTGCCAATTCTCGCTCGTTCCAGGAGACTGATGAAAATTTCATAGATCTCACCTTTGAACTATCAAGTTAAAACTCTCGAAGCTGTCACGTCTCGAATTTGTTAGGCCAAATAATCACCAGGGCACACAAATTATTTGTCCTTTGTCAGACTCACATCCCTTTAGGACTAGGTCCAACTGTCAAAAACAGTTTCAGTCACTCGGAATCCCTATGTACCAAAGATTAAACAAAATTTAACCAATGGTCGCCACACTCTAAACCGGAATACGAAGCCTCATGAAACCATTCAATCATGCCCAGGATCATAATGCCAAATTCACTTGATCGGTTCTATACCCAGTAGCCTTTTATTAATTATTATCGCTCGTAGGAACTTCGCTCAGTAAAAGGGGAGAATAGTGTTATGGCCAGGCATCCTTGAAGAGGTTTCAAGGAGAAGATTCTCAGGAATAGTGGATAGGAGAAGGTTTCCGAGCAAACTCTGACAGTTAGAGGTGGAGGGGCTGGCGTCATGACTATATTTGCCATAGTATTAGTTGAGTCAAGTACTGTCTCGAGTTAGATATAAGGAAGCTGGAGCTACCACATAGTAGTTCTCCAGCTTCTCAATCTTTCATTCTTTTGATCTTTGATCTCGAAATCTAGCACCTATATAATATCATACTTTTAGATCCTCACAGTCCGATATTCTCAGTCTTCAATTTCGTATTTACATACTCGTACTTGTGTTCACCCTGATCTATCAGCCTTGATCGCTGGCTCGGCAACTCGACTGCTTGACTTTGTGTCTCGACTCTCCTGTAGTTCTCCGACCTTTGACCACCTGGCACCTCGCCGGTTGGATTATATCTGAGTATCCTTCGTTAGCAATTATAATCTGAATAATTATTAGTACATTACCTTCGGCAGACGGCGATCTCCAGTATCCCTAGCGCACGCCGTAACAGACGAGCCACTTGTACTTTACGGTACTTAACCTGATCCGACCCGGCCCCACTCATACTCAAGCTCCAGTAGGAGTGCGACGGTAGTTACTTCACCTAGCACGCTAATCAACAAACAGCTGTCCGCCACTCGGCTTTCCGGTGTAAATGTAGCAAATCCCCCTCTACCAGGAACTTGTTTTTTGCGAGTAGTTTTACATTGCACCCGCAGAAGAAGAAAATGAGAATGAATCCTTCCATCTAGCATTAATCCTAGACTAGATTGTAAGGTTTCACTTGGACATATCTCATGGGCTCTTTGGATTGCTTCGTAGAGCTTCGTCAACTCGGTCCACTTTCCGAAGGCGAGGGCGCCCACAGGCGTGCCAAGTGCCCATTTGACGCCGGGGCAGGGGTGACGAGGTCCACGGCGAAGACGGACACGGTTCCTT
This sequence comes from Blumeria hordei DH14, assembly GCA_900239735.1. Classification (NCBI taxonomy): domain Eukaryota; kingdom Fungi; phylum Ascomycota; class Leotiomycetes; order Helotiales; family Erysiphaceae; genus Blumeria; species Blumeria hordei. Next base: position 5,542,812 of record OENG01000033.1, on the reverse strand, counting down.
CCTCTACTGCGGAAGAAGAAGTGATCTGGACTTTTCTCTTGGCCACAGGATCAGCCGTAGAGCCGCTTCTTGGTTGTCCTGGCAGACCGTCACGTCAGCTGCATAAAATGCCATACGGTTGCGAATGGCGGCCGCTAGCCCCCCCGTCAGTCGCTCCAGCCATTTCCGCATCATAAGCTTCTGCTGAGATGCCTAGCGGTATGATTCCGTAGGCTACCTCGTGGGACGCGCGGCGTCGCATCGAATATGCCGCTCCTGCTCGATTCTCGACTAGCGCACCATGGGAGAAAACGAAGAGGTCCAGCATTGATTGCAGATCAAACCAGCCGGAGAAGGCTCCAGCCCCAGCATTGTGAGCAACTGGCCCGATCTTTGCCAAAGATGCATCCCGGTTAGTTTTCCAGGGTGGGGGAATAGTAGCTTCTGAGAGTCGTGGAGAAATTCTCTGTCGCATGCACAGCATTCTTGTGGAATTCCATCGTCTACAAAGGTGGTGCCTAGGATCTGCCGAGGCTATGCGGACGGCTAGGCGATCGTGAGTACCTTCAAGCCAGGCTCGTGCCGGACCCTAACCTGTCTCCCGAAGAAGTACAGCAACTGGCGTCGTTCGGCATACCGGAAGAGCTGCCCGAGCCGCGTCGTTCATCTTTTGTTGTATTCTAAGAACTAGTCCTTTATGGGTTCCTTTGGGATACCAAGTCTCAGCCCCGTAGATTATTATTTATTAATTAATTTTATTGTCCTGTCTGAGTCTATGACTATGTAGGACATGCAGGTCCTCTCTGCCGACAGGCCAAGGATACCTATGCCAGTAGTATACCCTCATATGCCTCCAATACAGCTCCCCTCATTCAGTTTCACCCCTCGCAAGCCCTCATTTGATCATACACTTAGAGGAGCCCTTTGTCCTTCGTTATCTCCCCTCTCCAGCCAACGAAACGATGGCCATTTGCAGGTGTATGGCAGCCGGGAAAAATCGCAAAAACCACTGGGTGCGGAGCTCTCCTAATACCGCCATCAGAACTAGATCCAAAGACATAGTGACCCTTCTGAAGCGTTCGAAGAGGCCGGCCAGCAGGGCGCTGCAGACTTGTGGGTACCTCGGGAAATTCACCCTCTGCCTTTCTAGCCTCCCTCCAACTACTTCCTGAAGGTCGTGCTGAAATGTCAGAAAAGTCTCGACAGAGCGTGATTGCTGTATGGTAGCTTAGCCTAACTTCTTTTGTGCCGTCTAGGGCGCTGGGGAGTGCCGTTGACTCATCGACAAAAGAAGCCCTCCTGGCTAAAAAAGCCGAAATCTCGGTCTTGGCGCCCACAAACGTTCCAAAGTTGAATACTCCTCAAAAATGTCAGTCCCGGCATCGTCTTCAGAGACCTGTTCCCCCTCTCGCACCACATCTCAGCTGACTATCTTTCCTCAAGATGTAGAGCCCCATTAGAGCATCAGTCCCCCATAAACCATGACCCGAGCTTTGTATATTATGACTTGATTTCCTCCTTGCGGGTATACGTAGCGTCGAAAATTTGTAGTGAGTGATGGCCGGTAATTAATGGGGCAAGCTCCTGTTTGCAATTGGAGTACCTTCTTTATTGGTCGTAGAGACGAGATGAGGCGTAGTTAAAAGGAGGTCGAGGACTCAGATGTCACGAAATGAGGTCGTGATCTGTACAATCGAACGAAGTAATCAAAGTCTATTCTGATTCTCTAAAGTAATGAAAATACAAGAGTCGCTCTATGATGCGCTGGAGAGTGTGTAATAGAAAGCTATTTTACAGGGGGTATCTTAGCGGGCCCAGGACCCGTGACATCACCTCTCTCCTCCCGGGTGTATTTACCACTATTGGTGTAGCGATGGCCTCTTTTTGCTCCTTGAACCTGTATAGCTACCCGCATTGGAGTCACCAACATCATCTCCATCTCCATATTTGCCGATGAAACTCTTAAAGGCATCGGTAAGAACTAAATTTTCTCGGGGTTCCCAGGTAGTCTCCTTGTAACCTATCCATTTCACGCAGACAAATCTTTTTCCTCTGAAAGATTGGGCTCTGAGGACTTTTTCTACTCCATAGAGGGGATGTTTTCCGTCTAATAGTGGAGGAGGTTGACTGTCGTCAGTGGCTTGAGAAGGCAGTGGATCATCAGAGTCCCGACGGAGTAGGTCTACAAAAAATCTGGGATGGATATTACTTGGTACATCTAGTTCATAGACGTCAGGTGCTACCTCCCGCGTTATTTTGTATTTGGCGTTTATCCATGATAACTTTTTTTTTTGTTGCGGAGTAGTGACATTTCTTAAGTTTAGCCAGACTTTATCCCCGACCTTTAACTTTTCGGCAGGCCTTCGTCCCCTGTTGGCATTGTGCTCCATTATCTGCTGGGCAGTTTTCATTGCAGCTTTCGCAATTTCTTGACCGTCGTGGAGGCGATTTATGAAGGCGTCAGCCCTTGCTTTGGGATTTGTACCTGAGCTTAACAGTGTTGATCGGCGCCGAATAGGTTCCAGATGGTAGCCATGGGTCAGAAAGAAGGGACTGAAGCCAGTTTTTGAGCTAGTTCTATTGTTTATTGCGACCATTGCTGGCGGAAGAAGCTTTGCCCAATCGTCTTGCGCATAGGAGATATAAGATCGAAGGTACGTTAGTACTTCTTGATTCATTCTCTCGGTTCCTCCATCCGTCTGGGGATGAAATGCTGTTGATAGACGCTGTTGGATGCCCACACGTTGACAAAGCCTTTTCCAAAAATGACCGACCCAGTTTGACCCTCGATCTGAAGTTAGGTAGTTGGGAAACCGTGGTAGCGCCAGTGGCTTAAAATAAATTTGTCTGCACAAGCTTCGGCTTCCATAGTTTCCATAGCTTCCAAAGTCGCACTACCAAGAAGTCTATCATGTATAACCATAAGGAATTTCTCTTTTTTATCAGTCACCGGTAGATCAGTCATGAAATCTATGGCCAGCTCGCTGTGGAATCGCTCCGGTATGGGGAGTGGCCGGAGCAAACCACGAGATGACTGTCTCCAAACTTTTGATCTTCCGCAGACATGACAGTTTCTCACAAACCTCCGAACGTCTTTGTACTGCTGGGGCCAAAAGAAGCTTCGTGAAAGTATAGAAAGTGTTATTTCCCTGCCCGGATGTCCTGTCATATGAGAATCGTGCACCTTTTGAATTAGAGCGGTTCGAAGAGGTTCCCAATTTGGAACCCATAGGGCATCTCTGTAAACTAAAGCATGCTTATCATCAAAAGAACAGTCTATGATTTGCATTGAAGACCCAACAGATTGTGGTAACAAACGATCACCCCTTTCTAGACTTGTATAAACTTCACGGAAAGAAGAATCTTTTTCAACTGCTCGATTCCAAAGTTTCTGGAGCTCTGGCTCCTCAAACAATTTAATTCCTTTTGGTGGGCCGTTGGCGGAATTGGAGACCCTTGTTGGTTCCTTGGGGAGTTCAGATAGGGCCTTATTTGTAGCTACTTCATGAGATCTGGCTTGTTGCCTCGTGACTACTGCTGAGAGACTTAGGGATGACAACAAACCATCTTTTTCTGATTTAGACAACAACCAGCTGTCTTTTAAAAGTTGGAATTCCCTTTTTCGGAAAATTTCATCATTTGCATCCTTTGGTCTGAACTCAGCCTTTCTTGAGAGAATATCAGGTTTTGCTGAATCAGAACCGGGCCTGAATTTTATATTGAAATTATAACCTGCCAGCTCTTCGGCCCATCGAACTTGGCGTTCTGATAGCTGGCGTGTTGTCATAAAATGCTGTAGGTTTCGATGATCAGATAAAACAATAAAAGGCTTGTCTACACTTCTAAGCTCTCCTCTAAAGTGCCTCATGGTTGCAATTATTGATAGCATTTCTTTGTCATAGATTTCGTAATTTGCTTCAGCTGGCAACAATTTTCTGGAAAAGAAGCCTACTGGTCGAAGGCGACATTTTTCGTCTACTTGCGATAAGACTCCCCCTACAGCATATCCCGATGAGTCCGCTTCTAAAATGGTTTCAGCTTCCGGATCAAACATTGAAAGTACTGGTGCACTTATCAGTAGTTGTTTCAGCCGCTCAAATGCATTCTTTTGGGGCTTGCCCCATTGCCAAAGTACACCTCGTTTAGTAAGGTTATTAAGCGGCTCGCAGACTGAAGAGAAGCGAGGGATGAATTCTCGGTAAAAATTGGAAAATCCGAGGAAAGATCGCACTTCGGACACATTATTTGGCTCCTCCCAATCAGAAATTGCTAGCACTTTATCTGGATCTACTTTAACACCTACTCCAGCTTCAATGATAAAGCCTAAGTATTTTATCTTTGTCACCCCAAACGCGCATTTTTCTAGATCAAGCCGAAGCCCTGCTGTCTTTAGTGAATTTAATACTTTTGATACCTTTTTAAAGTGGTCTTCTAGGTCTCCGTCTGAGTATATTATGACATCATCAACATACGCTGAGCAAAAGACATCTAAGAACTCCTGTAGGGTGCTGTTAATAAAACGTTGAAATGTTGCTGGTGCCCCGCATAATCCAAAGGGACAAACTAGCCATTCAAATAAGCCTTGACGTGAGCGAAAAGCAGTTTTCCATTCATCTCCCTCCTTGATACGCAGGCGATGAAAGGCGGTGCGTACATCCACTTTCGTGAACCAACGGGCTTTAGTCAGTTGACGTAGTGTCTCCCTTATAAGTGGGAGCGGGTAGCGATCTTTTTTTGTAATTGCATTAAGTCCCCGATAATCGACACAAAACCTTAAGCCACCCCCTGGTTTCCTTGCAAAAAGCACCGGTGAGCTGGCTGGCGAGGAACTTGCTCGTATCCAGCCTTTATCAAGGAGATCAGCGAGAGTTTTCCTAAGGACCAATAACTCTTCCTTTGACATTTCATAGAGCGGCCCATAGGGCGGTTTCTTTTCATTGTCGCTTTCATCCCTATCCAACTTTATCTCCATGTCATGACCAGCTCGGTGGGGAGGTAGCTCACAAGATTCGTCTTCTAAGAACATGCCTTCGAATCCAACAAGCTGCTTGGGAAGTTTTTTACCGACTGATTCAATGGTGGGCTTTTCTCGTTTTGTGTCAAGCTTTTGCAATGCTTTATTGATATCTGAAATTGACACTGATGCTAGAGTGAGATCTTGCAGGCTATTTTGAGCCTTCTTTGTGAAAGCGGAAAATGCAAGCGCGGATATGAGCTTCCCTTCTCGGATATACTTGGTCCTATTTACTACATCTCCGCATTCCATCCACCCCTTTTCAAGAATTTTTACTTGCTGATTCCCCTTATTAACATAAAGAGTATGGGTTTTTGCTTGGTACACAACATTATTTCTTTCTGCCCATCCCTTACCAAGTATTAAATCATAGTGCAAGCCTTGAATGACGTACCCCCATAACCGTTCTCGTCGACCATTAATATCAAGGGTGACATATGTTATTTGGTTTATTTTATGGGGGGACTTGTCATTTTTGGCAAGCTGAAGATTTCTTTGTTGTACTGTAATGCGTGGAAGTTTATGTTTCTGTACGATGTTTTCGCTGAAAGCAGCGTATGGGAGACAGCCTGAGTCAAAAAGAGCTGGGAGAAAGAATTGGTCATTAATAAAGGTATCTATTAAAAACGGCTTGCTATCCATTCTCTTTTTCGCAACTAGAATTTCCCTTAACGACGGCTCCTTCTTTAAATTTACACCGAATGAATCATATACCATTGGCCTCTGAGCACGACTTTTCTCAGAGGCAACTAGTTTTCCGAATCCGAAATAAATTCACCTTTTGATGGCTCCTTACTCATCGAATTCACCCCAGCCCGTCGTGTAGAACTATAGCCTCTGGGCGTTGGGTTTTCTCGAAAGTTTCGATAGCGGCAATCTCCCCATCTGTGAGAAGGAGACTTGCCGCACCTTTCACACCTGTTGTTGTCAATTCGTTGGTTTCTTTCGGCTTTGGAAACTTCTGGAGGAAATGGGCGCTCATCATTTGTCCGACTATTACCACCTGAAACCTTCGAGCTTGTCCCTTTAAGCACTGCTAGAATTACTTGAGTCTGAGCGTCGATTTGGCTTTGAAGCGAGCTTATATCGGCCATCTGGATATCGCCATCTTTGTCGAATAGTGTTGCAGGCTGACTTATTCTGCTTGAGGATTGGTTTGGCTGGCAAATGTCTTTATTTCTATCTATAGAAGTCAGAGTAGCTTGTGAGGTGCGTTCAACTAAAAATGATTCTTTATCAGAACCTCGAATTTCTCTGAAGCTAGGAATTGATTCCAGCTCTTTGGCAAGGCTTTGGACCTCTCTGACAAAGCTATCGTAATTTGTTTCCGAAACTCCTTGACGATAAGCTATTCCCTGACGAAGGTGTGAAGCTAGCGCACACTTCATAGCATTTACCTTGGATGCCCCAACTGGTGCGAGGTGATCTGCTTCAGAGCAAAGTTGCTCGAAAACTGATCTAAAGTTAGCAAACGTTTGTCGCGGTCCTTGGCGAAGGGCGTTGATCTTGGTCTGGGCTCTTGTCGCTGCATCCCTATCGACAAATAGGTCTTCAAGATGGGATATAAACTTCTCGCTACTCCAATCATTAGACTTTTTCTGAGCTCTCATCCACGGTGCAACTCGACGCTGAGCTTCGGCGGGGAGAGATTGGGAGAAAACCGAGTAACAAAAAGATTTGTTGTTTGTGTGCTCCTCTGCGACTCCTTCAAGGCTGATGTGAAAAGCGGGAAAGTCCGCAGAATCTCCAGACCATTTCGGCCATTGTATTATCGGCTTGGGGACTTCTGCGGTTTGATTGTTAGTGTTGATTTGTGACATGACTGAAATCAACTTGGGTGCTGGCTGAGATGTAGCGAGCTGAGAGTATTTGAGAGCCGAAAAAAAATGTATTCAAGGCTCAGAAATTTGATTCAAGTTGGGTTAACGTGAGGTTGTTGCCGGTACCGCGAGGCGTCGCAGGTGTGGCTAGATGAGGATAAAATGATTTTAGAGAATCAGAATATGTCACGAAATGAGGTCGTGATCTGTACAATCGAACGAAGTAATCAAAGTCTATTCTGATTCTCTAAAGTAATGAAAATACAAGAGTCGCTCTATGATGCGCTGGAGAGTGTGTAATAGAAAGCTATTTTACAGGGGGTATCTTAGCGGGCCCAGGACCCGTGACATCAGATGAGAATGGTGGGAAAGGTTTTGTCGAGAAGTTGTCAAATGGAGATATGCTTGAGGTTGCTTTCGACTTCGATTCGGCTGCGATTCTTCTTGGCTATCCCAGATATGCAGAGCATACTGAGCAATTACACCGGCACCACTGGAAGGTGAAGAATTCGTCTTTGCCGGCTCAGCCCCGTAGAGCAAGGTCGTAAAAGCTGCTCCTTGAAGTGCTTGTCTCAAGAGAAGATGGCTTCCTCCTCGAGTGATTCTTGAGAGGCTTTTCATGTGGCTCGTGATGGCCAAGGATCTACCGCATGTTTGTCTTACATGTTCTCTAAATCGAAGGCCTCGGTCAAAGATGACCCCAAGCCAGCGTTTGTGGTCGTTTGGAGTGACCTCTACTTCATTAGTGTATACGCTGGGCTCTGCTGGGGATCTATGCTTTCAGTGGAAGTATGGCAGCTCAGCTTTCATCATTTCAAAAGTGATGCCGTTCTCACGCCCCCCCATGCGAGGGTTAAGTCTAACTGCTTCTGAAGTATTTCTGAGCATCGAGTGAGAGATGGCGCAGACGCTATAAGTGCCACATCGTCTGCATAGCCAAAGCGTTTTGGCGAGAGATTGAGGAGGCCTTTTTGGATGCCATCAAATGCTCCCATCTACTGTGACCATGCCAGCCACCTCATTTTTGGACTAGGCATCATGAATATCGCAAGACAGAGCTGTGGTGAGGTCTGTGATAGATCTTCGAGGAACTGCGCTACATTGATCCCGGGAGAGAATCTGCAGATTCAGCGCTAGAGGTTAGAGGCGGCGAGCCATGACTCTCCCGAGTCCCTTACCAAGGCATGAGAGAAGAGCAATTGGTCGGGGTGACTTTGGAAGCGCCCTATTGCGGTTTCCAGACTTTGGAATTATAATAAATATGAGCCTTCTTGCAAACACTCGGGTGCAGTCCTCGCTGATCACACCAGCAGGATAGAGCTGTTATCCGAGCCCCGATGAGTGGCCAGGCGCGTCTAAGTGCCGTCGTGGTGATACTGTCCGGTCCAGGTGCGGATATTGAGACGTGGTCACGTAATTTACTTACAATATTTAACATCGTGCTCGCGTACAGCACGTGAGTTCCTCATGTACCGCCTCGCCGAGTCTAAACTAAACAACCCGACGCACACTTGATCGACATTTCAACACAATCTTTCCACAGGTCGACCATAGCCTAAAAACATTTTCACTGGTTTGTAACAAGTTCAGTATATAACCACACTATTTAGAATGCCTCCGGGGAGGCGGAAAAAAGCTCGCGGGGTACTCCAACCCCTGAAGCCAACCGTCTCTGGGACATCAAAAATCGTGAAAAGTCGCGATTCAAACCTCACTAAGACAGCCGTCCTTGAAGCTCTCACTACCAGAGGCTGTTCCAAGATGGACCGCTTGAATGAAAATCCCCAGGCAGAGAACATCGAGATTGACTCTGACTCAGAATTATCATCAGCCCCCGACGACGAGATAATGCTAGATGACACAAGCTCTTACCCTTCAATTGACATGACACCCAGTGCACAAGAGACACATACTAAGGCAACATCAATCCCTATAAAGCCCCTACAGGGTCTAGAATATTCCATACATGCAACCTCTGCAATCAGTGCTCCTCTACCTAATAATGAGGCAACAAGTACACCAGCCATGAATAACCGTCTTGTTACCTCTCAGCTTCCTCCAAAATCTATCAATGAATTCGCAGCAGTACTGACTGCCTGGCAGAATGCAGGAGCCAAATATTTAAAAAATCTCCCCCATCCATTGCTGCAGATCTCCGAGCCATTACCACTCGAAGTGCTGCACGCGTCATTGCCGGCCTGTCAGTTTTTGATGAGCCTAGTACTCATAATCACGCCCCCATGAACAACACCACCAATACAGACATGCTAGATATAAGAACCCAAAAGGAAAGAGTGGCCCCAAACTGGCTCCCACATACGCAATGGCTGCACAGAAAGGTACTAATTCCCCACTACCAACAAAAAAGACACCCGCCAAAAAGTCTATCACTCCAAAACCCGACGCCAGAGTAATTATTCGATTACCCGCGGAACACCCTCTTCGAAGTGAGGACCCACTTCTTGTAAGAACCAAGCTACGCCGACTACTTAGTAGTCCAGAACTTATCAAAGATATCCGAAGGGTGCCAACAGGACTGGCACTTGTGGCCCCTAGCCCGTCACAAGCTCAGGATTTACTTGAAGCGGCCATTGATCTTAAACCTATTACAGGTGACGTACTGATGGAACGACAAGAGAAAAGACTAAACTACCTACTGGCCCGGTACCCAAATACGGATACAACGCGTGGGGAAATCGAGAAGCCCTTACCTATGACGAGATCCGACAGGAGCTCGAAACAGAGAAAATCAGCTCAGAGTCAATATATGCGATGTCTTGGACTCGCCGGTCTAACGAATCCTCGCAAAGCGATGGTACACTACGCTTAGTACTCAAAGCATCATCTATCAAGAATCTCCCAAACTATATACGTCTCTTTGCGAGAGCCGCACGACTTAGGCCAGCCGACGACCGAGCACAGGTTCCCTCCTGCTCCAATTGTCATGGATTCCACAATGTAAACACATGCACTCGTAGGTCTCGCTGCGCTTTCTGCGCCGCTGATTCACACGATGGAACTTGTAGCACCCCTCATAAATGCCTAAACTGTCGTGGACCGCATCCAACAGCTACAGCTAACTGCCCCGCCAGACCTCGCCGCGAGAATGGAACCCTAGTTCGTCCCGACAAGGAAAGGCTTCGGCAAATACGTCAACAAGGCCACAAAGCTTGGCAGGCCAAAAACCACCCTCCAACAATCCAGGCAGTTGAAAATCCAAATATCATACCGACCCCTAATGATAACATGCAGACGTGCGAGAGCCCTACCATCCTAGCACAAGTCATCCCGACGCAGAAGTCCTCCCCTACAACTGAAGTACAACTTTAATGGTCCGAAAGCGAGGACATACAACGCAGACAGCCACTGGCCTCTGCATCTTCCAAATCAATGTTGCTAAATGTGGCCCAGCCCATGACGCTGCCCTCGTGCTTGCTTCTCAATCTAGGGCTGACCTTATCCTTATACAAGAGCCATGGGTTTTCTCAGACATCTCTCAAAAGAAAACTAAAACTCACCCTAGCTTCCTTGCTTTTGCTCCGCTTGCAGACTGGACGAGTCGACCCCGGGTCATGACCTACACACGTAAAGGTTGTGGTCTTTCACCGTTCCAGCCAAGTATCCACTCGCGTGACTTACTTAGAGTCTGTGTCCAAAGAAAAGGAAAGCCCATGATCGACTGCTGGAATATCTATAACGCTCCAATAGGCTCTCTGGATGCAGGGGAAGGTCTGCGTCTACTTCTAACACTCCCTGAAACCCCAGATATCCTTGCCGGAGACTTCAATATACACCACTCCGCATGGGATGCGACGACCAGGAACGACACAGCTGCAGGAGAATCCTTACTCACCTGGGCACTGGAAAAAGGCCTTCTCCTTCTTAACCCATATGGAGTACCAACACACGATGCTGGCGGAGTCATCGACCTCTTGTTTGCTCAGATAGGCCCAAACTTTAAATGCCAAGTTCGCCCGGACCTTGAAGTTGGCTCAGACCACAGGACTCTTCTAACAAAGCTCCCAGACAAAGGGGCCGAAGCTCCTGAGTACGGCCGTCTTCGATATAAGGCTTGCGACTGGAATAATTTCCGCACAATCCTCTCTAATCGACTTATTTTACCCCCGCAGACAGATCCAGAAGAGGAAGCTACCTTTCTTGTAGAAGCAATATCAGGAGCCTTGCGCGCAGCCTGCCCTAGATCGAGTGAGAAAACAAGAGGCTGTAGATGGTGGACAGAAGAGTGTACAAAAGCTCACCGAGACTTCTGCCGAGCTAGACGCCTCAATAATGATGCCATTCAGGAACGTCGGCTGTTTGGTAAAGTCGTGAGGAAAGCCAAGAGTGAATATTGGCGACAGAAGATCGATGGAGTCGCCAACCTTACAGAGGCATACAAAATCACCAGCTGGCATAAGAAGCAAACCCGCCCGCATACCCCTCCCCTGACTGGACCTGATGGCCCAGCCGTCACTCCCGCAGAAAAAGCAAAGCTTTTCAGGGACACACTTCTTAGCCGTCATCTAAACCTACAAGATATTCCGATAGATGCGCCAGCTGTACCCCGGAAATGTCTCCCCTGGCCATCGCTAACAGAGGACGAAATTTTCCGCGCATGCTGCCAGGCGAAGTCCACCACCCCAGGACTAGATGAAATCACCATAGACGCTCTTAAAAAAGCTTGGCCTATAATAGGTAGACGGATTATAGCTCTGTTTCGCCAATGTGTCCAGCTAGGAATTCACCCATCTGTATTCAAGAAATCTAGCGTCATTATACTACCAAAATCTGGAAGCCGTAATTACTCCCTCCCCAAGTCCTACAGGCCTATAGCTCTTCTTTCCTGCCTAGGAAAAGGACTCGAGCGACTAATAGCCCGAAGACTTTCGTACATCGCCCTCAAACATCGTATCTTAGCTAAGGACCAGTGCAGTGCAGTCCCTCGCCGCTCCTCTACAGATCTTACCACAGCCCTTGCATGCGATATACAAACAGCCTGGGATAAAAAGAAAGTAGCAGGAATTGTAACAGTAGACGTACAAGGTGCCTTTGATGGCATCCAAAAAGGGCGTCTCTCACTTTGTCTACGAAATCAGGGCTGGCCACCCAACGTGGTACTCTGGGTAATTTCATTTATGGAACAACGAGAGGCTTCAATATATCTAGATGGGCACCTATCTTCCTCTTTCCGGACCCTCTGTGGTCTACCCCAAGGTTCTCCTGTTTCTCCTATCCTCTTCCTTCTGGCAATTCAAGGAGTGCTTCGACTGTCCCGTGGCCGCTTTGGGTATGCTGACGACATCTCGCATTTCTCTTCCGCAAATTCCCTGACTTCGTGTGCCAGCCTCCTCCAGACTCAACTTAACAATACCCTGTCCTGGGGGCGGGAAAACGGCATCTCCTTTGAAATCTCTAAGACTGAGCTACAGTACTTTCACCGAAAACGCGGCGAAATAGTAGAGCCATCAATCCACGCGGGAGAAATCGAGATAGCGCCTAACAACCATACCCGTTGGCTCGGAGTATACTTTGATCGTGGCTTACGCTTCCGATACCATGTGAGTGAAGCCTGTAGGAAGTCCTTAGCCATTACAAGCCACCTTAAGAGACTCTCATGCACCACCCGTGGCATTAGCCCCTTCCTTCTTCGGCAAGCTATTCAAGGAACAGCTTTCGCTATCCTCTTTTTCGGAGCCGAGACATGGTATTCCAAAAACACGCCACTGGATATAATAAGGCGTGTTCAGCGTAGGATCAACGACGCCGCTAGAGCCGTTCTCCCTGTCTACCGCACTACCCCAACTCCTGCCCTTCTTAGAGAGACAGGGTGGGGGGCGGCTAGTACTTGGCTAGAACGAATACATGACCGCTTTACGGTACGAGTAGCATCAGCAGACCCACGTCACCCTTTACGGCGGCGATGGACTTCCTCCCGAATGTTGTGGATCCGACAAAGAACATCTCCCGAACTTTCTACTGATACAATACCACCCCCTTGGAATGCTAGTCGCAAAACACTTCTACAAAACATCGGGGCTATAGGCAGAAGAAATGGCCTCGAAGAATTCAATAGATGGCAAGCTTCTCAATCCCCTTTAGATCTGTTCGTCTTCTCTGATGGCGCCCTTATTGATGGTAGAGCCGGGTCCGGATATGTCATCTATCGAGGCCTCACACAGAGAGTTGGGCAGGGGACTCTTCCTCTCGGAGAATCGGCCGAAGTGTATGATGCAGAAATAGCCGGAGCCACTGTAGGCCTAGATGCTGCTCTCCATAATCCGATGGCCCGATTGGCCACAAATATTACGGTATGCCTAGATAATCAGGAAGCCGCCCTTCGCCTCCTCATAGATACTCCTACCCCAAGCAGTTCCTCTCGTATCGCTCGGTTCCGACACCTCGCTACCAGGTGGATAGAAAGAGAACGCAGCTGCTATTCCAAACCAGGTATAGTTAGAGTACGATGGTGTCCAGGACATGTCGGCATACCTGGCAATGAAGCTGCTGACGCACTTGCTAAACAAGCATGCACAGCCCCTACGCCCCCCTATCTCCAACAATCTCTCGAGCAAAGAGAGACGTAATCACTCGATACAAATCCTCTATATCTCTGTACTGGTCCCAAAACGCTCCTGAACGATACCAACAACTGGGAATAAACGCCAATACTGGGAGCTCCCCAGAGCTCAAGATCCTCAATCGCTACGCTCTTGGTCGCCTTCTTGCAGCCCGATCAGGTCACGGCGACTTTGCAGACTATCACCGCCGCTTTCACCACTCGGACGCACCTCTATTATGCGCTTGCGGGCTAGAAAAATCGCCTGATCACTTTTTCTTTTGTCAACTCAATCGTAGCCGGTCCCGCCTCCTTGGCAATACTAGACATCCAACACCGGGAATTCCCTGGATTCTAGGCTCTCCTGAAGGTGCCATAGCATTTAGTAAATGGCTTCATGAAACATGCTTTTTTGAAACATGCAATAACAACACTAACTAGTGCCCCAAACTATAAATATTGGGCATGTATTTGCAAGAGCTCTGATTTAAAGACTATTAGTCTAGGTGATGGATAATTTTCTTGTTAATATAGATAAATATCTTCTCTACTGTATTAGAATACAAAAGTCTCAGCTGGAGAGTACTTTTGACTTCAGTTGATAGTTCGGGGTGCATGGCAGGCTGGTCTTGGCCCATTTATTACATGTCGGGCTTAATTAAAAGCGTCGGCACGTCGGGTAGTTTATATAGACTGAGCTGGCCAACACGAGACCTTACGGTTGTGTTGTGAGCTGGCACGACGTTAAATAAATAAATAAAAAAAAAAAAAAAAAAACAACCCGACGCGTCGATGCCAGGACCTCACCATGCTGCACACGAAGATTCCGCTGTAGATGGCGGTCGCGCGTCGAGCGAATCTCAAGCCATGCAGTTGGTACTAGACGAAGAAATGGCTTCCCAAAGAAAAGATGAAAAGGAGAAATTGTTTGCATCAAATCGTCATTTCGCGCGCATCAGGCTCGTCGCTGTGCCCTTTTGCAGAAATTTGGCATACGCCACGAGCTATGGCATGCATCGACACCCTCCGCCGATGCAGGAGCCCGAGATACGCTGGGACTAGGATTCTGTGCCCTCTGGAGCAGAGGCCGGTATGGCGCTGTGGAGCAATGGGAAAGGCGGTTGGCGGACTTCTCTCCTCCGCATGTGCAGGCTAGAATGGGCGTTTTCACCTCACTATTAAGATATCTCTCCTCAAATGGCTGTCTCTATGGGGGTTGGGATAGCATCTCTAGTTTGGTCTACATGTAGACGAATTCCTTCGTGTTGTGGATTCCGTCATTCGGATAAAGTATTATCCGAATGCAACCTAGTTAATATCTCGTAGCATCATTGTAAACTAGATAACGGGTATCCATGAATATCCACTTCATCTGAACGATAGTTCGAACTAATTATAAGAGTACTCTCATAACTTTAAGTGAACTAATAAGCTATTAGTGTATGACCTTTGTCATACCAACAATGGGGGCAAGGATGAGCAGGATGGACATCAGATGAATCTTGAAGCCAACCATATGCTCTAGTAAAGTTATTGAAAGGAATTTTACATGAATTTTTTGCAATGGGGATATATGTCAATGTAATCAGTGTCATGGCTAGATAGGCTGCATACAACTAATGATGTAAAAAAATGGCGTTCTCGAGATGGTCACGTGATGATATCTCATGAGGATATACAATATCACACTGGTCATGTGCGACGCCAGGTCTCGCCGAGCCGCCCGCAAAGACAAAGTCTTCGACCGGCAGCAGTATCGGCGTAGATACTTCGTATGTTGGCATATCTGCGATGGCCAAGAGGGGTCGTAGCCCTTCCTTTCAGGGCCTCCATCCATCCACGCGAGGACCACTAGGCTTCAACTCATCACCTCGATCCTCGGCAAGTCTTTCATGAACACCTCCCACGCTTGTCTCGGGCAGGTCGAGCGAAGGACTTTAATCACCAAAAGTATACAAGTGATGGTAATGTCGATGAGAGTGAGCTGTTCGTAGAAGTAGTCTAGTGCTAGATTGGCCCTCTAGGGGCAGCAGGCCAAACTCCAATGTGACTCATTTTAGATACGATTACAGCTGCCCGTTAAAACTGAGTGTTAGAGGACTAGACAATATTTTCCCGTTAGTTTTCCCCTCGGCCTGTGACTTTAGGGTCGTGGTGAATGCCTTCCTACTCATCCAACCCGATGTGGCCAGCTGGCTCAAACGTAGCTATTAGGAAATGCCGGGCTCAAGAAGGCGATTCGTCACAAGTCCGGTAATCCCAATGCATGAGATAGACTAAATTTTTGCTTTCGGTCAATTGGACTTAATGTACGTACATTTTGGGTTAATTTAATACAAAACGAGAAGTTCCATATCGAAGTTTATATTGTCTGTCCTCTATGTGAGAACATAACGAACGTGGAGCTAGTGGTTTTGGCTGAGTCAGCATGAGAATGACTCAGCGACGGATCAATGTACCGCACTGCGTGTCCAGGTCACGGGTCACTGCGTTGAGAAGATTAGTGAGAATCACATCAAGTAATGATGTATTAACGTGCTCGTAACATTAGGAGTTTCCTGTTAGGACCAGAGAGAAGGACGGATAACTTACACCAGTCTAAACAAACTCCATGGGCATTCTATGATACTAATTATATGCGTGCTATGAGTCCCTAGTATACCGTAAGCCACTTCGCAACCTCTACGCATGAACTCACAGCACTTAGCGTATGGAAAGAAGAAAGACTCTCCAACATTTCCCTAAATATCTAAATCGTGAGCGTCTTTTGTAGAATGGCATCGCAATTATTTGGAGGAAATTTACGGCTTACTATCGAGGTAAAGTCTAGGATCCTAATCACTCTGTCCATCGTCAAATCCTGATTATCCTACCCACCTTTGCCCGTGAAGACTTCACACTACAACACCCACTAATGGATTTAGATATTTCAGATAATTACTCAGAGCCAACCCTCATCTAAAAAAGTATGGAAAAGTAACCATATCAGTTTTCTACCTTCACTGCTGTCAGTCGCCAGCGCCTTTGTACGCGAATTAATGTCACGAGAAGCTCAAAATACTTTTTGTCATGGTCAACTTACACCCATTCTGAGTATTATTTTTTTTTTCATTTCTAATTTACATCCCAGTCGGTCAGACCAAATCCCTCTACCCAACTCAGCAGTGTAGTTTCCGAAGATATTCATAGCTTCGTGGAAGTAAAGGATGTTACCTTTCAAAACAGAGTGCAAAGTCCAAAAAAATTGGGTTATCGTCAATAATATGTACCCGACTATTAGTGTCTCTTAGCGATACATTTGTTTGAAATGAAGAATAGTCCAGGGCGAAGCACCGAGATGGATAGCAAGGTAGAACTTATCACAGAATGGATCCCGGTCCAGAAGATAGTGGACTTTGACTGCACCTTATATCTGGCGGTATCCTTACTCCTGCATTAAGGTTACGTACGGCTAAAAACATTTTGTTCCCTGTTCTTCATTTGTATATTTTTAGGCGTGGCTGTTACCACCTCAGATTCATGGATAGATTGGGCAGTTTTGCGAATCGAGACAAGAGATGAAGATTGCTTGATGTATGATATTGTTTCATATCGCAGTGAAAAGTACATCAAACAGGCAAACTGCCATTCCATTAATGTGCACACCGCAATCCAACTGCGCTACTGCTGTTAAAATTATTGCTGCAGGAGAGGATTGTTTACGCTAACCTCACCGCCTTTACTAACCCTGGCTTATTGGCCTCAGGAATCAAGTCGTGTCAGGTGCCGTGACGAGTCTGTACGAGAGGTCATTTTGACAAAATTTCAAATTGTACATTCGGAAGAGCTCTGGAGTGAATTATTTTTAGGCGTACCAATATTTTGGGACCAGCTCCTTACAGACTCAGTCCACAAATTAAATATCAATTCACTGACTAGAACCAGACCTTCAGCTTAGTTCAAAAGTAGATAAACTTTGCTGTAGATATCGCTCCTACTGGACTCCTTGTAGCATCCAAAAAAGTATTCAATTAATGCCCAGTATGATGATTTAACCTCGTATACGGTTTACTGGAAAAAGTAAGGGTTCAACGACCCAAAGTGAATTTTCATAGTGAATTCGGGGACATCGACTGATAGACTAGTATATTTAATCGGCCAGGGAAAGTCGACATGAAGCATATTTGGCTTAATGCGGAGAAATCTTTTGCCAAATGTACATGTAGGTTTTCGATTTCTTAACTTTTTCGTCGGTTGTCTTTCCGGCAACGTTTGGAGCGATTTTAGCCTCAAATTCTCTGCCAAACGATGTGAAATGCCAAGAGACATTTTTATTAAAGCGAACATCAAAACTTAATTTTCTTGATTTCTTTCTCATTGACCCTTGACCTTAGATCCTACTGCTGCTGCTTATTTTCAAGGCGCCAGCCTCACTAGCGGTACTTTCCAAGACTAATTGAGGGGCTTGAAGACTACTTTGTGCGCCTGTAACCATTGATGTATGATTATCTTCGGGTTGTAGTAGATAGGTAGGGCCTGGAGATTTCCATACCGGCCCACAGTTTTCGATCTCTGAAGTTCCAGCGGCTTCGTCAGAATCACTTGGATCATTTTTGGCCCTAGAAACCTCACCTTGGGCCTCTTCGCGCATCTTTCGAATCTTGATATAGTTGTAGGCAGCTATGGCGGCCATGGTGATTATAAGCCCAGAGATGTTGATCGGAGTAAGTTTATCATGGAAGATAAGGCCAGCAGCGGTGATTGTCACAACTTCTTTAAAAATTCCTGCTATAGAGAGGGTTACAACCGAGGTGCGTTGCAGCAGTGCAAATTCGGATGCCGTCATACAAAAAGCAATTACACCGGGGAAAAGAAGAAGCAGTGGGCCAAACAATAGTCCTTTTTCGTCCAAGAGAATTTGAAACCCAACGAATAGATTTGTAAAACCTTCCACTGGTATAGCGAGTAAAATGAGACTGAGAAACATTACAGGAGCAAGGAAAAATATCGATGAGAATGGATTGGAAGTAGCAGGATTCCTAAGTAAGAGTATTTGAGTTAGTCCCCAGCGGAATCCGGAGAAGAAGGCTGCCAGGATGACAAGGAAGAATCCAACGGGGGAGAAAGTTGTCTCGCCAGCGACCATCATTAAAACACCGAGGGTCATGGTAGCTATGATGAGAACAAGTCGTATCGAGGGATTCTCGAGGTTGAAGAGAAAAGCGAATAAGAGAACAAAAGCAAGCGACGAAGACTTGCACATGGCTGTAGAATATTAGTACGAGCACTTTTAGTGTAACAGCTAACTGACTGTAGAATGTGAGGGTAATAAATTTTAAGGATGTATTTCCGAGTCCAATATCTAGTCCCGTAGCAATGCCGCAGGGTCCAATTCGGGTGAGATAAAATTTATGGGTCATAAGCGGCTTCGGACTTGGCGAAAGGTCCGCATCGATGACAGGATCGCTGTCTTGAGGTGTTGGAGATGTGTCATTTCTCGGTCGAAGTTGTGGCCAGAAGTAAAGGACTAGACACGAGAGAAGAAATTGTACTAGCATATGAAAGCAGGTTGTGAAGAGTGGAAAGTGAAAGTTGAGATGCTTAGAGTCGAACATCCATTTGTTATACTATTCGGGTTAGTGACATAAAAGAAGCTAGAGGAGGAGATCCTAAACACACAATTGATATAGAGAGAGAGAATATGTACCACAGGGTTATTAGAAGCCCGTTTACAATACTCTTCCTGAGCACATGGTGGTCTGCCTCTTTCCTCTCCTCATCAGTCACTCGATGCTCGTTCACGATTCGTTGGTCTAGTAATGTGTTTCGCCGTTTTCTCTGTTTCGTTTTTTTCTTGTCCCGTCCTGTAAGTCCTGTCTCCTCATCGTCATGCAATCCATCGTCACTGAGATAATCTAGTGCTACATCTTCACTTGTACTTCCTTCTTCGAGGAGCTCAACATCTGGATTATCTGAATCTTCATTTGCAACACGAGTGAAGCTCATCGGGCCCTTTCGTTTCTTTCTGGTTTTTGAAGCGGTCATACTAGGGTCAACGCAGTTCATTAGACTGCTTCTGCGCCTTCTGTGACCACTCCGTCCCGGTTCCATGATGTCGAGTGGGTGCCAGTGAGCTGTGGAGCTGTAGCATTGGGGTACAGTAACCTTTCTACCAAATTAGCGGACTGAATTTTAAGAATCTAAGGCGATGTGATATTTTGTCGAAGTGGGTTGCAAACGGCAGTAGTGATAGCGCAGGGACGTCAAATTATGTCTTGTCCAGTGCCTGCAGAAGACGGGGGGCAGGGCTTTGTGATCGTCCTGATTATCTCAGTTTTAGGCAGGGTGGGTGAATCTCATTAAACCACCATATAAAATAGGTAGCTCGCACCACCATGATAAATCGAAGCACCACAGAAGCGGTTGTTGCCATGGTTCCAGTCAACAATGCGTTTGGCGATACAGGTGCGGTTTGGAGGTAGACGTGGTAGACCCGCAGACTTGGTTGTGCTTTCGCTCCCTTTCCAAAAGCATGTGCCACGTGATTTACGCGGCACAAACAACATGTCTCTCTACGGGAACAAATCACTTCACAGTATAGCTAACTTCTCTACACCAAGAGATTAGTATACTGGTCTGTCTGTAAGTATGTGTCAGGCCCGAAACTTTTAACCATTACTTTGCGTCAATATCCTTCAATCATTGCGATTAGTTTGCATCCTGAGAGCAAGCTTTCATGTTCATAATCAACGCTTGACCGCAATTGCCTTATCCTAATATCGGCCCGGAGTGGAGTCGATTAATTCAGGTCCACTACATTGACGGAATGAGTCTAGAATCGGGTCTACTCGGAGGTGGAGATAATATCCGCCAATCTTCACTTTTACCACCCCCGCTAGCATGAGACATATAAGACTACAGTTTACAGCATGGCAGAAAGATTCACTGGGACATCAGCCACTTGGTTCAGAAACATTCAAACTTTTCCATCTGTTGTTCGGCATATGGGGTGTCAAAGTAGCGATAGGTTCCTTGCACGGATTAGGCCGTCTAATCGGAAGAAGCAACGCCTCTGCGACTGTACAAAGGGCTAGATCGAGGAGCTGAGGCTTCGCAGTGCCTAGTGATGCAGGATCAGTGGAGGAAGTGGGGATAACCGAGCATATGCGGGACTACTTTTGCTGCAGCACAAGCCAGCAAATGAGAGACGATAAAGACTCTACCAAAGATTAGAAAGATTTGTATGGAATATTGCTAGTACTGCCGATCAACATATTCGACTACGGCATCGAACAGGTGATAAAAATGCATAAATACTGACGACCTTTTTCGGCATTCCCCATTCAACGAGCAAGTATGCGCGTTGCTAGCCGGTTGGCGTCCAAATACTTATCGAATCAAAGATAATACGATGCATTACTTCACGAAAAAGTCGTCCGTCTAGCCGCCGGCACATTTTCCTAGATTTCACTTCGTCATACATGGATGGCAGCATTGATAGCTTTCATCTCTTTTCTCACATCGGTACATATCCAAACTTCGGTTCGGGTAAGGTATGGAGTATGCAACATTAAGCCTGGTTGTTGTATGTGTGTATATAAAAGTTTATTTTACAAACCGAATCAGCAACTATCTAGCACATAGGGCTCTTTTCTGGCCCAGGCCACACCTTACACAGTGCTCCAATTTCCTTTTGTTACTTGTAAGATCATTGATATATTGCCCATGATGGAAATCCATTCAGCCCAGTGTTTACCCGTGGAATCCGGCCACCTTTTCCACGGAACCTTCTACCCAAAAAAATACAAATGGTAGCAATGGAAACGGCATGCGCGGGAAAAAGTCTCAAAAAACTTGCAGCCCCAGCCAGGCGAGGCCTTGACACCGGGACCACACGAGGTGCGCATATTCATCTAAATCTCCCTTCTTTGCAACAGTCGAGGCCGACTTGATCCAATCCACCATCTCTGTATCGGGTGCTGGGCACGCTCTTCGATCTCATAGGATGGCTTTTCCTCTATGATTAAGAGTTGGCGATGAGAAGGGTTTCGACTCTGTCACCTCATCTGATTGTGGTTAGCCTGATGAGAGTGTTGATTGGGAGTTGTGTTGAGAGATCAAAACGATGTAGACGGAGAAAGCAATTGGAAATCCTCATTGAAGTGAGGATTTTGTCACTCAATCTCGGCTCTGTAGACTCTACATTGATAGTTTGAGGTTCGTAGGGGATATCACTTACGGGTGTTGCAGTTTTACGTCTATTGTCGCTGCTCGTGCAATTCACGACAGCGAAACACTTGTCGGTAGCAGATTAAGTGACGCGGAATTCGATCGAGTATTCAAAGGCTCACCTGTGTTCAATAATCCAAGGTAGCCGATCAGTAGTGTTTTCTCTGCATCATCGTCGTCATCATCATACTGTGTGATCTGCTTCACACTGGAGTTTTCCAGCCTCATTGTACGGAAGCAGTCGGCGAGTGTCAGCCTCCCCTGACCCTGTCTGGGGAAGTAAAATCTCCGCGCACGCGCAGACACAGGCGGATGGGCGCATTTGATGGAACAAGGCATCCATCTCCCGATGGTGGAAGGTAATATCTACCGAGTTGGACATGATGTGGCCTATTCTAGTCGCAAAGCAAGAGTTTCATCACCCTCTTAGCCTTCAAGTGTTCATGGTGGTTAGGTTCGTGGGTATAGGGGCCGTATCAGAGCAATTTCCACACATGACAACGAGGCAATTACTAAGCATGCACTAGAGCGAAGCGAATAAACCCTTGACAGCGATGGAGAGTCTCCATTACCGGGACGGGCCTCTGAGGCCTGTGACCGGGTCAGAAAGGGGGAGTATTTGGCCACAGTAGTGGTCCGCGCACGGCGAATTAGGGGCTGCCCAGCGGACATCAGTTTTACTGAAATGTCGCATCTAGCAAACAAAACTTCGCGGGGTTCTCTAACTTTTGTCTCGCCACGGTCGACAGCGTGGCAGCATGTGTGCGAGAAAAATGCTCGTGGCAGGGGGGGTTCGGAGGCTCGCAGACCATGACATCCAACTGGCGCTTTAGCATTAGCGTCAACGACACCTTGGACCCCTGTTGGCCGCGTATATGGCGTCTCCAGGAGCGGCCTCAGGCCATGAAATTCTCCCATCTACAGCGTCTAGACCCATCGAGCGCACTGACAGTTCCCCGCAGGCCGACACAAGCCAGTTGAAGAACGAATCCTAGGCTTATCGGGATTAGGTCGTGGAGAGAAGCCATCGTTCGCCAACCTCGACATGCGTAAAATTGTCGCGGCTGCTGTGAAAAGCTTCCATTTAAGACTCTAACGGAACAATGCCTCGACGCGTCCACTACAATGGGTTTTTGACGCTCTATGTGGGCCGATATTGTACTAACGAGGTTATGAGAAGTCTAAGAATTGTTGCAATGAGTGTAACAGTCAACTTGGGTGGATATAGGATAGCGCTTTAAGTCTAACGTGTAGAAGACGGATATGTATTGTAGATCTGCTATAGTGATGATCATTGAAGATAGGAGTGGAAAAGGTTGATCATGTACAGAGGTCTAGCAGCAAGTACTTGTACACAAAGACGGTACACAAACTATACCATCAATAGCAATAACTCCCAACCATTCAGCCATTCAACAATTATATCATTAGATATACCTGCGTCATATGATCATATTATCATGTATGGCTGAGATATTGGTGTTGCCATTGCTGTGTGTTGATGACGTATCATTGAAACAGGATTAAATCATTTTATTGTCCTGTCTGAGTCTAAGATTATGTAGGACATGCAGGTCCTCTCTGCCTACAGGCCAAGGATACCTATGCCAGTAGTATATCCCCTCCTATGCCTCCCATACAGCTCCCCTCAAACAGTACCACCCCTCACAAGTCCTCATTCGATCATACACTTAGAGGAGCCCTTTGCCCTTCATTATCTCCCCTCTCCAACCAACAATACGATGGCCATTTGCGGGTGCATGGCAGCCGGGAAAAATCGCAAAAACCACTGGGTGCGGAGCTCTCCTAATACCGACATTAGGACTAAATCCGAAGACATAGTGACCCTTCTGAAGCGTTCGAAGAGGCCGGCCAGCAGGGCGCTGCAGACTTGTGTGTACCTCGGGAAATTCACACTCTGCCTTTCTAGCCTCCTTCCAACTCCTTCCCTAAGGTCGTGCTGGAATGTCAGAAAAGTCTTGACAGAGCGTGATTGCTGTATAGTAGCTTAGCCTAACTTCTTTTGTGCCGTCCAGGGCGCTGGGGAGTGCCGTTGACTCATCGACAAAAGAAGCCCTCCTGGCTAAAAAAGCCGAAATCTCGGTCTTGGCGCCCACAAACGTTCCAAAGTTGAATACTCCTCAAAAATATCAGTCCCGGCATGGTCTTCAGAGACCTGTTCCCCCTCTCGCACCACATCTCAGCTGACTATCCTTCCTCAAGATGTAGAGCCCCATTAGAGCATCAGTCCCCCATAAACCATGACCCGAGCTTGGTATATTATGACTTGATTTCCTCCTTGCGGGTATACGTAGCGTCGTAAATTTGTAGTCGGTGATGGCCGGTAATTAATGGGGCAAGCTCCTGTTTGCAATTGGAGTAACTTCTTTATTGGTTGTTCAGGCGAGATGAGGCGTGGTTAAAAGGAGGTTGAGGACTGAGATGAGGATGGTAAGAAAGGCATTGTCGAGAAGTTGTCAAATGGAGACATGCTTGAGGTTGCTTTCGACTTCGATTCGGATGCGATTCTTCTTGGCTATCCCAGATATGCAGAGCATACTGAGCCATTACACCGGCACCACTGGAAGGTGAAGAATTCGTCTTCGCCGGCATTGAAACAGGATTGATTGTTCTGTCAGTTACACCTGCTTAATACTAGCCATTTCAAGTTATGTGATCTATAAGTGGGCCTGATCACAACAGCCGACGACTCTGCCAAGTGTGGTAAGATACCCAGTACATGCTCAAAACTAATTTTGTCCCTTTTCAGACCGGTTAGCACGGTGGTAAGGCTATCTGGATACATGTACATTTTAGAAGTCTTCCTTAGTCTTGGATTCGGATAGGACTAAATTATTATTAATTTATTTTATTGTCCTCTGAGAGTCTTTGGCTGTGTAGGATGTGCCGGTCCTCTCTGCCTACAGGCCAAGAATACATATGCTAGTAGTATACCCTCATATGCCTCCAATACAGCTCCCCTCATTCAGTTACACCCCTCGCAAGCCCTGATTCGATCATACACTTAGAGCCCTTTGCCCTTCATTGTCTCCCGTCTCCAGCCAACGAAACGATGGCCATTTGCGGGTGTGTGGCAGCCGGGAAAAATGCCAAAAACCATTGGGTGCGAAGCTATCCTAATACCGACATTAGGACTAAATTCGAAGACATAGTGACCCTTCTGAAGCGTTCGTAGAGGCCGGCCAGCTGGGCGCTGCAGACTTGTGAGTACCTCGGGAAATTCACCCTCTGCTTTTCTAGCCTCCTTCCAACTCCTTCCCTAAGGTCGTGCTGGAATGTCAGAAAAGTCTTGACAGAGCGTGATTGCTGTATGGCAGCTTAGCCCAACGTCTTTTGTACCGCTGACTCGTCCACAATAGAAGTCCCAGCTCATTCGTCGAAACCTCAGTCTTGGCGCCTTCAAACGTTCCAAAGTTGAAACGCCTCGAAAATGTCAGAGCCAGCATGGCCTTCAGAGATCTCTTCCCACCCTCGCACTACATCTCAGCCGCCTGTTCTCCCTCAAGTTGTTTGTCCCCTTGAAGCAACAGCCCCCTGTAAACTATGACCCGAGCTTTGTATGTTATGTCTTAGTTTCCTCCTTGCGCGTATACGGAGCATCCTTAATTTGAAGTGAGTGATGGCCGAGCATTAATGGGGCAACTTCTTCATTAGTCGCTGAGGACTCGGATGAGAATGGGAAGAGAGGCATCGTCCAGGAGTCGTCAAATAGAGATATGCTTGGGATTGCTTACGACGTTGATTCGCATGCGATTACTCCGGTACCAGTGGAAGGCGAAGATTCGTCCTTGCCGGCTTTTGTTGTCCATTCCATGTGCGTGTTTAACATCGCTCGAGGGTGGGCAAGGATCATGGAAATTTCAGCAATGCTCCATCAATCAGCATGACCGGGATGGCCGTTCAGAGGCCTCCATGTATCCACTACCGTCCTGAATCCACCTTAGTCGGCCCCCCCGGTCCAGATAGCTTCTGGATTGTGCGTGCAGACTGGTCTCAGCCCTAGCCCTGCTACAACGGTTTTTCTTACTCACGGATGCCTCGCTCAAGGGCTCTTTGACCACACTCTCCACCAACTGGCTGCCTTTCCGATAAACTCACTAAACTGTCTAAACTATTCTCACTACCTCTACTATCTAAAAATATGAGCACGTTATATCGCACAATATCATCCGGACTGCGCTCTACCTCGACATTATAATGGTGCCTCTCCCACGTGAGAGGTGATAGATCTACACACCTAGCTACAATCTTGGCCTCTGAGGGGGACTATTCTCAACACCTGTCAGTGGTGTCCCCTACGAACCTCCAGCTCTCACTGTAGAGTCTGCAAAGCCGAGATTGCGTAACAAAGTCCTCACTTCATTGAGGATTACCTATCGCTTTCACCGTCTGCATTGTCTTCATCCCTAAGCACATCCCCCTATAACCACTATCATGTAGCTAACCACAATCAGATGAGGTGACAGAGTCGAAACCCTTCTCATCGCCAACTCTTAATCATAAAGGAAAAGCCATCCTATGAGATCGAAGAGCGTGCCCAGCACCCGATACGGAGATGGTGGATTGGATCAAGTCGGCCTCGACTGTTGCAAAGAAGGGAGATTTTGATGAATATGCGCACCTCGTGTGATCCCGGCGTCAAGGCCTCGCCTAGCTGCGGCTGCACGTTTTTTGAGACTTTTTCCCGCACATGCCGTTTCCATTGCTACCATTTTTATTTTTTTGGGTACAAGGTTCCGTGGCAAAGGTGGCTGAGTTCCATGGGTAAACACTGAGCTAAATGGCTATACAACAAGGGCAATTTATCAATGATCTTTCAAGAAACATGAGAGGCAAGGAGCACTGTACAAGGCGTGGCCTGGGCCAGAGTGGAGCCCAATGTGCTAGATAGTCTATGACTCAAGTAGTACAATAAATACTCACTCACAAACTTGGTCTCTGAACAGAGTGCATCCGGCACGTCTCGCGTTCAGTTGTCTTAGACAGTCTCTGACTGAAACTCGCATCCGGCCTGGACCGTGGCATCCTGAGCCCCGACGAGGCCGAGGTCTGTTCGCTTCCTCTGCGCCTGCCGGCCTTGCGGTCCATTCTTTTTTTAACATCAGATCTTAATTGCGTATGTAGCTACGGCACAATATCAACGAAAAATGCATAGTAGATGATTCAACATGAGGAAGAGAACTCGTGCCTCGGATTTCATTTGCAAGTATCACTACGAAGTTATGCCGGCTTTTTCTTCGCCCAGAGTCAACCCTCATCCGTGAATACCCACCCAGGGAAATGTCTCAAAAATCTAGACTTATCCATGTACTTTTCTCCGCGCGAAATGTGATCTTGGGCGTCTCCTTCCCAAGTAGCGTAGGTGCCCAGGCTTCTCAAACTATACCAGTAAACACCACCAGGAGGCGGAATACGGCACCATCCATCGTTGACTTGTGCTAATAGTGTCAGCTGCACTTTCGCAAGCGAAGTCTTGGCGGGTACAAAGCTCAATTCGTGAAACTTCTTGCCAAAATTCAAAATCGCACGCCCGTCGAGAGTGTATCCATCCTCCGTATCATCTTGTAAACTTGTCCCAATCCCTCTCACATCCGTCTCAAAGAACTGCCTCCCAGATTTGTGCGCCACGCTTTGCTTCCTCCGTCGGGTGTAAATATCGGCGTGGGCGTGTATTTGGCGGCTAGCTGAGGCCAGAGAATAGTCGATGAGAGGTGTGGTCATTGAAACGAGGATGTACAGTCTTACTTGTAAACTGGATGAGACTTGGGTAGGAGTCGAACTCGTTGGGAGTGAATGTTTGACATGGCAGAGAATTTTGAATCATTGTCTCGTGGGCCAACTTCTTTGGTATTGCGAAATTTGACCGAACTCGGCTCTGGGAGAATACTTCACTCCCAGCTTCGTAGAGGTGTTCAGTCTTGTCCTCCGGGTGGTCCATTCCAGCTGCCGCGTTAGCGTTGACAGTTTAGCCGGTAGCCTCGCTCATCTGCATCTAACGATCGAGAGCCCACTACTCCCGTTATTTCCCAGATCAAGGCATAGCAAGCCTTTCCAAGTGAACGAACTCTACTAGCTCAGACGAAATCTACGTGCTTCCTTGGACCTCATTCCTCACAGTCTTGAGTCAGTTGAGCTTGGGAGGTGTCGTGTCAGATATTCACAAATATATGGACTAGCACTCTTACCAGCGTTTCAAACTGCTACTCAAGGAATCTAGGGCCCATGGTATTGCTCGAAAAGCGCCAGTCTACAGCTGCCAGATGTTTGTCAAGTGCAATGAGGATGGTGCTGGTGATTGCGGCGTATAAGAGTGATGACAGCTCCAATCTACATTTCTGACATCAAGCATTCCAACAGTGATTCCTTCTACCTCTCTACTTTTCTTCGGCCTTCGCTATCTCCACTAAATCACTGGTTGATTCTCTCTTCCATCAATTCCATTTTGACTATTTTTGTTGCTGGTTTTACCAACTTTATAAGCCTTCTTCACCCAAGTTTCCACCACCAATTTCAGCATGCACTCTCGTGTCCTTCTTATTTCCCTCCTGGTTGCCACGGTCAGTGGCAACATAATCGACGATTTACGTCCCATCGCATCTTCAGGTCTGTCGGCTATTAAGAACAACAAAGACGCATCAGTCGATCTTGCCGTTAAGGTTAATACTAAGAGAGCCGATGATGAAATGTGCAATGACGGTAACGACCGAATCCCCGGGCGCTACATGTTCACTACTGATTCTTCACAGCAACCAAGAGAAGTGATGCCACTGCCGCTGACGCTGGTGGTGCTGGCGGTGCTGGCGGACCTTTCGGCAAATGCGTGCCCAAAATGATTTTCGCTGGTGGCTTGGGTAATCGACCTGAAACCGAATTCACATTTCAATCTAGCGACCCCATCTGTAGCGAGGGTCAACAAGAAGCCTTGAATCCTAGTATCATCGCTAATCATATGAAGAATGTGGTGGACACCAAGTGCGATGCCACCGATGAAGGTAAATCTTTGGCCGCAGCTGCCGTGGCCAAGGTCGCCGCCATACAAGATAAAGATCAGTCCGCAGCCGATGCATGGAATGAAGCCCTTGGTCTTGCTTAAGGGGATGTGACCTCCGACAGGCCCATAACAGTCGGTATTATCAGCCGCGTCTATTTGGATAAACAATATGAATCTCCCTAACCTCAATATTCTGAGCTGGCCGGCCTAGAACTTGCCATTTGAATATTCAGGAGTGCAATGCCGCCGTGTGGGAGGATGACTGATGAGAAATAGTCGAGTGGCAGATTAAAGCTTCGTATGGTATGATGGGATGTGGAAGTTTTTATTATAGATTATCATTAAATAATGTCTCCCATCAATCAATTTCCTTGTACTGGTGAATTATTGACCCGGTCTCTACTCGCGCCCAATACTCGAGTCTCTTGTCATTTTTCTTGTCAGATGGAGTCTGAGAGGTGTTGAAAATGGAGGCCGAGTATTTTATCCACGTTACTGACACGATATTACGTGTAGGAAAGGGGGACTATTCTCAACACCTGTCAGTGGTGTCCCCTACAAACCTCCAGCTCTCACAGTAGAGTCTGCAGAGCCGAGATTGAGTAACACCTTTTCAACTTTGAGCTGAGTTATCTCCCCCTCCGTCAAAGATACGCTTCCGATAACACATAAGACGACCACGACGACGATAATGATGCTAGGAATGAGGAAGGATAATGCGGTACCAAACGCTACAACGGTAGTCAGAGAAGCCCTCTTCATATTACAACATGTGCTACCCACCGGCGGGCGAACAAAAAGTCCACGAAAGCAAAGTAAAAGACCCTTCCGCCCTCAAGACAAGCAGATTTCGACTCGTCAAAAATATCGTCCCTTCTAATCTATACTTCCGAATCTACTAGCCAGGAGGGCATCTGAAATACATGAGTTACCCGACGACCCCACGTCCGTAACGACTTTTGGATGCTAGGCTAGGCTCCTTCACGACAGTCACTCTCGACCAAGACTTTTCTGACATCCTTTCACGATCTTCGGTTTGTCCTGCGGCATGAATCAGGAAAAGAGGAAGGAGGAGGCTAGGAAGGTTGAAAGACGCTCTTAGGTATACACAGGTCTGCTGCGCCCGGCTGGCCGGCCTCTTCGTCATAGGAGAGCCCCGCACCCAGTGGTTTTTGAGACTTTTCCCTGCAGCTACACACCCGCAAATGGCCATCGTTTCGTTGGCTGGAGAGGGGAGATAATGACTGGATAACGGCTCCTCATAGTGTGCACTCGAATGAAGACCTGTGGGGGTATTACTGTTGGAAAGAAGTCGTGAAGGGGGCATAGGAGGGAGTACACTACCCGAGGCATAGATACTCCCGGCCTGTAGGCAGAAAGGACCTACCTGTCTTTTACATAGTCATAGACTTTATAGGACAATAAACACAAACAAACATACGTGTAGGAAACAGTGTAATTATGAAGCTAGCGTAGTACGTGACATTTTATATATTGTCTTAGCCGGCTAACGCACTTGACGTCAATTCGACATGTTCCATACATCAAAAAGAGGTTGGGATGAGTATAATGGCAGCCCTTTTGGTTACCTAATGAATTCCTGAGCAGCTGTATGTCGTGTGCACGAGGAGTTTCTTGGGGGATTTCTATGCTTAGATAGCCCCACAATCGTTTGTTTTAGCTTAACCTCTATATTGCTCACACTAGTAATTACAGCGCAAGCCTCCCACTCTTATAGCCGTCGTTTTCTTTCATTTTAGGAATGTTTCGTCCACTCCATTGCGCGATATGTCCGGCACGAGGTCCACCGTCCTTGGGTCTGCTAAATATGAGATTTAGCCACCATCATTGCCGCAGGAGGAATCGCAGGATAAGGCGCCTCGCTTGTCCTCGAATCCCCGTACCCTCTTCTCTACCCATCTCAGGCGCAATGAATTAATCACTCGACTATTGACTCCTCTCCTGGATGGCGGGGTAAAGCGTGACGGTCTGAGAGTCATCGATTGCGCGAAGGAGATGGAAACGTGGATGATGCTCCAGATAGAACACAAGGCCTGGCTTGCCCTAGATCACCGGGCCCCCCACTAACCCTCTCATAGTGTTATGGGCTGCTGCCTCATGCACCCGTAACCGGAGTTTACCCGGCTAGCAACAGGCGTCATTCCTAATTTAGTTAGGATCATGCAACTGCTTATGTAAAGTCCAGGATTCGACGCGACGCGTAGTCATTTTTTTGCCTCACATTTTAATCGCATATGCATCTACCTAGCTACGACACAATATCAGAAAAAATGTACAGAAAAAACGACTCGATATACAAATAGAGCACTCATGCCTCGGATCTCATTTGCAAGTACCACTGCTAAGTTATGGCGGCTTGTCCTTCACCGCAATTCAGCCCTCATCCGTGAATACACACCCAGGGGAACGTCTCAAAAACCCTGAGTTATCCAGACATGCCTTCATCATCCACTGAACTTTTTCCGCACGAAATGTAGTCTAAGGTGTCTCCTTCCCAAGCGGAATAGGTGCCCAAGCTACCCAAAATATACCAGTGAACACCACCAGGAGGCGGACCACGGCACCATCCATCGTTGACTTGTGTTTATAGTGTCAGCTGCACAAAGCTCAATTCGTGAAACTCCTTGCCAAATTTCAAAATCACACGCCCGTCGAGTCTGCATCCATCCTCTGCATCATCTTGTAAACTTATCCTAATCCTTCTCACGTTCGTCCGAAAGAACTGTCTCCCAGATTTGCGCGCCACGCTTTGCTTCCTCCGTCGGGTATGAATATTGTCGTGGGCTTGTATTTGGCGGCTAGCTGAAGCCATTGAAACGAGGATATACAAAGTCTTACTTGTAAACTGGATGAGGCATGGGTAGGAGTCAATCTCGTTGGGAGCGAAAGTTTGAATGATTGCCTCGTGGACCAACTTCTTCGGTATTGCGAAATCTGACCGAACTCGGCTCTGGGAGAATACTTCACTCCCAGGTTCGTAGAGGACACCACGTACAGGTGTTCAGTCTTGCCCTCCTCTCTGCTGCTCAATAGTATTGGTAGAAGTAAGATTATTTGATATATCACCATTAAAATACAACAGGTTATGGCCCTTGCGCTTCCGCGTTGTTTTATTTTTATTTAAGTCTACCATATACCATATACCTCTCATCTTCTATCATGTACCACATACCGTCTTTAGTCTACCACTCACATTTTACCATCCATCATCGACACTGCTCAAAGCTCATAATTTGTAAATATTTCACTCCACACCATCGATATTCCCACATAATAAAAATAAGTAAATAAATAAAATGGGTAAATATGGTGGTACAATACCCACAGGTCGAGAAAATTTCACTCTATGGCAGGGCAATCTTGAAGTGGAATTAGCTGCCACGAAGCTCAAACGGTTTCTGAAGCCGGAGTATTGTATTCTGCCCCTACCCAAAAAGGAGTCTGAAGTTGATATGGAAGATTTTTTAATAAGAATTGAAGAATGGGAATATAGGCACGCACAAGCCTTTAAGATAATCCTCCAGAGCATCGACCATACAAATAGAATTGCAATCCAGAGCTGTCGCACGGTAGCAGCAGCATATGAAACCCTAAATTCCCGATATGGTATAAGAGACACAGCTCTCCTTGCTCAGTTGCTCTCTCAACTGTTTGCAGTTCTAAGCATGAAACAAAGCACTGTTACAGAGAGATTTGACCTTATTATCAACTTAACAGCACAAATTGCAGAGCAGCAACAAGATGCAGTCATACCGGATATTATACAAGCAGTCATTCTTATGCGAAGTTTACCTTTTGAGTACGATACAACTATTGAAATTCTTACGAACAAGGGAAAATTTCCTGGTATTCATGAAGTCTTTCAGGCCGCCAAAAGCACTGAAACAAAGTTTAGTGAATCTCCGAAGGGATTGGAAATTGCAGATGTTGTACAATTCAAGAAGAGAGCTGCCACTAAAGTCTGTCGGGTATGTAAAGAAGACCATGTTAAGCCTCAATGCCCCATGTGGCTAGCGTCTGATGGTGGAAGGAAATTCAAAAATTCTGGCCTTAAATGGTATGAATGGCAGGAAAATCAGAAATCTAAAAAGCAAGTTGCAAATTCGGTCAATGTATCAAACTTAGACTCAACTGTTCACTTCTCTGATAGCGATACTGAATCTGAAATTTCAACTTATATCTGTGCTGCCACGTCAAGATCACAAAATAGTGCTTGGGGCCTCGATTCAATGTGTTCATGTCATCTAACCCCATACAACGATCTATTCATTAGCCGCATTGTCCCTACTAAGATTCCAATTGAAGTTGCTAATGGAACAACTACTTACTCAAAAGGCAGGGGTGATGTGCGCATACACTGGAAAAATCCAACTTCACAGCGCCTATGTTCTACAATCAAACGTAATGTATTATATGTACCAGATGCCTCTATTAGCTTAATATCACTGGGAATGCTTGCTGGGAAAGGTCATGAAATGAAATATGATAGTTCAAGTATGACAATATCCGCTTCTGATGGGCAGCTTATCCTAAAGAGTGTTCGATTGAATATAGTTTGGATAATACCCAAATTTTAGGATCCGCGAATAGTTCTTTGAACAAAGCAGACCTTCTTCATGATCGACTAGGTCATCCTGGGCGACATATAACAATGCGAATGGCGAAAGCTATAAACGGTATTGCACCTACAGTCAATCTTAATTACAGTTTTTGCCGGTCGTGCAAAGAAGCTAAAATGCCGAGAAATATAAGTAGGTAACCTATGAGGGAAGTTTCTAGACCATTAGAAAGAATACATATGGATATTTGTGGCCCCCTTCGAACAATTTCATTTCATGGTAATAGGTACATGCTTACAATCACAGATCAATTTACAAACTTTAAATGGGCTATATTTTGGAATTCAAAGAAAGACCTAGCGCAATTCATCAATAAATGGTGCTCTCGTGTAGAAAATGAACGAGAAATAAACGAAAATAATGAAAAACTTCAGGCCATCAGATTTGATTGCGGCACAGAATTCTTGAATAAGAATATGAGAATCTGGGCAGCTGGGCAGCTGGTAAAAATATTTCTCTAGAACAAGCTGTTGGCTATCGACCAGAGGCAAATAGTGTTGCCGAGCGAGCTAATCGTTCAATAATGGAAAAAGTCAATAGTTTACGATTTCGAGCGGGTCTCGCCGATAAATTCTGGGAACTTTCATGCAGAGCTACAATTTATTTAATCAACCGACAACCAATCGGTGGGAAATATATAACCCCCTGGACCATGTGGCATAATGAAACTCCTGATATTAGTCACTATAGAACTTGGGGATATGCTGCGTATGTCCATATTCCAAAAGAAAAAAGAGGGAAATTAGATAAAAAGTGTTGGAAAGGAATCTTTGTGGGCTATAACACCAAATCACCAAAGATTTATCATATTTGGCATCCAGAGAAGAACATACTGTGTGAAGCACAATCTGTTGAGTTTGATGAGAATGATTTTTCATCTGATGATAAATTGCATGATTTATCAGGAAAATAAAATTACAACCCACCGATAAGCCTGATGATGAATCTGATAATGATTCTGGTGAACCTAATGTACCTAATAATCTTAATCTCAATAATGAACCTCTAAATAATAACCAAGAAAAACAACATCCGAATCTGTTGGAAAATGCCGAAACACATGGTTGAGTAGTTTGGTCGATATGCTTGAGTCTTAAAGAGCTTGTACGGACTAAAACAAGCCGCGCGGGTATGGTACTTACTGCTCTCTGAATTCCTAGTTTCAATTTGCTTCACTTGTCTCCCGATGGACCAGACTATCTTTAGGAATGATAAAACTAAAGTAGTCATTGGTATACATGTTGATGACCTGATTATTACCGGCCCAATTGATCAGGCGATTGCGAATCTCAAAGAAGGCCTTAATAACAGATTCAAAATGAAGGATCTTAGGATTGCTAGAAATGTTCTTGGGGTGAAAATTACGCAAAGGGATGACTACTTAATTATTGACCAATCTCAATACGCCAGAAGTATCATAAATGATTTTTCTATGTCTGGGACAAAGATATATTCAACCCTAATGGCGACTGATGCCGTTAGTGAACTAGAGCGGACACCAGGGAGACCCTGTACTAACGAAGAGTTGACAAGTAATTGGAGTCTCCTCGGAAAGCTAATGTATTTGTGTAATACAAGACCGGATATAATATTTGAGACTCATAAAATGGCACAATACTCCCATAAGGCATGTCAGAATCATTGGATATCACTTCTTCGAATCTTAAGTTATGTTGAAGATACAATTGACTATGGCATAAGATATAGACGTGGAGATTTTGAAACCCCTTGTGACGAGCTTTGCCCGGATTGGGACTGGTCACTAGGACCACTCCGTCTCCGAGGGAGTACGTATCAGATGGGGAGTTGATACAGGAGAAGAGTTTTGCCTGGGAGAAAGGATGATTCTTAGGGGGCCAAGGAAGAGAGTTGAGACTAGTCCACGCAGAGCTTATAACGGATGGGAGAGTACGTGGTAGATTGTCTTCCCAAGGAAGAAGTTATTAATTCCTAACGAGTTATTGTCTTTCAAGTACATCTGATTTCATTAAACCCTTACACCCCTTATTACAAGGTGGATAATAACGTCGAAGTTTACTGTGGAAGTTCAAGATCTACTGATCTAGTTACATTTGCTGATTCAGATTACGCTGGAGACCCTGGTGATGGAAAATCTATTATAAGGGTCATCATGATGCTAAATAGAGGAGCAGTAGCTGCAGTCAGTAAGAAGCAGACTAGCGTTGCAACATCTACTACAAATACAGAGTATATAGCAGCAAGTGAGGGAGCAAAAATCGCAATTTGGGGAGACAAATTAATATCACATATCACGGGAAATCCGGGAAATTCAATCCCACTCCTGCTGGTTGATAATAAAGCTTGTATACAACTTCAAAGTGGGCTCTCAAATACATCTAAAATTAAACATGTGGATGTGGCATGCCACCAAATAGTTGATGAAATAAATAAAGATAAACTAGAAAGTAGGTGGATAAGGGGTGATCAGATGTTGGCTGATGGATTAACGAAACCTTTACCCGGACCAATGTATAAGTGGAAGAGAACTGCTATTGGAGTAGTCAAGATTGTGGAAGCTGATCATCAGAGATATGGGAAGTGTTGTGATTGGCAGGTATTAGCCAAAGATAGCCACGTGATATTTATTATGCACGGACCTTTGTATATCTCTGCTGCTCAGTAGGCTTGGTAGAAGTCAGACTGTTTGATATATCACCATTAAAATACAATAGAAAGAATGTACAGAAAAGATGACTCAATTTACAGTAAGAGCACTCATGCCTCGGATTTCATTTGCAAGTACCACTGCGAAGTTATGGTGGCTTTTTCTTCACCCCAAGTCCACCCTCATCCGTGGGGGACTACAGTCAGACCCCTGTTAAGACGATCATGGTTAAGCCGATATTGCCGTTTATACGAAATTCTTTCAGGAACAGACTTCGTTCTCACACATTTACCGATTACACGTTTATCGTCCTTCAACCTCTGAATATCATCTTAACCAGGGTTTTTTATTAAATTGGTGCTCATAAAGCCGCCAAAAAAGGAATCTCTGTAGCGCAACGACGTGCTCTGCGACGATGGGCGCACCGCCAGGTCCCAAAACCAACACAAAAACCGTGCATTGAGTGGTTCTTCGCTGAGTACGGCCATCGATTAAGCCAGTCCACAGTCTCCGAGTCCTTGAGCAAGGTAGTATTCAGGACTGCAAAGTATTCTACAGACAGTACTGGCTCCGCGTTGTTCTACAAGCAATTGAAGAGGGTACAGATCCACAATCAAGTATCAATATTCGACTAGCAATTCGCTGCATCCTACAAAGTTAGAATAACAAAGTTGCAAATACACGAGTCATACTTGCTTTCGGAAATCGACTCTTATTTCCAAGCCAATTGCGCTTCCTACGTCTGTACTTCCAACCGGACTTTCTGAATTGTTTAATGAGGTAGTCAGAGCAGGAGACATACGAGATTCAATGGCAGTAGATAATTTTCTTAATCCAATTGAGGAGGAAGAGGAAGAGAATATGATGCTTGACGAGCCAATGATCTTACAAGAGGTGATAAGAGAATATTTGGGAGCAAATCAAGACGAAGAAGAAGAGGTAGTACAAGACGAACAGCCTTTGTGGACAGCAAAAGAGGCCGAAATGGCTCTGAAAGTGTTGATTGAGTGTACTGAGAGTCAAGATTCTCTTAATTCGAGGTATCTGAGAGTAT
Organism: Blumeria hordei DH14; assembly: GCA_900239735.1. Lineage (NCBI taxonomy): Eukaryota > Fungi > Ascomycota > Leotiomycetes > Helotiales > Erysiphaceae > Blumeria > Blumeria hordei. The sequence goes on along the minus strand of OENG01000033.1, from coordinate 5,505,903 downwards.
TAGAGCGATTAGAGACGGCAATTGGGAGAATAAAAGAGGCTTCAATAGTACAAAGTAGCCTTGATAGCTGGATTAGATAATCATATCCCTGTAAGCGATATCCTCTATATGACGATATTTTTCACGGCCGCGATTACATCGTCTTAACAGGGGTCTAGCTATATTCTCAACACCTGTTAGTAGTGTCCCCCACGAACCTTCAGCTCTCAATGTAGAGTCTGCAGAGGCGAGATTGAGTAACAAAGTCCTCACTTCTATGAGGATTCCCAATCGCTTTCGCCGTCTGCATCGTCTTCATCCCTAAGCACATCCCCCTATCACCACTATCATGAAGCTAACCACGATCAGATCAGATGGTAGGGTCGAAGCCCATCTCATCGCCAACCCTTAATAATGGGAGAAAAGCCATCCGATAAGTTTCCGGAGCGTAGCCAGCACCCGATACGGAGATGGTGGATTGGATCAAGATGGCCTCGAATGCTACAAAGAAGGGAGATATAGATGAATATGCGCACCTCGTGTAGTCCCGGTGTCTAGGCCTCGCCTTGCTGGGGCTGCACGTTTTTCGAGACTTTTTCCCGCGCACGCAGTTTCCATTGCCACCAATTTTATATTTTACTGGGTACAAGGTTCCGTGGAAAATTTGGCCGAATTCCACGGGTTAATACTGAGCTGAATGGCTATTCATCAAGGGCAATATATCAATGATCTTTCAAGAAACATGAGGGGCAAGGAGCACTGTACAAGGGGTGGCCTAGGTCAGAGAGGAGCCCAAGGTGCTAGATAGTCTTTGACTCAAGTAGTACAATAAACAAACACACACAAACCCTCATCCGTGAATACCCACCCAGGGAAATGTCTCAAAAATCTAGACTTATCCATGTACTTTTCTCCGCGCGAAATGTGGTCTTAGGCGTCTCCTTCCCAAGTGGCGTAGGTGCCCAGGCTTCTCAAACTATACCAGTGAACACCACCAGGAGGCGGACCACGGCACCATCCATCGTTGACTTGTGTTTATAGTGTCAGCTGCGCAAAGCTCAATTCGTGAAACTTCTTGCCAAAATTCAAAATCGCACGCCCGTCGAGAGTGTATCCATCCTCCGTATCATCTTGTAAACTTGTCCCAATCCCTCTCACATCCGTCTCAAAGAACTGCCTCCCAGATTTGTGCGCCACGCTTTGCTTCCTCCGTCGGGTGTAAATATCGGCGTGGGCGTGTATTTGGCGGCTAGCTGAGGCCAGAGAATAGTCGATGAGAGGTGTGGTCATTGAAACGAGGATGTACAGTCTTACTTGTAAACTGGATGAGACTTGGGTAGGAGTCGATCTCGTTGGGAGTGAATGTTTGACATGGCAGAGAATTTTGAATCAATGTCTCGTGGGCCAACTTCTTTGGTATTGCGAAATTTGACCGAACTCGGCTCTGGGAGAATACTTCACTCCCAGATTCGTAGAGGTGTTCAGTCTTGTCCTCCGGGTGGTCCATTCCAGCTGCCGCGTTAGCGTTGACGGTTTAGCCGGTAGCCTCGCTCATCTGCATCTAACGATCGAGAGCCCACTACTCCCGTTATTTCCCAGATCAAGGCATAGCAAGCCTTTCCAAGTGAACGAACTCTACTAGCTCAGACGAAATCTACTCAGGTCGATGACAATATCTACGTGCTTCCTTGGACCTCATTCCTCACAGTCTTGAGTCAGTTAAGCTTGGGAGGTGTCGTGTCAGATATTCACAAATATATGGACTAGCACTCTTACCAGCGTTTCAAACTGCTACTCAAGGAATCTAGGGCTCATGGAATTGCTCGAAAAGCGCCAGTCTACAGCTGCCAGATGTTTTTCAAGTGCAATGAGGATGGTGCTGGTGATTGCGGCGTATAAGAGTGATGACAGCTCCAATCTACATTTCTGACATCAAGCATTCCAACAGTGATTCCTTCTACCTCTCTACTTTTCTTCGGCCTTCGCTATCTCCACTAAATCACTGGTTGATTCTCTCTTTCATCAATTCCATTTTGACTATTTTTGTTGCTGGTTTTACCAACTTTATAAGCCTTCTTCACCCAAGTTTCCACCACCAATTTCAGCATGCATTCTCGTGTCCTTCTTATTTCCCTCCTGGTTGCCACTGTCAGTGGCAACATAATCGCCGATTTACGTCCCATCGCATCTTCAGGTCTGTCGGCTATTAAGAAAAACAAAGACGCATCAGTCGATCTTGCCGTTAAGGTTAATACTAAGAGAGCCGATGATGAAATGTGCAATGACGGTAACGACCGAATCCCCGCGCGCTACATGTTCACTGCTGATTCTTCACAGCAGCCAAGGGAAATGATGCCACTGCCGCTGCCGCTGACGCCGGTGATGCTGGTGGTGCTGGCGGTGCTGGCGGACCTTTCGGCAAATGCGTGCCCAAAATGATTTTCGCTGGTGGCTTGGGTAATCGACCTGAAACCGAATTCACATTTCAATCTAGCGACCCCATCTGTAGCGAGGGTCAACAAGAAGCCTTGAATCCTAGTATCATCGCTAATCATATGAAGAATGTGGTGGACACCAAGTGCGATGCCACCGATGAAGGTAAATCTTTGGCCGCAGCTGCCGTGGCCAAGGTCGCCGCCATACAAGATAAAGATCAGTCCGCAGCCGATGCATGGAATGAAGCCCTTGGTCTTGCTTAAGGGGATGTGACCTCCGACAGGCCCACAACAGTCGGTATTATCAGCCGCGTCTATTTGGATAAACAATATGAATCCCCCTAACCTCAATATTCTGAGCTAGCCGGCCTAGAACTTGCCATTTGAATATTCAGGAGTGCAGTGCTGCCGTGTGGGAGGATGACTGATGAGAAATAGTCGAGTGGCAGATTAAAGCTTCGCATGGTATGATGGGATGTGGAAATTTTTATTATAGATTATCATTAAATAATGTCTCCCATCAATCAATTTCCTTGTACTGGTGAATTATTGACCCGGTCTCTACTCGCGCCCAATCCTCGAGTCTCTTGTCATTTTTCTTGTCAGATGGAGTCTGAGAGGTGTTGAAAATGGAGGCCGAGTATTTTATCCACGTTACTGACACGATATTACGTGTAGGAAACAGTGTAATTATGAAGCTAGCGTAGAACGTGACCTTATGTACATTGCCTCTAAGGTTGAAAATGTGAAGCTTGAAACTGGGTTGTTTAAGGGATTAGCCCTGCAGGCGCAGCTGGGCTAGCTCGTAATAGGTTAGCATGTCTCTCCGCATTACCCCGCTCTCCATGGAGTATGATCCAATCGTCTTGTTCTAACAATCGCTTAGAGAAACACATTTTATACAACATTTTTGACTGCCTAATCATCACAGCCACAGAAACATCGGAGGACGAAGGCTGAGCACCTGTCAGTGGTGTCCTCTACGAACCTAGGAGTGAAATATTCTCCCAGAGCCGAGATTCAGGCACGAACAATGGTGGGATGAATTTTATTTGATGGATTTTCGGCTTGAGGGAGTTTTACTCGGTATTTTGGTCGAAAAATCAGTCGACAGAGATTTCACAACCGCAAGAAAGTCGAACAAAAACTCATCACTACCAACATACGATTCACGGATGGACCAAGGTCTGTCTGGGGGTCGTATTCAAACAACCGCCATTTCTCTAGCTCCCCATATATTTGCAACGAAGCATTTCTCAGTCGGTCCTATACCTGCGACCCACCTCCATACTCGTCAGATCACCTACCTAAACACGCCCTAATGAGGAAAGTCATGATGGAAACGGGACTTGTACAAAGGAGGAAGAAAAGGGAAGATACACCGAGGGGATTACACAATTCCCCAATGACGACAACAACCCAACGGTACGATATGAAAGTGCAAGGCTAGAGCAACGATGAGATATTGGACAGCAATTATATTTCGGAGTTAATGAGGAATTTGCGCTTCGGCGCGTCAAAAGAGGGCTCTCTGGACGGTTGGGCTTGACATGATTCAACACATGGGTGAAGTCTGAGGTGGTCCGGTCATTTAGATGGGACGAGGTAGATGTTCTTAATGGTAGTTAACCTGACCCAGCCCGGCCCCACTCGTGCTTAAGCTCCAGTAGGAGTGCGACGGGAACCAATGTACCTAGCACGTAAATGAACAAGAACAAGAACAAGAGAACAGCCACAGAAACTTAAGACCACGATCAATTCATCCTCTATCCTGGCAAACAATGTCTCTCGAAAAGTCTGCTTCAGATACTGAAGTTGTCAGGTACCTAACTCGCGATCAATGCATTGAAATAAGAGCAATAAGAAGACTTGGCTTGACATTACAACATATTTCCGACGAACTTGGCTTCACAAGAAGGCAAGTGCAATATGCGCGTGCTCGAGAGACTGATAATCCTACACGTCGCAAAGGATGCTCATCTGAATTAAGCACGGAACACGTTGATGAGCTTGAGGCTTTCGTCCGGGAAAATCCAGAAATTCTATACATGCACGGCAATGCACCATGTCACAAATCATACTCAACGATTGAGGCGCTTCGAGAGGCTGGAATAACGCCTATTAGATGGCCACCTTGCTCTCCGGACCTGAACCCGATCCAGTCATTGTGGAACAGCTTAAAAAATTACATTCAGGTAAACAGTGCGGAGATAAATGGGATCAAACTTGTGCGCTATGCCTCGTTGAAGACATTGCTACAGGCCGCATGGGACTCTATACCTTCTGAGGAGCTATTGTCACCAGTTGGTAGCATGCACGAAAGATGTGTAGCGGTGATAAAGGCAAATGGAGGGTACACAAAGTATTAGGATGGAGCAGACTAAAACAAAGCATGTAGAACGGTTTCATTTCAGTTGCAAGCCATACTGAGGGCTTCGATGTATACTTTTGCAACACAGAGCAATTATTTTTGAAATAGATGTGTACTTTTAGATAATATCAATTGATTTTTTTAATTTTTAATTTTAAATGAGGACCATTGTACCTTTCATTTAGAGTTGAAAACCATCCCCATACTTTAGACATTCACGGAATATAGTTGGATAGGACCCCTTGCTTGCATAACTTGTCGAGTAACTAGACATGGGCCTGCATAAAGATTATACCAATTAGGGCATTTGTACAGGGATCTAACCCCAGTTATTTTGACAATTATACTGTAACACCCCATAAGACACAGTAGTGTTACAGGCTGCTGCCTCATCTACCTGGAACCTGAGTTTATCCGGCTCGCAACAGACGTCTTTCCTAATTTAGTTAGGATCATATAATTGCATATGTAAAGTCCAGGACGAGACGCGATGCGTAGCCTCTATACTCTGGTAAATCCCCACTAATTTATTTTCCCTTTTAGATGGAAAATAACTATCATTTTTGACACGTGTTTGCGAGAAGCCGACGTACCGTTTCTCTCTCATCTTTCTTTTAAAGCTCTAGAGGTGTCTGGAATGATAGAAGTGAGGGTTGGCCGTCAAGTTGATATTGAATGGAATTTAAGCTATTGAACATTCCAGGATCAGAGAGGTCATAATGTATTGAGCTTATTTGTCAAAGTATTCGACACTAATTCAAGTCTAATTATTTAGGTTCTACCTCGCTTAGATGGAAACATTGTGTTGTGATTATGTGATGGCAGAACATTCCCACCACCGACATCATTACCAACTGAGACCTCACCAAAGTTGGTAGCGGTCGAAGATGTGTACTTTTCGTCTACTCCGCACTGCGCGCAATTGGGTCTGATATATTTAGATTTCAACTCTTTCCTTGCCGTCCCTCATTTCCCCACTGCACACACACATTCTCAGCAACTTCAGGTTGATATCCTCGAATAATTGCCTGTAAATAGCTTGGTTGGAAGAATAGTTTGGAGTATTGAAGGGGAGTGCAATATCCAACTTGAACTAGTATTGATGTTACGGCGTGCCGTGGCTTATATCTAGATGGCCGTTTGCCGACGGCATAGAGATGTCCGGTGGTGAATTCGAGAGAGACGGAGAGCCGACGAAGTGCTAAGACGAGAAGAAAGCAGGATTGCGAGAAAAATACTACAATAATATAAAAAGATTGTGGAGCTGGAGAACTATTTTGTTATAGCTCCAGCTTCCCTAAGTAAAAGTAGCTATCTAACACAATTAAACTAAGACTGTAGTAATTTCTCATCATAACTCAAACTATGACCTCAACCATATCCATCCGAGTTGGCGCATTATCTAGTCTCACCATATAAGTTTTGAGGGTGAGTCGAGAACCTGTTCCGTCAACTCTATCCTCAGACCCTCCGCTTAGGCTCTGCTTCAAGAGTTTCTCGTCGTGATAATTGACTCGATTAGTCTTGATTTTTTCTTCGTGATTGGCGTAGTCGAGAAATCTCTTCAAACCATGAGTTCCGACCCTTCACAGCCCAGCATCGCTCCTTCTGACAGGAATCGCAGTTAAGAAAGAGTCGGCTCGTTCGCCGGAGGAACGACTGAATTTTGCCTCTGAGAAAATATTGCGCCTTAAGGTTCGTAGAGGACACCGCGTACAGGTGTTCAGTCTTGCTGTCTCAGACCATGGGTTGTCGCTTCGACAGACCTCACATAGTAGATGGAAGTTAGCATCTTGTCAGTATCTGCTAAAAGTCTAGATTGTACATGCAAAATTTGGGGAGCTTCATGCGAGTGTGATGTGAATGGAAGAAATGTGAGAGCAAAAACAAGGATAAATAATGAATTATGTCCTGGCATGAGTCAATCGTAGCACTGAGGATCCCGAATTGATAGACCTCTAGGTTAGTACGAGGCTATCATAAATAGTAATGCTTATGTAATGTTGTCATGTCGGAGTCCGGGCGCAAGATAAGGAATACTGTACTTATATAGACAATACCCTGTATGAATAGAAAATCAAGTTACATCTAGTCTCAAGCTCTACTAAACATATTGGTAGTTTGGAGCCACGAAACAACCGTAACCTACACCATCTTAAAGCTAAGCTAATCTCACATTTTACACATTCTAATCCACTAGGAACCTCAGCACTGCAATAAGGGGACAAACTCAACAGTTGTCAGTGGTGTTCCTTACGAACCTTCAGGTCTCACTGTAGAGTCTGCTGAGCCGAAATTGAAAAACAAATTCCTCACTTCTATGAGGATTCCCAATCGCTTTCGCCGTCTGCATCGTCTTCATCCCTAAGCACATCCCCAATCACCATTATCATGAAGCTAACCACGATCAGATCAGATGATAGGGTCGGAGCTCTTTTCATCACCAATCCTTGATCATGGAGGAAAAGCTGCCCGATGAGTTTCCAGAGCGTGTCCAGCACCCGATACGGAGATGGTGGATTGGATCAAGTCGGCCTCGACTGTTACAAAGAAGGGAGATATAGATAGATATGCGCATATCGTGTGGATGGAGCTACAGGTATTTTTAGGACTTTTTCCTGCGCACGCTGTTTCCATTGCTACCTTGTTTTTCTTTTTTTGGGTCGAAGGTTCCGTTGAAAAGGTGGCCGCAATCCATGGGTAAACACTGAACTGAATGGCTATTCATCACGGTCAATATAACAATGATCTATTAAGTAACATGAAAGGCAAGGAGCACTATACCAGGTGTAGCCTGGGTCAGAGAGGAGCTCAATGTGCTAGATAGTCTATGACTCAAGAAGTACAATAAACAACAACCACTCAGATCTTGCTTGGCCGTTTCCCGTTCCGTCATATGATGACACGACACGCTGTGCCACGATTTGATTCCTTAAACATAAATCTGAGGCGGCTCAGGCTATTATCAATTTTGTCAGGGCATTAGAAACGCAATACAGAAGTCGAGTTAAGTTACTTTGAACAGACAACGGCGGTGAGTATGTCAATGCAACTCTCACCGATTTTCTTGTTCAGAAGGGGATAAGTCATCATTTGACGCCTCCATATTCGCCCGAATCAAACAGAGTAGCCGAAAGGCTAAATCCATCAATTATCGAAGGAGTCCGTGCAATTATTGCAACAGGTAAAGATAAACAGTTATGGGCTGAAGCAGCAAAAGCCTTCATCTACACCAAAAATCGTCAGGTACACAGTGCTATGAATGGACAGACGCCATATGAAGCTTTCCACGCCAGAAAGCCATCCATTCTATACCTTCATCCATTTGGTCAAGAATGTTATATGCATATTCCCATGGCTAAGCGACCATCAGGATACAAGCTTCCACCAAATGCCGAGAAAGGTATCTTCGTTGGATACACCGAAACTGTTCATCAATATCGAATTTTTGTTCATGCAAAGAAACAGATAGTTATATCGGCTGATGTCAAGTTTATCCCCTACGAGAGTCATCAACCTATCGCTGATCAAACTTCAAAAATATCGTTAAACAATTGGAGCCATTCATATAATGTTGGAGAAGGACAAAACATTCAAGATATCTCTCATAATCAAGATCCTAGTTATCTGTCTCAATCAGAACCATCGCAAGAGTCATTAGTACCAGCTCATATTCAATTCGAACCTCAACCATCTGCTTCAATATCTTCTCAATATCATTTTAATCAAGATCATAATAACAATGTCAATTCTAGACCTAAAAGTACTAAAAGTACCCGAACTTTTAAAGACACAAAAACGGGGGAGTGGTGAAAAACTTCTCGTGATCTTCCTTAACCTGCATCGCAAAGTTCAAATGGTAACAATTGTGGTGATGAGGGTCAAGAATTAGCACCTTTAAATGTCATTGATGTATCAGAACCCAGAAAGTGCAATGGTGCTAAGGCATCAGCAAACTGGGAAGACTGTAAAATGGCACTTGAAGAAGAGATGTCATCCCTCAAAGAAAATGATGTGTGGGACGTTGTCAATCGTCCACCAGGTCGCAAAGTTGATGGTGGTAAATGGGTATGCAAAATTTAAATGATGCATATGGGGATATCGGACATTGTAAAGCACGCTACGTCGCAAAAGGATTCCCACAGATCCAAGGACTAGATTATGATAAAACATTCGCTCCAGCCGTGCAATTTGATTCATTAAGAATACTCTTAGCGATTTCTGCCTCGAAAAATTGGAGACCAAGACAACTTGACATAAAAACCGCAATTTTATATGGAATATTGAATGAAGAAATCTACATGGAACTTCCTGAAGAGTACAGGTAAGATGGCCATGTTAAAAATCTTAACAGGTGTATGTACAGATTGAAGCAATCACTACGGCAATGGTTTTTCAGGTTGGCTAAATTTATTATTCCCCTCGGGTTTTCTTCGTCACCCTTTGGTCCCTGCATCTTTATACACAACACAGGAGAATTATACTTAGCGGTATGAGTGGATGATATCGTACTATTTGGAGAACAAAATTCACTATTGAATGAAACTGTTAACCAGCTTAACGCAGAATTCATGGTTAAAGACATGGGAACACTTCACTGGCTATTTGGGATTCAAATTGAGTACTGTGATGCTGAAATCAGCTTGTCGCAAACCGCATACATAGATAGGGTCCTGAATCGATTTTCTATGCAAGACTGAAATTCGGTCTCCACGCCTATCGAGTGTAACCAACGACCGATGGCAGCGACAAATGGAGAACCTAAGGCTGACGCAATGCTGTATCAGCAAACAGGAGGATCTATAATGTATGTCGTGTCTGAAACGAGGCATGACATGACTTATGCAACCTTCCATCTCTCACAATTCAGTTCCGATCCATCAATTATTCATCAAAGTGCTGTCAAGCGGATTGTAACGGCCGTTAAGCCTAAGGATTCCTGTAGCCTACGCTAGCTAGCGCAGGTAATGACACCAAGGGAATCTTCGGGAAGGATCTCAGAATACTTGGAGCTTAGAAGATTCTCAATGAACCTTCTGGAAGCAGTCTGAAGATTCATGAGGATGACAGGTGTATTGAGAACCTTATAGAAAAAGAGTATCTCAAAGTGTATATAAATTCGTAGTCTAGCTACAAGAATTCTCTCTCCAGAGAATTATAATTAATATACTGTACCTACAAGATTGCCCATGCATTTTGTACTCAAACCGTGACACGGATCTTGCATTACATCAAAGAAACAAGAGATTTAAAAGCTACATATGAATTCAAATCTCCTTTGATACTCAATTTATACTGTGATGCATCATGCGGAAATTGTCTAGATACTCGAAGGAGTTTCTCGGGTTATTTCCTTCAACTAGAAGGATCCTAAATCGCCTGAAGTCTCGCAAACAACGTACCGTCGCCCACTCCACTTGTGAAGCTGAGTATATGGCACTGTCACTTGCAACTAGTGAACAAAAATATATCCTCGTCTCTTTCAACAGAAAATAAATCTGCTATTGATCTAGCTCACAATCATAAGATCAATGACGCTACAAAGCACATTGATATTGCTTACCATTTCAGCAGAGAAAGAATTGATAACGGCCTGCTAACTTTACTACACGTTCCTTCAAGTGAAAATCTTGCGAATATTTTTACAAAAGGCCTGCCAGGACCGAGACTTAACCGCTTGTGCGCAGAAATAATTGGGGAAACGGGGGAAGTGGTGTTGGAAATGGTGCGTCCGATTATGGGAAAGACAGGGACGCGTGGAATACACGTCACTAATCTCCCATAAATTGAAAAGTTGGTATTAATGTGCCTTGACCTAAATACCAACCACTAGACTTTCTCACTACAGAGTATTAGTTTATGTAGCACTATGTGTCCCAGTGGGAGTAATGAAGAAGTCTCCACAACAGATTTACAGACTCCTCTATTTTCTCCCTCGCTTCACCAAGTGATATAATGCGTGCCTAGCCGCCACAAGCTATTGCAAATCTATCCCCCCCACTGGAGAGAATATGGATGGCGCGCTGCAGCACACATAGTCATGGTTGTCACGGACGAGAACGAAGACAGAGGCTGATGGTGAAGACGAGATATTCAGATTAGTGATTAGATTCTAAAGCATAAGTAATTTACAAGACAAAAAGCTATAGCCTAAATCAAGTCCCAGAGTTTCCTCAAGTACACGAGCATCAATACTATAGCCAAGGGTGTGTTTGAAATTGATTTCATTTAGCCCGATTTGGAGTCCTATGGGCCCATGCAGGTGTCTACGAACACTAATATTTGTATAGGAGGAAACCTTTATGGTAAAAACCCCCTCAACTTTTCAATTTATTTACACGTCAAAGTTGTGTTACCTTTAGGGAGTATACTATCACTGTCATGTCCAGTGTGGATACCGTTCCCATCCTTGCTACTGGGATGTCTGTCAACCTTCATCCCTCTTCTCTCTCCCTCATCGTAGCCTCGACTTCAAGCGTCAGTGGAAACTGTTCTAGCCATCCTTCCTGCTGGATCCATTTTGTAATCCTTGCTGTATCTTTTGGACTGTTCATCATGGCCTCGAATGACCGGTTTTCTGCCTTTCTTAGTATTTCTCCTCTTCCTCTGGCCCAGCTGGTGCAGGCCATGACCATATGCTTCACATTCTGGGACGGATATCCACATTGGCATCGTGGGCTATCTACTCCTGGAAATTCCCTTCTGCGCAGATAGGAATTGAACCCAATGTGTTCGCTTCTCATCTGCATGGCTATGCTGCTCTGGGCCCTGCTCAGGTGTCCTAAATTATGTTATTGTATGTACTTCATGACTCGGTTGACTTGGTGCGACGCGACATCCCAGAGATGGTTTGTCACAATCCCGTCTGTCTTATTTAAACAACTTTCTTTCCTGAACAGTTCATCAATGTACTCCTTGTACTGCCGATCATCTTCACTATCACTGACCTCAGCAGCAGCGTTCCCAATTCCCAGGCTTTCAATCTTCTTTTGTACATTCTCCTTCCACCTGTCACCTCTTGGTCCGACTGCAAGTTCTGGATGTTGTTTGAAGCAGTATTTATTCTTGTGTATGTGCTGACATCACTTGCATCTTGCATTGGGGTTAGGTGACTTTGTGTTGAAGGCTGCACTAGCTGAATTGTTTGGTGGTGGATTGAAGCTTGGTTGGTGATTGTTTGCTGCTACTGTTCGGAGAGATGACATCATGGCCCGATTGTCTCTCCAGCAGCTTAGCCATGGGACGTGGATTTTTCCAACAAGAATCCCGCAGCGGTTGCATCTAGAATTGCGCGATCAATCGGGACAGGGTTTGTGTCACTTAAGGTTTCAGCAGCTGTAAATATATTTTGATATGCTGTCTGAAATTTATCACAAGACTTCTCGATTGAAGAAGTGAACCTGACTCCATGAAATTGTTTCAGGGCGTCGATATATGTGGTCGAGGACGATTCTCTTCTTGTAGAGGAAACGCTGTCGTACAAGGCCGTGGCGGACAGTCTGATGTGGTCTCTTGGCCAGATTGTTTCGCTTAATCGATCGAGTATGATATTGCGAGCTTCGGTCTCATGATTTTCCATTTGAATACAGCTTTTCAATGAGTACTCGACAAAATATTCCGGTCGCTGTCACTGATCCCTTCCTCGCGGACTGGATCACTTGGGTCGAAATCCAGGGTCGACATCCAGGTCATCGTGAATGACATGGCCAGATGGGTCACGCTTAGCTAGACAAGCCCGAAGTGCCGCGTCCCATCGACTGAAAGAGTCCGTTTCATCGAGGATAATATGAGGTGAGCTTTTGTACATTGTTGTTTTTTGCGTTGGAAAGCGCTGGGATCATAACCTATGATGTATTATGAGCACTGGACAGTGGTTGGGAGTGGACTTAGAGACAGTATAAAAATTGATGTCACAGGTTATCTACGTGAGATGACTCAAGAATGGAATTGATGTTCTAGAGTATGAATATGAAGAGAAGTGATTTGTTTTTTTTTTTTTGCATCAGATTTTAATTGCGTATGCAGCTATCTAGCTATGATACAATATCAGAGAAAATGTACAGAAAAGATGACTCAATGTAGAAGAAGAGCACTCATGCCTCGGATTTCATTTGCAAGTACCACTGCGAAGTTATGCCGGCTTTTTCTTCACCCCGAGTCAACCCTCATCCGTGAATACCCACCCAGGGGAACGTCTCAAAAACCTAGAATTATCCATGTACTTTTCTCCGCGCGAAATGTGGTCTTAGGCGTCTCCTTCCCAGGTGGAGTAGGTGCCTAGGCTACTCAAACTATACCGGAGAACACCACCAGGAGGCGGACCACGGCACTTTCCATCGTTTGCGTGTTTTTACAGTGTCCGCTGCACTCTCGCAAGCAAAGTCTTGGCGCGCACAAAGCTCAATTCGTAAAACTCCTTGCCAAATTTCAAAATTAAACGCCCGTCGAGATTATATCCATCCTCTGTGTCATCTTGTAAACTTGCCCTGATCTCTCTCACTTCCATCCCAAAGAACTATCTCCCAGATATGTGCGCCACGCTTTGCTTCCTCTGTCGGGTGTGAATATCGGCGTGGGCGTGTATTTGATGGTCAATTGAGGCCAGAGAATAGTTGATGAGAGGTGTGGTCATTGGAGCGAGGATGTACTTGGTCGTAATTGTAGACTTGATGAGACTTGGGTAGGAGTTGAACTCGTTGGGAGCGAAAATTTGACTTGGCGGAGAATTTTGAATCAATGTCTCGTGGGCCAACTTGTTCGGTATTGCGAAATTTGACTGAACTCGGCTCTGGGAGAATATTTCACTCCGAGGTTCGTAGAGGGCACCGCGTACAGGTGTCAGTCTTGCCCTCCAAGTCCGACGTATTAATGATCTGAATAGGACCCAAGAAAAAATTGGACAATGCAGACCTATTCATCCAGATCCAAGTCCACGGGATAATTCCTTCTGTGCATATAAGATGGCTTGGGGTCTGGATAGACTCTCGGCTCAATTTCAAGCAGCATGTCCAAGAGTGGTGTGGGAAAGCCCAACACTCGACAAATTTCACACGCCGAATAAACACAGTGAAACAGAGTGCAGATCCCGGGCCCATGATGGAGACAGTGCAGGCGTTTATTATAAGTATGGCGCTGTACGGAGCTGAAGAGTGATGGCCACAGCTGACCCGGATTATAACTCAGTGAAGCAAGAAAGTGTTCACAGGAGTCGGTTGGCATACTGATCTCCTAGATAACACATTTATCAAAGTAATCCGCTGGGGACTACCAGCATGGCCAACCACCCTAACCTTAGTTCTACATAGAGAGTCAGGCACGCCTCCGGTAGTAATCATGCTCCAGCAAAGACAATTGAAAGCCGCGGCGCGAATTCAGCGAATTGGAATGTGGCAGCCTCTCGTAACTAGATCTCAAGACAGACCAAAAGAAACTATAACCCGACAATGACTGCGTATAGGTCAAAGATGCCGGGCACTCATGAGCCCAGTGCGATACCTCGCACGATTGCAGAGTAGCAGAAAAAAAGTGCCACTTGCCGTGGAGTCTGGTGGACTAATTTTTCGAAGAACGGAAAAACGTTATCAATTAGTGACGCTAGACAAGCAGTATGAAGCTTCTCAGGCTATACAATGGACAGAGCACTTGTCAGTAGACACTCTGTGTGCGTACCCAGATGGCTCGTCTTGCGGCTTGGCAAGATCTGCATGGAGCCTCACCCTTTTTAAGGGAGCACAAATGATAGAGAGCGGTGCAGGACCTTTGCTTGGTGCAAAGGCTAACGACGTAGAAATTCTAGGGGCCCAGAAATTCCTTGAAGCAGCAATGCTGGTAGCGGGCACACGTCCCATCAAAGTGCTCTCAGACGGTTAAGAAGCTTTGCAGGCCTTTTGCAGTGGTAGATGGAGGCTATTCCCGGGAACAGTCAATAAAGTTGTTATCGACAGTCACAACCACTAGTCAGTTGAAATTCGGTGGATACCAGGGCACTCAGGTATCGAGGGGAAGGAGAAGGCAGAAATGCTTGCTAGAGCGGCCGTAAAGAGTCTCCTTGACGAGTTAACGAATGCGACAATTTTCACGGATTTTAATCGCCGAATAGAATTCTCGTTTGCAACATCGAACCGGTCGAACTATGGTGGCAGGAAAATGCACCCAAGTACTCTACCGATATGGATCCCAAGATGACTCGGAGGCGGCCTCCAGAGCTCGCTCTGCCAAGATGAGCGTATCACAAGCTGATTGCAGCCAGGACTGGACATGGCAATTTTGCCAAATACCATGGAAGATTCAAACATGAAAATCTTGAGATTAAGCGTGATTGTGGACGAGAAAGACGCTCCTGACACTCTGCAGAATGCTAGCCAGCTGTACAGCGTTGGAGAAGTGCGAAGAAGGACCTCTCCCAAGGACAAGCGAGATGTTGGGGGCTACAGGATGGGAGGAATTCCTCAAATTCATTACTCTAAGGAAATGTTCTAATGGTAAAATCCCAGGCCAGGTCGCATAGGCTCTCCGAGGAGCAGCGGTCCTGATGCGCACGAAATTGCCGGGAAAATAGGACATGGCGCAGGACGCTTACGTTCAGACACACTGTATTATCTTCCCTTACCCTTCTATCTTTGTAGCTCTTATGGCGGATAAAGCCATGCATGTAGGTAGTTGTGAGTCCGTCGAGATCACGTACCCGTATCACGCCTCATGGGTCTAGGGCATATGCCTCATACGAATAGCACTCACATCAAGCCAACCCTAAGCGATTCGGCCCTCTTGTATGTCGAACACAAACAACAAACCCGATAGTATGATAAGAGTAGAAAGCAACTCTCACATCCACGCTCAGTCATCTCATACATCGTGACCCATAAACCTCCATCTTATCTCTATCACGCAACAACGACAATACTTCAACAGGAACTTGGAACAATTGGCGCTGTCCAGTAGGCCACGTTTTAGACACTCACGTGACCACAACATCTGCACTTGGTTTTACTTTGGTAGTTGGTTAAGTGAATGCGCTCCACAACCCCCATGATCGATGGGTCATTGTTCCCTTGATTAAATCTATGATACTGTTTCCGTAAGAATCGCAGTTCTCCAAGAAGATCCGTATCGCACACCCTGCTATTAGACGAAAAAATACTCCACTGAGGCAAGAGGCCAAGATGGCTGGGAGTATAAGTGTGTATGTCGTGGACCTGAGCTGGGTAGTGCCCGCGACGGCACAGGAAAGATTGGCTACATGATTTCTCCTATCATCATAAGCAGGTTAGGATGGCTTTTTCGTACTGAAGTCGCCCGTTATATTCCCTCAATTCGCCATGCCCAGACCGTGCAGCTAGTAGATATACGAGCGTGGGCTATCCTAGATGAGCGAACCCAATGATGGTAGTAGAATTAGGCCTAATGCCCAGCTCCCTCTATCTAGACGATGGGTGTATGTTTATTGACTATCTAGCCCGTCAAGCTCATCTCTGATCGAGACGACGCCTTTTCCAGTCCTCCTAACCTCTTTTGTTACGACAACAGATTTCTGATACGACACCCACGGTGTGTTGCCATTTGTCAAAGTGCTCAGCCGTAGGATTTAGCCACCCTCCCACAAAACCCTCTGCGCAAAAAGGGTTTAAGGGAAAACGTGGCGCAGCCAATAGATCTAATTACCTGTGGCCAACCGGCTAGGCGAAGCCTGGACAACGGAGCCGCATGAAGTTCATTTGCTAATGTTATCACTCTTGTTTGTAGCATGAATGACCAACCTTTGTCGGAGGGCAAGACTGACACCTGTACGCGGTGCCCTCTACGAACCTCGGAGTGAAATATTCTCCCAGACCCAAGTTCAGTCAAATTTCGCAATACCGAACAAGTTGGCCCACGAGACATTGATTCAAAATTCTCCGCCACGTCAAATTTTCCCTCCCAACGAGTTCGACTCCTACCCAAGTCTCATCAAGTCTACAAGTACGACTTAGTACATCCTCGCTCCAATGACCACACCTCTCATCAACTATTCTCTGGCCTCAATTGACCATCAAATACACGCCCACGCCGATATTCACACCCGACAGAGGAAGCAAAGCGTGGCGCACATATCTGGGAGACAGTTCTTTGGGATGGAAGTGAGAGAGATCAGGGCAAGTTTACAAGATGACACAGAGGATGGATATAATCTCGACGGGCGTTTAATTTTGAATTTTGGCAAGGAGTTTTACGAATTGAGCTTTGTGCGCGCCAAGACTTTGCTTGCGAGAGTGCAGCGGACACTGTAAAAACACGCAAACGATGGAAAGTGCCGTGGTCCGCCTCCTGGTGGTGTTCTCCGGTATAGTTTGAGTAGCCTAGGCACCTACTCCACCTGGGAAGGAGACGCCTAAGACCACATTTCGCGCGGAGAAAAGTACATGGATAATTCTAGGTTTTTGAGACGTTCCCCTGAGTGGGTATTCACGGATGAGGGTTGACTCGGGGTGAAGAAAAAGCCGGCATAACTTCGCAGTGGTACTTGCAAATGAAATCCGAGGCATGAGTGCTCTTCTTCTACATTGAGTCATCTTTTTCTGTACATTTTGTCTGATATTGTATCATAGCTAGATAGCTGCATACGCAATTAAAATCCGAGGAAACAAAGACCCTCTCAGGACCTGATCAGAGCACCAACGCCAAATGAAATTACTTGCAACCATGAACACGTTCCCATGAATCGGCAGAATGGCAGCCTACAACATCATACTGTTGACTTGTAACTGATCCAAATAAATCATCTTGCACCATAGCAACTTGTTGATTAATCGGGACTTAGAAGTTTATCTGAGAGCGAAGAAATGTGATTGATTGACCTTTATGAAGTATTCCATCCCTCTTTAAATACAAGTCCTTCCATCCTTCATCCAATCACCCACGTACAGACCATATAATCTCCCCATACTATTGTACGAGCTTAATATGTCAAGTAATCCTAAGTATGAAGTAAGAACATGATTAGCTCCAATATTGCAAACAGCAACTGTCAGGAGCGACTAATACTAGTACAAGGTTAGGAGTCGTAGATAACATGAATATAGATAGTTATAGAATTACGACTCGTGAATTATTACATGAATACAAACAGTTATAGAATATTTTCACAGATAACGTCAGTTTAGATGTTTAGAGCTTAATATGTCTCACGTGAGAGCTTGGCACACTTAGCCCGCAGGGTTATATGTACTTGTCGGTTTCACATCGCTTTGGATGCAGGTCATAGTTAGATTGACACACCTCCCCCTAGACTCGATAGAAAATATGCGAGACTGTTAACTGTGAACGTCGAGGTGGCTTGGTATGGACTTGAATTCGGATTATTGACATGTACCTCTACAAGAATCATCTGCTCGACGAATATGCGGTGTCTCTGTGGAGGACGGGCTTTTGTGAAACCATGGGCAATCATTTTATTAGATTCTATCCAATCGACTTTTATCCTACCGCACTGGACTTCTTGTCTGAGCCAGCACTGATGTATATCGACATGTTTTAGTCGAGTTGCCGGCTTCTGGACTTCTTTCTGCAATAATCCGAGAGTTTGCTAATTGTCTCCATGTATGCGGATTCCATCACTATAGCATCCCAACCGAGAGTGTGAAGAGGTTGACTACTACGTGGGATCCCGGAGCCTGTTTGTCTAGACATGATTTTTTTGATTTAGCTAACGAGCAAGGAACACACTGAGTAGTTTTTGGTACAGGATCGGAAGTGTCTATATTTATACCATAGTCTGGACCTTTTATCTTTAATATTACCTCCTGGCTTGCGTGTGATAGGATTCGATGTAAATTTGCTTCGGCAAGCGTACGTATTTTTGGATTATGCGATAGCCGGGCAATCATTGCAATATTTTGACCTGTTTGCGTGTGAGGATTGTTGAATAAAATATGCTCGCCTTCTTGTTAGAGATCACAGGCAATTGAGTTGTCTTCACACTCTAACCTAGTGGGATTACGACTGTTCCAATGGAACCCGGACTTATTTAGTAGCTGCATTGAAACGATATTAGTCAGAAAACTATGGGCTGACCCAAAGTTACATAGGGTAATGTGTCGCTTTCCGTCGAGCGTGTCAACTTTAGCCCTGACTGTTCCGTGGTATTCAATTGGAATTGTTGTATTTCCTGCATGAATTACCTCTCCACTTTCTGCTTTCTTCGTTTCTTGAAAATGATATTTAATCGCATTATTACAGATATGTATATCGGAACCTCCGTATAGAATCCAAGGGTTTTTTAATATATCTTGTGAATCTGTGATTGCAAATGTTGCAAAGTTGAAGGAGTTAACATTATATGAATTTTGTAGCTCTTGCGTATCATCATCTTTTATAATAGCATTCCCTAATTACTCATTCTTGGGTGCGATGTTTTCAACGGCCATTCCTGTTTCCTTTGAACTGCCGTCATATTTTGAAATTTTTTCTATTAACATTTTGCGTTTGATTCTTCGCGGATCAGCTAATGCGTTATTAATCTGATGATAAATAGAGTCTCTTCCTATCCAGCCCGAAGGCCTCAGTTCAGGATTCAGATAGAAACATTCCTTAAAAAGGTGAATGTTACCACAAAGACATGGTTTTTCGCATGGTCTCACACCGTTGTGTGAAGTGGCAAAAGAGGCTGGATTGTATTTTGGCGAGATATTTGATGTCTATTGTAGTAGTTTCGGAACTCCTCTATTGCACCTTCAAGTTGAATAAGGTTGACTGACTGATCTAATGAGGCTACCTTATATTCTCATCTATTCTAAGCTCAATGTTAGTAGCATAAGATTGATCAATAGTTCCCAACGCAAGGGCAAAGTGGTATAAAGGACGTTCTTCCAATACATCCGGAAGGTTCATCAAAAGGGCAAGACCGTAAACCCGCTCCCATTTATTCAAGAATCGATCGATGTTTTGATTTTTGTTGTAGACTTTAAGAGCATTGTATGAAGTGATGACCTCTAGCTTTCTCGAACGATCTGTCGGCGCTAGTCTTTTTTGGAGCTCTAAGGAGAGCCCAAGTTGTTGTTACATCACGAGTCCATAATTCATTCTCAAAATGGATACTTCCCGTGATATAGCTATCTATTTCTCGTATGGACCGTATTATTTCTCTGTTTAGGTTTTCTCGAGTGCCATGGTGTTTCTCGAGATACTGAAGTTTTGAAAATTATCCGGCATTAAGTTCTAGGATTGTTTCTGCTGTGCTTTTGGTGGCTCTGGGATGAGGTTCTTGAGGATTCTCCGGCAGTTTAGTTTGACACAACTCGACACCCTCTTTCAGTGTAGTATCAGGAGATGCACGTCTAGGCATGTCCAATGAGGCCCGCTTTGGGAGCTTTGCCTGGATTTTTATCTGTATTGGCAAAGCTGAGGGCCGAGTTCCACGCATTGCCGGTGGAACCAACCTAAGTTAAGCCAGCAGCCGCGGCGTCTTTGGCGTCGTGGTTGGCCGCGCAGATACTTGTAACTTGACTTGAGATGCGCTTTGTAATAACGTGAGGATCCAAATCCTCCAGTTTGCCTGCGTTGATCTTTGGGTTGATGGCTTGGAATGTAAATTCAGTCTCCTTGCGTCCATTAAGACCAGCTTCGAACTTCATGGCCGGCACGCATGCACCAACCTGAGCGCCTTTAATGGTAGATGGTACGAAGCCTCAAAATTTTCTAGCTGTCATAATTGCACTTTTCACATTAGTAGTAAATTGACACTCACGTAGTACAGCATGCAGGGCTGAGGAAAGAAAATCAGATTATTGATAAATTAGATACCCCCGATCGCTACATGCACACATACATTAGACCTAAAATAGACTAGTGATGAAGCTCTCTGAATGTTGGAGGGATTGGTTGATTGTCATATAAAATAATCTGTAACCTACACATAATACCAAATAACCACACAAGATAACAATCGCATCACTTACCAACCTCTGCCACATCACCCACGCATATCATAACCCCCTGAGTAGTTTCATCCATTTAATTGAAGATACGAAGTGTATAATATCAAACACATCATGACCCTTCAGCTTTTTTATCAGAAGATTTTTTATCAGCAGTTTTTGTATCAGCAGTTTTTGTATCAGCAGCTTTTGTATCAGCAGCTTTCGTATCAGCAGTGGCAGTATCAGCAGTGGCAGCAGCGGCTGCATCTTTACCGGAAACGGCAGCGGGAATTAGTGGAAGGAATGGAATGACTGGGGCGACAGCTTTCAATGCTTTAAAGCCAGCACCAACTTTTGATTTACTCTTACGCGCAGATAGCTTGGCGCTGTTTGTGGGCGGGGTTGTAAGGGAGTCATTCTCATCTGCTTCCGCCGCCGCAGTTTCGGATGAGCGGTCAGAAAGCTTAGAAGCACTGACTGATACGCCGCCGGCTCGGGCGACCCGGAAGTTGGAGAATCCTTGGGTGATGGCCACATCAGCAACGCTTTTGCCCTTGGCGTCAAAGGGTGTTTTAACAGAGAGAGCTGCATTTGCATTTTCTATTTCTTGACCGGTAATGGTTGGGTCAACCAGAGGAACGATTCCGCGGAGAGACTGAGTCACTGGTAGAGCTGCATCCCCACACAGAGGCGGACCACCGGCTTCTTGAGGCTAACATTTACACTCAAGTTAGACTACGGGTAACCCAGTATAATTGCAATTCTTTCTGTGAGGGTACTACTTACATCAGAATCTTGCTCGGCAGCTACAAGGCCTCGCGCTGCGGCGATGGACCGATCGCTATCCCCGAGCGTGACCACAATCTTGTCGGCTACCCGAAGTTCTGTGGATTGTAAGCATTTTTTCATCGTTATTGTGGAAATACAAACTGTCACATGGATTGGCGGTAATAAGTAGAGACTGGAGGCCATCCGACCCGAGTTTTGTGGCATCCCCAGGCTGTCCCAGATCGGCCAACTTGGTGATTTTTAGTATGTCTTCGCTGTCCTGCGATTGGCTGAAGCGCGCCTCGATTACGGCAGCTAGCACTGAGAAATAAATGATGCTTCGAAACATTACGCTATCAAAAAGTAAAAGCGGTAGAGAGTGTGTATTTGTATGGGTGCTTTTGAGCAGATAAAAAACGAATGTTATAAAGGACACAGTCCTGGAATGAGCGTCTTGGACTTGGACTTGCAAGTGTGGAAAGAGTGACGAGAAAGAAAGATGATTCGAATTCTACAGAGCCTGAGTGGACCATCATATTCCCTTTATATTCATAGTTAGCGGCAATTGTACGGACATTGGAAAATAACAGCGTATATGCTCTTGACTAGAATACTTTGGTAACTGGGGCTTCATGACTCTAGCAGTGCGGTGGTTGCATGTTTTAACATGAGACAGGGATCAAGAGGCGCAAGAACTCAACACTTGTCCGACATATCTCCTACAAACCGCCATCGCTCGTCGGAGAGCCGGTGCAACTCAGATTAAGCGCAACACTGGCCGGGAGAGCCTCTGTCTCTAACAGTTCCATGACGTTCCCCACTATCCTAGACTTCACCGAGGATATAACCTGGTCTACTCCACTGAACACACTCTCTATCTTGACTTTTCACAAATTTCAATGCGGCCCCTGATTTGTCTCAAAGCATGAACCATGAAAGATGGAGAAAGGAGGCTAGTAAGGTAGAAGATGCTTCTCTTGGGTACATTCAAGTCTTCAGCGCCCCACTCACCAGTCTCTCGGAAGGCTTCAGAAGGATAGCTATACCTTCGTATTCAGTGCTGATGTCGGTGTTTCAGGAGCTCCTCGCCCAGTAGCTTTTTCAGGCTATCCCGGCTGTCACACACCCACAGGTACCCATAGTTTCACTAGTAGCAGAAGAGATGACAAAATACACCACTGGGTGGATGATTGGATGAACACTCGCGAGGAGCACTTCTCGAAAAGTGCCGCCAAGGAGGACATTTTTTTTAATTTAATTTATCGTCCTGTCTGAGTCTGTGGCTATGTAGGACATGCAGGTCCTCTCTACCTACAGGCCAAGGATACCTATGCCAGTAGTATATCCCCTCCTATGCCTCCCATACAGCTCCCCTCAAACAGTTTCACCCCTCACATGCCCTCATTTCATCATACACTTAGAGGAGCCCTTTGCCCTTCATTATCTCCCCTCTCCAGCCAACGAAACGATGGCAATTTGCGGGTGTATAGCAGCCGGGGTAAATCGCAAAAACCACTGGGTGCGGAGCTCTCCTAATACCGACACAAGGACTAGGTCCGCGGACACAGTGACCCTTCTGAAGCGTCCGAAGAGGCCGGCCAGCTGGGCGCTGCAGACTTGTGGGTACCGCGGGAAACTCACCCTCTGCCTCCTTCCCGAAGGTCGTGCTGAAATGTCAGAAAAGTCTTGACAGAGCGTGATTGCTGTGTGTTAGCTCAGTCCAACTTCTTTTGTGCCGTCCAGGGCGCTGCGGAGTGACGTTGACTCATCGACAATAGAAGTCCTCCTGGCTAATTTGCCCAAATCTCGACCTTGGCGCCCACAGATGTTCCAAAGTTGAGAATCCCTCGAAATTGTTAGTCTCAGCATGGTCTTCAGAAACCTTCTCCACCTCTCACTCCATATCTCAGCCGCGTGTTCGCCCTCAAGTTTTTTGTCCCCTTGTAGCAACAGCCCCCTACAAACTATGACCCGAGCTATGTATATTATGTCTTAGTTTCCTCCTTGCGGGTATACGTAGCGTCGTAAATTTGAAGTGAGTGATGGTTGGTAATTAATGGGGCAAGCTCCTGTTTGCAATTAGAACAAATTCTCTATTGGTCGTTGAGGCGAGATGATGTGAGACTGGAAAGGGTTTAAGGACTCAGATGATAATGCTAAGTGCTGCATGATTGAGATGTCGTCAAATGGAGATTTGCTAGAGGTTGCTTTCGACTTCGATTCGGATGCGATTCTTCTTGGCTAACCTAGATATGCAGAGCATACTGAGCGATTACACCTGCTTCACTGCCGCCGACGAGCTACAGGAGAGGAAAAACTACTCGAGGCATTGGTATTCTTGGCCCGTAGGTGAAATGGTCAATAACATAACGGGGATCGGATAAGCATCAGATGAAACTACTATAACTCACCGGATCATAATCCATTAGTTTTGTATGGGGTCAGACTGAGTCATGGGCTAGGCTTTTCCCTCGCAGAGCTCGAGCTTGTCTAGAATCAAGTCATTCAAACCCTTGGAGCAGATTAGTCGGTTATTACAGGGATGAAACGTCGGTTTAGATTTCAAGTACTGTGTAACTACTCGATAAGCTCAGCATCATTTCGTCTAAAGCTGCTCGAAGTTTATTAATAAACAACTCTTGTAGCAGCACACATACAGATGTGTATACCTCCGTATGTTGTGGCTATTGGCTTCCACTTTACTCTTCTGAGAGCCTGAGCGCCATTGAGCCCGGGCTAGTTTAGACCAATTACTAATAATTACATAGCCTCGTCTGACCTGACTGACTAAATTATCTCAGACTTCCTCCAAGTCTCGAGCTATGCCAAGTCCGACCGTCCAGAGATCTCCACTATTATACGCCGAAACGCAGATTACTGCTAAACTACGACTACCATGCACTTCATTTCTTGAGACCTTTCCAATCTTTAATATTTCACACTTGTTGGGTCCGAGCTTTGCTTCGTATCAGCAACTCTTTGTGTCATCTAGCATCGTTCGTTGTAGGCCTAATTTAGCCACTCGCCAAAGCCCTCTTATTTGGTTTCCCCAACTCTCCTCCATTATAGCATCTCCTTCATATTTCTATTGATATCTTTACACAAGTCTAAAAGCTTTCCAGTATTAGGTCCTGCTCTAGTGCCATCACACTCTATGGCTCTGGAGCCCAATTTTGAATAGGCGCCCAGGCCTTTGTTGAAATCCCAACTGGATATTTTGGTAAAGCTTACTAGCTATTCTATCGGTTGCGATTTGTGATAGGATGAGGTTGTGGTGCCTTTAGCCGAGGCAAAGTCACGTTCATGACCATTACCTCGACCGCACTTGCACAGCGCCCGGCTGTCACAGAGAGTTGAAAGTCTTCTTACATCTTTGATCTTGATCTTGATGGTTCTTTAGTAGGTGGAGAGGATCTCGAAATGAGTTCAGCTGAGAATATTCTTCTGCGACAAATAGAAATGATGAGAAATATGGGTTGTTGAAATCTTAATATGAAACAGGCTTAAGGCTGTCTGCAGTTGTATTTGGGCTTTAGATGATTAATTTTGTTCGGTTTTGAAGTCGTGATATCTGTGTGGGTCAGGCTTCTACCAAAAACATGCTAATGACACTTATCCCCCTAATCATCTCGTCGAGCATTTTTTATTTCATCATTTTTCGTGACTGATTCTCGGCTCTGTGGTAATATTCCATCCCTAGCTCTGGAGAGGATACCACGAATAGATTCTTAACATCTGTCCTCTCGTAATGAGAGTACGGTTTCAGACCTAAGAAATCTCTAGTCAGTGCACTAGTCTTGAGCCAATTAACACAAGCTACAGCTGAAATGTCGTCATCAAGAGCTACCTCGCTAAATCTGGATCATTCCTCGTCATCGGCGTCCACAACTGGCCAGGGTTCACGAATCAACGACGAGGCTACCATGCGATTATTGACGTCTCACTAAATAAGTTCATGGTTGAATGGTGCCGTGGTTAATTATCCAGCTCGATTTCCCAAGTAGAGTTTGTACAGATCGGACACCTATTCCCCTTGAGACGGGATATCTTTGATTCGAACTCGACGAAACACTAACAAACTTTTCACGGTGCTGGTGTACACGGGAGGCGAAGGCATGCTCGGGCAATCAAAGGTTTTGAAACGTTTCTTTGTTGGTTCATTAACGTGCTAGGTACAGTCAGACCCCTGTTAAGACGATGTAATCAGGGCCGTGAAAAATATCGTCATATAGAGGATATCGCTTAAAAGGATATGATTATCTAATCCAGCTATCTAAGCTACTTTGTACTTTTGATGCCTCTTTTATACTCCCAATTGCCGTCTCTAATCGCTCTAATACTCTCAGATACCTCGAATTAAGAGAATATTGCCTCTAAGTACACTCAATCAACACTTTCAAAGCCATTTCGGCCTCTTTTGCTGTCCACAAAGGCTGTTCGTCTTGTACTACCTCTTCTTCTTCGTGTAACAGTTCCGATATATAAAGCTTGGGCGTTTGTATGTCGAAAGGTAAGTTTATTTATTAACTGAAGAACAAATATAATGCTATATCTAATGCCCTTTATATACATGATTCCAATATTCCAAACACTAGTAGCTGTCCTCCAGTCGTGCTCCCATTATTCAGGTGCGGGTTAGTTTCTAACGTCTCAAACATAGGCAGTTCCAGACTTTCAATACAAGCGTAACTTAGCGCTGACACTAAGGATATGTCTGTGCTGAATAGCACAGGCTACAGGGATCCTATCGGCTTACTAGCCGTCACACTTCGTCTTGATTTGCTCCCAAATATTCTCTTATCACCTCTTGTAAGATCATTGCCTCGTCAAGCATCATATTCTCTTCCTCTTCCTCCTCAATTGGATTAAGAAAATTTTCTCCTGCTCTGACTACTTCATTAAACAATTCAGAAAGTCCAGTTGGAAGTACAGACGTAGGAAGAGCAATTGGCTTGGAAATTAGAGTCGATTTCCGAAAGCAATTATGAATCGTTGTATTTGTAACTTCGTTATTCCAATTTCGTAAGATTCAGCGAATTGTTAGTCGATTATTGACACTTGATTGTGAATCTGTACCCTCTTCAATTCCTTGTAGAACAAAGCGGAGCTAGTATTTTCTGTAGAATACTTTGCAGTCTTGAATAATACCTTGATCAAGAGGTTGGTACCGGCTTGTACTATTAGCTGGAAGCCAACAGATCTTTATGTTCGATGGGGGAGGGTATAATTCAACGGCCGAATAATGGACAGAAAAATTATCCTTTGTCAATAGTACATCTCGGGTATTTCCAATGTGGCGATAGAATTCTTGAAGCCATTCGCCTATAATTGCTGTGTTCATCCATGCTTTGGAATTCCACCTCCACTTGCCACCCATTGTCTGAATACTAACGTTTTTCATGGCCCGAGGCGTCTCATATTTGCCGATAATCCAAATTGGAAGTCGGTCAGAACCTGTAGCATTCATACAAAAACAGATAGAAACTCGGTGCTTATTTTCCTTAAGCCCAGGTCGATATTGTGACAACGGCCACGTGAAGGTGGCATTTTCCAAAAGAGACCTGACTCGTCCATATTAAATATATTTTCTTCCTCAAACTCTCCTAGAATTGTCTGTAAAGCTTTTATTTCGGATTCGACAGCCGCTGAAATTGAACCAACTTAACCGTGTCGTACCCGATTCTGAATATGGTTTCGTTTCTTAAAAATTTCAAGCCAGCGAGCGCTGAATTCAGGGCACGGTTGGCTAGCGCGCTGTGGTAATTGTGTCCAGATCTGCTCTGCCTTCTCTCGAAGCAAATCGCCAGTTGTGATCCCTCCTCCTTGTTCAACTCGTATTTGTCACTCCAGGAGAATACTCTCAAGGTCAGGCCAATTTCCAGCTCGCTGTCGTAGTGCAGTAATACTTATAGCTTCGTCGAGTTTCGCAAAGATCTAGCTTAAGGACTCGGAGACTGTGGACTGGTTTAATCGATGGCCGTAATCAGCGAAGAACCACTCAATGCACTGTTTTTGTGTTGGTTTTGGGACCTGGCGGTGCGCCCATCGTCGCAGATCACGTAGTTGCTCTACAGAGATTCCTTTTTTGGCGGCATTATTAGCACCAATCTAACTGAAAAACACCCCTGGTTAAGACGATTTCAGAGGTTGAAGAACAATAATCAAGTAATTGGTAAATGTATGGGAACGAAGCCCGTTCCGGAAAAAATATCGTATAAACGGCAATATCGGCTTAACCATGATCGTCTTAACAGGGGTCTGACAGTATAGCGATTGCCGTCGCACTCCTACTGGAGCTTGAGCACGGGCGGGCCTGGGCTGGATCAGGTTAACTACCATGAAGTACAGATAAACATCGTCCAACTTTAATGACCGGACCACCTTAGACTTCACCCATGTGTTAAATCATGTCAAGTCCAACCGTCCAGAGAACCCTCTTTTGATGCGCCCGAGCCCTTGACATCCTCATTGACTCCGAAATGTAATTGCCGTCCAATATCTCATCGTTACTCTAGCCTTGCACTTTCATATCGGAACGTTGGGTTGTTGTCGTCATTGAGGATTTGTATAATCCCCTCGGTGTATCTTCCCTTTTCTTCCTCCTTTATATACGTCCCGTTTTCATCATGAATTTCCTCGTTAAGGCGCGAGTAGGTAGGTGATCTTACGATTATGGAGGTGGGTCGCAGGTGTAGGACCGGCTGAGAAATTCTTCGTCGCAAATATATGTGGAGCTTGAGAAATGTCGGATGTTTGAATACGACCCCCAGACAGACCTTGGTCCATGCGTGAATTGCATGTTGGTAGTGATGAGTCGTTGTTCGACTTTCTTGCGGTTGTGAAATCTCTGTTGACTGATTTTTCAACCAAAATACCGAGTAAAACTCCTTCAAGCCGAAAATCCATCAAATAAAATTCATCCTACCCTTGTTCGTGACTGAATCTCGGCTCTGGGAGAATATTTCACTCCTAGGTTCGTAGAGGATACCACTGACAGGTGTTCAGCCTTCGTCCTCTGAAACGTTTCTTCGGTGGGTACTCACTGAAAAGGATTGACTGTGTGTAAGAAGACATAATACAAGCCGGCAAAGACGAATACTTCAACTTCCAGTGGTGCCAGTGTAATCGCTCAGTATGCTCTGCATATCTAGGTTAGCCAAGAAGAATCGCATCCGAATCGAAGTCGAAAGCAACCTCTAGCAAATCTCCATTTGACGACAACTCAATCATGCAGTGTTACGGTTTTACCGTTATTTGAGCTTAGGCGGATGCCTAAGCCTAATATTGAGAATTCTTATGATGAGGCTGTATGGGGGGAGATGAAGCTGAACGAAACGGCACTACTAGTCAGGAGGCGGAAACGTTATTACAACTTAGTGACACCTGAAAATACGTGGCTGGGTAATAAGTATTATGCCTAAGGACAAGTCACTAGTCTGTAGATTCACGAGGAGGATTAACGCCTATAAATACCTGTTAGTAGTAGCTAGAGTTATCTTTTCTCCTTATATAGTTTATTAAATCGATTTATTCATTACCAACTCGGTTTCCGTCACAATATAAACTATATCATTCAAATCTTTTGCCCGTCATTAAGTACATCGCAGTCGTAGATAACTGTGACTTAGGGCATCTTTAATTATTGGTTTTAAGGCATAGGGATTCTAAGAATCAACAATGGGTTCAGAAATGAATAATCTTACTATCGGAATGGACTTCGTGGCAACTGGTTTATCGAATCAGAAATCTATGCCACATGGAGTAATACAATCGGAAGTGGAGCGACTGGTCGAAGAAATGAGATTAAGGGGAATAGAACACAGAAGATACCTTGGGATTTTACAATCTCAGATGAACGAAATGATGAAAACGATGCAGGAACGATCGGAGAATGAGAAAAAAACTCACCTGCAACCGTCAAGAACTAATGTGGGCGGCCAATCAGAACGCAGAGAATGCTTCATTGAAGAGGAACCACTTAAATGGCCAGAAGCATACGACCACAAGGATAGAACTAAGTGGGCAATTACACATGGAATACTTCGGTACATATACAGGCGTGATGTGGAGGAGCGATGTATTCTTCAACCATCTGATTTTTTGATGCAACTATTTAGTCATGCAGTAACTGGAACTGCGAAAGATATGATCACAGGTCAGTTCCAAAATATGCTTGCAAATGGCATGGAATGGGATGCGCTAGGGCTGTTACGGGCTATGGATGATACCTACCGCGACAGAAACGAGGAACAATTGGCGGCCGCACTATTTCATGCATGTCGACAATTTCGGGACGAGAAACTATCGTCATATCTACCGCGCTTCCAACAGTTACTCTCGCGAAGTCCCAGTTCGAAAGGGAATGAGAAATGCAAGATTTACAAGTTACGAAACTCGCTGAATAAAACGACTAGAAATTACATGATTGGTAGTTTGCGACCTAGAACACTCCGAGAATTAATTGATTACCTGTCGATCCTGGGTTCTGAAATTGACGAGGTTGGTGTGGAAATTACAAGGGAGTACTTGCTAGGTCAGACAGGGACTTCGACGATGGAACACAAGGCATTGCTGGGGGCAAATTACTGGGGGAAATCTCACAAGAAATTATGCACAACCCTTCAGCCAAAGCCAGCTCATACAGTAAGACAAGGAAGATTAGTCTGAATAAAGTCCGTGCGAAGTGGGTATCACTGGTTGAGTTGAACGAGCGAAAAATAGACGGATCATGCTTGCGATGTGGGAAGAAAGGACACATTATAGCTGATTGTCGACTGCTTCCAGCCAAGCGTCCTGATACACCTGTCCAAGCAGCAACTTTTGTCAGAAAAATTTCAGATACAGTTAAGGCCAAAGATGCGAAGAGCGTGGTAGAAAAAAGATTAGATCTAGAATCAAATCGTCCTCAGTTGCAAGCAAATGGAGCGATGGAATTGATTATCAGCTCAAAATCAATTGGAGATAAAGAAGCTGAGGGCGCTATGGACGGATCTTCTTTCATTATAGACACCGTGATCAACGGAATTTATTCAGTACCCACTTTGATCGACAATGGATGCGAATGTCTAGCCGCTGTTAGTAATTCATTAGTACAAAGGGCTAACCTGCCTCGGATAAAAATAAATCCACGCAAGCTCACAGAGGCAACAAAAAATCAGCACCATAAAGATTTTATCACGGAGATGGTTAGAATGGAGTTAGACATTGACGGATACCAACGAAGATTGTATGCGTATGTTATACCAATGTTGTCTCATGATCTCATATTGGGAAAACCATGGATGGAGCGTGAAGACGTTATCTATAATGCAAGGGAACGTTTCATGGACATTAGAGAAGCTATTGTAAACGATCAACCAATGAGAGTATGGGAAAAGGGCCAACAGGCAATGATGGATTCATCTTATCGAACGACAAATATTAAAAGTTTGTCGGCAGGGGTATTCCTTGCAACTGTTAGGAAGGCCAGGAAGTCAAGCGCTGGCAAAACCCAGCTATTCTCTGTAACACTGGCAGACATTCAGAAAGCGCTTGCGCCAACAAAGAAGTCACCAACAAATTTGGACAGACTCCCAAACTATTGTAAACAATTTGCAGACCTATTTCGGAAAGAACTAACGGACAAACTGCCACCTCATCGGCAAGGATGCGATCACGAGATTAGGCTCGAGTCTGACAAAAGCATACCATGGGGACCCCTGTATGGAATGTCAAGGGATGAGTTACTGGTGCTAAGGAAGACACTGACGGACCTTCTTGACAAAAACTACATTCGTGCAAGTAGTTCACCAGCAGGGGCACCAGTATTATTCGTTCGGAAACCAGGCGGAGGTCTACGATTTTGTGTAGATTATCGCGCCTTAAATGCTATTTCGAAGGCTGATCGATATCCTCTGCCTCTGATTAAAGAGACAATGTCTAAACTAAGTAGAGCCAAGTGGTTTACCAAGTTGGATGTACGATCCGCGTTTCATAAATTGCGCATCAAGGAAGGTGATGAATGGAAAACTGCGTTTAGAACACGATTTGGGTTATTTGAGTGGCTTGTTATGCCATTTGGGTTGAATGGGGCACCAGCTAGTTTTCAGAGATACATTAACGAAGCCTTACGTGAATACCTCGATGATTTCTGTTCGGCTTATGTGGATGACGTTCTCATCTTCACCAACGGAGACGAAGAGCAACATCAAAGACACGTAAAGCTGGTACTTGAAAAGCTTCAGAAAGCCGGTCTGGGATTAGATATTGACAAATGTGAGTTTAGTGTCAAAGAGACAAAATACTTGGGTTTTATAATATCTTCAGAAAGTGGGAACTCCTCGGTCAAGATGGATCCAGCAAAGGTTCGGGCAATATCAGAATGGCAAGCACCCACAACAACAAAGGGACTGAGAGGTTTTTTGGGGTTTGCAAACTTCTACCGTGGCTTTATCAAAGGATTTTCAAAAATTTGCGCACCTTTAACATCTCTAACAGGCAAGGGTACACCTTGGAAGTGGGGCTCTGAACAAAATGATGCTTTTGAATTGCTAAAAGAAAAGTTTGTAGCTGAGCCCGCTCTAGCCCAATGGGATCCCGATCGAGAAACAATGTTGGAGGCAGATTGCTCTGGTTTTGCGCTTGGTGGTTGTTTGCTGCAGAAACAGGAAAACACCACATGGAAACCAGTAGCATACTACTCTAGGAAGTTAACTGGAGCCGAAATGAATTATGAAATTCATGACAAAGAACTTCTAGCTATTGTAGCGAGTATGAAGGAATGGGACGCAGAATTGAGAGGTTTAGCACAGGCTTTCACTATCCTAAGTGACCACATGAATTTGAAATATTTTTTAACTACAAGACAGTTGACAGAACGGCAAACTCGATGGGCTGAATTCTTATCCAGATTTAGATATACTCTGGTGTATAGGAAAGGTGCAGAGAATGAACGTCCAGATGCACTTTCAAGGAGGGATCAAGATAGACCTAAGGAAGGTGATCCTCGACTCTTGAGTCGCGAGCGCCAGGTCTTAACGCCTATCCATGCGTCAAAGTTGTGTGTCGGCAATATTAATCTAGCGGAAGGTCATGAAATATTTGTCAACGAAGATTTACAGGAGCTTTGGGACCAAGCAATAAAAAACGATGAAAGATATATCCAAGTCGCTAAGGCGGTACAAAGCGGAGAGCGTGTATGGCCTAAGGATATCAAGTTGCAAATGAAGGTTCAAATGAGCCTACTCCGATTAAAGCAACAATTGCCGCTTGCGAATTTGACAATGATATTGGGGTAGTTCGTTACCAAGGTCGGATATGGGTGCCTCTTTATGAGCCTCTTACAACGGCGATTATACAGAACGTTCATGACTCAGCCGTCGCTGGCCATCCTGGAAGAGATGCGACGCTTGCCCAAGTCGCTAGAGAATACTTTTGGCCAGGAATAAGCAAGTCAGTCAAACGGTTTTGTAAAAATTGTCACGTGTGCGGAAGGTCATCAATCTGGCGACACCAGAAACAGGGACTTCTAAACCGTTACCGGTACCTGATAGATTCCATCAAGAGCTTTCCATTGACTTTATGGTAGAACTCCCTAAATCAAATGGTGCAACAAATATCATGGTGATCACTGATAGACTGTTGAAATCAGTGACACTGGAGGCTATGGATAAAATGGATGCAGAAACTTGTGCTAAACGATTTATAGAATGTCATTGGCGTTATCATGGATTCCCAAAAGCATTAACTAGCGATAGAGGGTCAAATTGGACGAGTAAATTCTGGAAACGACTGTGCGAGTTAGTTGGAATTGAACAGAGACTGAGCACAGCCTACCACCCTCAAACCGATGGAGCAACGGAAAGAATGAACCAGGAAGTTCAAACATACCTGCGAGCATATATTTCCTACACCCAACACGATTGGTCTGATTCACTTGCTGCTGCTCAAATTGCGATAAATAATCGAGATGTTGTTTCCTTAGGCGGCATAAGTCCATTTTTTGCGACACACGGATATCACGTGAACCCTATTCAATTTGTTACTGATCAGTCAATCATTCCAGCATCTACAGGAAAAGAAAGGGCTGAACAATTTGTCGAAAGGTTAGAAAAGGTCACCATTTTTATGCAATCTGCCATGGCAGCCATTCAGGAACGATATAAAGATTTGACAGATAAAAAGAGACAGCCAGCACCAAGGTACGAAGTCGGTGATAAGGTTTGGCTGCTATTACGGAATATTAGATTGGAAGATCAACCTTCAAAAAAGTTAGGCTGGCAGCATGCAAAATATACTGTCACAAAAATAATTTCGCCTGAGGTTGTGCAACTGAATACACCGGGGAAAGTTCATAATAAATTTCATGTGGATTTGCTCAACCGGCGGAAGAAAATCCGTTGCCATCACAAATACTAGAAGATGAAAACCCAGGTCCAATAATTGATGTTGATGGCGAAGAAGAATATCAGATTGACGAAGTCCTTAGATGTAGAACAAAAAATGGTGAGCGACAAGCTTTAGTAAAGTGGACTGGAATGGCACAGCCAGAGTGGACATCGCTCATAAATTTGCAAGATGCCACAGCTCTCGACGATTGGGAGAAAAAGTGGGGTTCTGCAGAGAAAAATAATGGGCCAGCATTGAGGAAAGAAAAGAGGAGAGGGTAAATGGGGGGGTAATGTTACGGTTTTACCGTTATTTGAGCTTAGGCGGATGCCTAAGCCTAATATTGAGAATTCTTATGATGAGGCTGTATGGGGGGAGATGAAGCTGAACGAAACGGCACTACTAGTCAGGAGGCGGAAACGTTATTACAACTTAGTGACACCTGAAAATACGTGGCTGGGTAATAAGTATTATGCCTAAGGACAAGTCACTAGTCTGTAGATTCACGAGGAGGATTAACGCCTATAAATACCTGTTAGTAGTAGCTAGAGTTATCTTTTCTCCTTATATAGTTTATTAAATCGATTTATTCATTACCAACTCGGTTTCCGTCACATGCAGCACTTAGCATTATCATCTGAGTCCTTAAGCTCTTTCCAGTCTCACATCATCTCGCCTCAACGACCAATAGAGAAGTTGTTCCAATTGCAAACAGGAGCTTGCCCCATTAATTACCGGCCATCACCGACTACAAATTTACGACGCTACGTATACCCGCAAGGAGGAAATCAAGTCATAATATACAAAGCTCGGGTCATGATTTATGGGGGACTGATGCTCTAATGGGGCTTTACATCTTGAGGAAGGATAGGCGGCTGAGATGCGGTGCGAGAGGGGGAACAGGTCTCTGAAGACGATGCTGGGACTGACATTTTCGAGGAGTTTTCAACTTTGGAACATCTGTGGGCGCCAAGGTCGAGATTTGGGCAAATTAGCCAGGAGGACTTCTGTTGTCGATGAGTCAACGACACTCCGCAGCGCCCTGGACGGCACAAAAGAAGTTGGACTGAGCTAACACACAGCAATCACGCTCTGTCAAGACTTTTCTGACATTTCAGCACGACCTTCGGGAAGGAGGCAGAGGGTGAGTTTCCCGCAGTACCCACAAGTCTGCAGCGCCCAGCTGGCCGGCCTCTTCGGACGCTTCAGAAGGGTCACTATGTCTTTGGATCTAGTTCTGATGGCGGTATTAGGAGAGCTCCGCACCCAGTGGTTTTTGCGATTTTTCCCGGCTGCCATACACCTGCAAATGGCCATCGTTTCGTTGGCTGGAGAGGGGAGATAACGAAGGACAAAGGGCTCCTCTAAGTGTATGATCAAATGAGGGCATGTGAGGGGTGAAACTGTTTGAGGGGAGCTGTATGGGAGGCATAGGAGAGGATATACTACTGGCATAGGTATCCTTGGCCTGTAGGCAGAAGGGGCCTGCATATTCGACATAGTCATAGACTCACAGGACATTAAAATAAACATAAAACATAAAACATAAAACATAAAACATAAAACATAAAACATAAAACATAAAACATAAAACATAAAACATAAAACATAAAACATAAAACATAAAACATAAAACATAAAACATAAAACATAAAACATAAAACATAAAACATAAAACATAAAACATAAAACATAAAACATAAAACATAAAACATAAAACATAAAACATAAAACATAAAACATAAAACATAAAACATAAAACATAAAACATAAAACATAAAACATAAAACATAAAACATAAAACATAAAACATAAAACATAAAACATAAAACATAAAACATAAAACATAAAACATAAAACATAAAACATAAAACATAAAACATAAAATATGTGCCGTTAGCAAAATAATGCAACTTTCTATACAATTCAGTAAATAAAGTTATAATTAGGTGGCTAACGCATCTGGAAAGCCCCGACTACTACAAGGACAAGACGATAGATCTACAGCATGGCCCGTCCCTTGTTTTCTGCACTGCGGCCCATAACCCTGCATTCCCATGGTTCGTGCAAGTATAGACCTCACAATGTGAAAAAGATTTATCCATTTACGGTAAAGTTAGCCCAGGGCTGTCTTTCTCGTATGTTTAGAATCCTCTTAAGTCTTAGACCAAACACAGTAATGTAGATCTTCTCTACTCACAGGCAAGAAAATCTCTGCCTCTGACAATGCACTCCTTTTAATGCCTATTAAATATCTTCGAACCAACAGTCATACCCCTAAAAGTCATCGTTAAAGCTAATGCTTGGCGAAGCCGTTATTTCGAACATATTTCCACATTCTAACCAAGTAAACGATGACCATTTGCGGATGTGTAGCTTCAGGGAAAAATCTCAAAAATTGCCGAGTGCGGGGCTCTCTCAATACCAACATCAGGATTGAATCCGACGACATAGCTATCCTTACGAAGCGTTCGGAGAATCCGACCCACTGTTCACCGCAGACCTGTGTATAATCCAGAGCACCTTTCATCCTCATTCGCTACACTCACTCTTCTAGTGGCTCGTACCGCCAGATAAATCAAAGGTCGCATGGGGCTATCCGGGAATTTTTGGCCGGAGACGATCGCCGTAAAGTAGCTTGTTCTGGCAATCAAAATTCGGGACGGAAATAGGATTGTCTTGTAGCTCAGGTATTCTGGATGCCCTCCTGGCTAGTATGGTTGGAAGTAAAGATAAAGAGAGACTATCTCATTGATGAATCGATATCTGCTATCCTCGACACGGTAGAGTTTTTTGCATTGCTTTCGTAGGAATATATTTCCCCGCTGACGAGTAGCATGTGTCGTGTTACGACGAGAGCTTCTTCTCTATCTGTTGTAGCGTTTTGTAACGTAAAAATTCCTCTTATCTGGCATCAATTTCGCCGTCATAATCATCTTAAGTGTTATCAGAAGTGTATCTCGGAAGGTGTTAACTTACCTAAATATGGAGACGAAGCTCATTACCTATCAGTGGTGTCCCTTACGAACATCCAGCTCTCACCGTAGAGCCTGCAGAGCCGAGATCGAGTAACAAAATCCTAACTTCGATGAGGATTCCAAATCGCCGTCTGCATCATCATCATCTTCTTCTCGACACATCCCCCTGTTACCATCATCATGAAGCTAACCACGATCAAACCAGATGGCAGGCTCGAAGCCCTACTCATCAACAACCCTTGATCATGGAGGAAAATTCATCCGATGAGTTTCCAGAACGTAGCCAGGACCAGATACGGAGATAGTGGATTGGATCAAGTCTGCCTCGAATGTTACAAAGAAGGTACATACAGATGAATATGCGCACCTCTTGTGGTTCCGGTGTCTAGATCTTGTCTGACTGGGACAGCATGTTCTCTGAGAGTTTTTCCTGCCCACGCAGTTTCCATTGCCACCAATTTTATATTTAACTGGGTACAAGGTTCCGTGGAAAAGGTGGCCGAATTCCATCGGTGAATACTGAGCTGAATGGCTATTCATCACGGACAAATATCAATGATTTTTCAAGAAACATGAGGGGCAAGGAGCACTGTACAAAGTGTGGCCTGGGTCAGAGAGGAGCCCAAGGTGCTAGATAGTCTATGACTCAAGTAGTACAATAAACACATCACATCATCATCACAATCTACCTAAAGCTTGAAAAAGTGATCAACCTTGGTTCTACCGAGGGCAAAGACTAAACACTTGTCTGCAGTATCGACCAGGAATTTGGGAGCGAAATATTCTCCCAGAGCCAAGTTCAGTCAAATTTCGCAATATCGAACAAGTTGGCCCACGAGGCAATGATTCAAAATTCTCCGCCACGTCAAA
The DNA here is from genome assembly GCA_900239735.1 of Blumeria hordei DH14. NCBI lineage: Eukaryota > Fungi > Ascomycota > Leotiomycetes > Helotiales > Erysiphaceae > Blumeria > Blumeria hordei. Next base: position 5,468,243 of record OENG01000033.1, on the reverse strand, counting down.
TTTTCGCTCCCAACGAGTTCGACTCCTACCCAAGTCTCATCAAGTCTACAAGTACGACAAAGTACATCCTCGCTCCAATGACCACACCTCTCATCAACTATTCTCTGGCCTCAGCTAGCCGCCAAATACACGCCCACGCCGATATTCACACCCGACGGAGGAAGCAAAGCGTGGCGCACAAATCTGGGAGACAGTTCTTTGGGATGGAAGTGAGAGGGATTGGGACAAGTTTACAAGATGACACAGAGGATGGATACAATCTCGACGGGCGTTTGATTTTGAAATTTGGCAAGGAGTTTTACGAATTGAGCTTTGTGCGCGCCAAGACTTCGCTTGCGAGAGTGCAGCGGACACTGTAAAAACACCACAACGATGGAAGGTGCCGTGGTCCGCCTCCTGGTGGTGTTCCCCGGTATAGTTTGAGTAGCCTAGGCACCTACTCCACCTGGGAAGGAGACGCCTAAGACCACATTTCGCGCGGAAAAAAGTACATGGATAATTCTAGGTTTTTGAGACGTTCCCCTGGGTGGTTATTCACGGATGAGGGCTGACTTGGGGTGAAGAAAAAGCCGGCATAACTTCGCAGTGGTACTTGCAAATGAAATCCGAGGCATGAGTGCTCTTACTGTAAATTGAGTCATCTTTTCTATATATTTTCTCTGATATTGTGTCATAGCTAGATAACTGCATATGCAAATAAAATCTGATCAAAAAAAAAAGCTTAGCTAGGGGACACGAGATTCAGTAGTATCTTAAATGCAGTGGCTAGAAAATGCTACCCAGCGCTAATTGAGTGGCTAGTTGTAGCTGGATCACTTGGAGTTCGGGATCACTAAAGCCTCGGGGATCTGTAATTAATGATTGGCTTATTTGTATATGTCAAACTAAGTTAACGAAACATTATATTTTATTAATTCATATTGAGAAGCGAATTCGATATCCTATACAACTATCAATATATTCTTGTCCGAAATTGTACACTTGTTCTTCGAGATATTTCCTCCTAGAAATCCTTGACAATTTCTAACATCAACTGAGGCCAGAGAATAGTTGATGAGAGGTGTGGTCATTGGAGCGAGGATGTACTTTGTCGTACTTGTAGACTTGATGAGACTTGGGTAGGAGTCGAACTCGTTGGGAGCGAAAATTTGACGTGGCGGAGAATTTTGAATCATTGCCTCGTGGGCCAACTTGTTCGATATTGCGAAATTTGACTGAACTTGGCTCTGGGAGAATATTTCGCTCCCAAATTCCTGGTCGATACTGCAGACAAGTGTTTAGTCTTTGCCCTCGGTAGAACCAAGGTTGATCACTTTTTCAAGCTTTAGGTAGATTGTGATGATGATGTGATGTGTTTATTGTACTACTTGAGTCATAGACTATCTAGCACCTTGGGCTCCTCTCTGACCCAGGCCACACTTTGTACAGTGCTCCTTGCCCCTCATGTTTCTTGAAAAATCATTGATATTTGTCCGTGATGAATAGCCATTCAGCTCAGTATTCACCGATGGAATTCGGCCACCTTTTCCACGGAACCTTGTACCCAGTTAAATATAAAATTGGTGGCAATGGAAACTGCGTGCGCAGGAAAAACTCTCAGAGAACCTGCTGTCCCAGCTAGACGAGATCTAGACACCGGAACCACAAGAGGTGCGCATATTCATCTGTATGTCCCTTCTTTGTAACATTCGAGGCAGGCTTGATCCAATCCACCATCTCCGTATCGGGTGCTGGCTACGCTCTGGAAACTCATCGGATGGCTTTTCCTCCATGATCAAGGGTTGGTGACGGGAAGGGCTTCGGCCGTGACATCTGGTTTGATAGTGGTTAGCTTCATGATGATGGTGACAGGGAGATGTGTCGAGAAGAAGATGATGCAGACGGCGAGGCGATTGGGAATCCTCATCGAAGTTAGGATTTTGTTACTCGATCTCGGCTCTGCAGACTCTACGGTGAGAGCTGGAGGTTCGTAGGGGACACCACTGATAGATATTGAGAGAAATTTCCCTTTACCTTACAGCGGCGCTGGTTTAAATGCTCAGCAAGCCCTTTAAATCTGAAATAGCCATGAATCATCGTATCATTTCCAACTGGCCCCGCGATCTGTATCATATTCTCTCAGTGTAATCACTTGGTACTTTTATCATATAGTCAAACGCCACTTTATATGTTGGCAGGGTCGAATATAGAAGAACCGATCTGGAAAGATATTAGCACAGGTGAATCCAAGAATAAATACTTGTATTCTATCAAATGAACGAAATACATGAGCTAGACAGTTGAATTTCCACAAGCTCTTACGTAAGTCACTCATGGATTGACCGTCCATTAAGGTCACGTGATTAATCCTTGCTGTAGTTGATAGTATTGGATCACGTGATACCATGTACACACATATTAGTTAGTCCACTTAATGAAGTCTTCATGCTTCTTCGCACATCACTTACAAATGGAATCGGAAAAGTCCGATACTAACCCTACAAAGCCCTGAGCCTGTTCCATCGGGGCCCTATCCATCATCACCTCAATTTTCTTGCCCATGAAGGTACTATCCAATGAAATTCATGGGCATACCTTGGACTCCATTCGAAGATGGTGGACTGGATCAAGTTGACCTCTGGTACTACAAAGAAGGGAGATATAGATGGATATGCGCACCTCATGTGATTCTGATGTCTAGGTCTCGCCTGGCCAAGGCTGCAAGTTTTTGTATAATTTTTCCCGCACACGTAGTCCCATTCAATCTTTATTTTGGGAGGTTCACAGAGAAAGATGTTAAACTCTGTGGACAATTACCCATCAGAACTGCAATCCATTATGAGAATTGTAACTTAGAGTTCCCCTTGTAACGAATGAGGATAATAGCACTGTAAAATGTGTGTACAGAGTCATAAAGAAGCTCAACTTTCTAGAGAATCTTTGACACAAGAAGTCCAATATAATGCCAGCCCAGTTCAATCCTAAGGCTGAGATGGAAAAATAATGACAACAATATTATTAGAGTGTGGTAATCTCCAGGGTCGTTCCATATCATAAAAGCAGTAATTGGGATGAAATCCAATGTAAAGTGGGTTATGAAGATCCCAGTCCGATGATTCTCCGTGCCCAAGATCAGCCCTAAGAAGAAGATTGAGTTTTTTATACCCATTAACATGATTGGTTATCTCAACGTAGTGCTGTGAGGGGTATGTAGGGTCATCCAAACTCATACTTTAGGACCACTGCAAGTCTTTAACGGCTTCTATCCCGCAGCCATATGCTGGCAAGATTTCATTCGTAGATATATCTTACGTCGTAAAGCCCTCGTTCCCTCCCCTCTTTATGTCAAGGATGTGTTCAGGGGCGAAAGTGCCGTGAGAACGTCTTAGATACTAAGCGTTGCGGGACCTCTGGGACGTCGACTGACTGGGCTCAATATAACTGGTCAACTGCCGTTTTCCCGCAAACGTCATTGATACCTTTCTGAACTTTTCCGTTGGTTAGTAATTAAATGTTACACCGACGCAGTACAAAATTCATGAAAGGAGTACGGAAAACCGTAAATCGAAAAGGATTGTCGTAGAGAAGATTACCTAGCATCCACTCATCCCGGGAAAATTCGGAATACCGAGTTTCCCATATAAACGAGATGCCCTTCATCGCGTGAGAACAAAGAGGTGTAAATTCGTAGTATTTTTTTTCAAATACTCGGACTTCTATTGGCAGCTAATATAAGATGCAATGACTCTACTACTGTCAAGCCCCGCGTTTATGCCATAGGGAGTGACCTGTGTTCAACACACCGAAAACATCTTTGATTAGTGTGAGGGAATTCTCCGAAACGAATCCATCCAGCTGCCCTGCCCTGCAATTTGTCTTTGTCCCTCACCGAATCGTGATTATCGGTAAGGTTTGCTTGCGTGTTGGGAGATGAGATTCGGAGCGGAGACGGACGGGATGAGAAAAATTCCGAGCACCTATAACATCCATAGGGCAGCTGGGGCTGCATGCGCGAGACTACACACGGGAGCTTGGCCGTCGATCTTCCACCCACCGATTTGTTGCGGTCAGACAAAGCTTCGGCGAAATATGTGGTTCTCAAACTTTGCTCAGGCGCAATTGCAAATCAAATTATTTCCCTGAGCGGGTTCAAACTGCTTGTGTGGAAGCTCTTTTCCTTGCCATCTAGTCGACGAACCCTTCGACAGGCAACCACCCACCACGCGGTCTATTGATCATGATGACTAGAGCAGCATATTCGTCACTTGGATCTGGGTAGGACGAATGAGCCAGCACAATAAACTTTAATTGGATGAAAATAATTAGTAGAGTAAACACCGAGCGGGTTCCGCTTTCGTAGCTTAGGTTAGGTATCTCGGTAGATGTGAGGTCGTTTTCTGAAAACAATGAAACTTATCCGCGCGTCATACCATGCTCACTGGTGATGGGCGTAAGGAAGAACTATCAGAGAGCTCCAGGGCGAACACTGCTGGAAAGAAGCCGCGAATGAGGCATATAAGGAATGTACTGGTTTATTGTATTATTTGAGTCGAAGTCAATCTAGCACATTTTGCTGCCCTTTGACCTGGGCATATCTTGCACAGTGCCCTCATTCTCTTTTGATACGAAAAAAGAGCTCAGATACAATGCTTATGATTGATAACCATTCAAGTCAGTAATTACCCACGTAATCAACCACCTTTGAGGCAGTACACTACCCGAGGCATAGGCAATCCCGGTCTGTGAGTTGAAAGGAGCCACATTCGCTGACACAGTCATTGACTTGAGAGGACATTGAAGATTCATACATCAAAGCGCCCGGCACGAATCTCAGCTGAAAAAAATAACTAAAGATATTAGGTAAAATCCGAGCATAGCCAGGTGTAAGAGCCGGGCATGGGGTGAGCGCTAACGAGAGAGCTTGCTATCGCTAATTATGCGCTTAGTTCTGCCCTAAATCCTATTAGAATACCCTCCTAGCATCGCACATTTTCATCGCCTACTGCGGCCAAGGGATATGGCGCATCTCATCCCAGACCAAAGTCTAACATTCATGGGCCCAACATCAAAGTTAATCGAAATGGCGCAGATTCACCGCATTCTACTCCCTGCAGCTTAGAGGATGCGGTAGGAAAGTGCACGAGCTAGAATTCAGGCACGCAAATTTTGTCAAACCTTTTCGTGAGAAATAGCGCGTTGTTGTCCACAACAAGCAATACCTGGATACGCAGCAACTGATGACGGATGGTCCCGAACCCGCCCGTTCCCACTTCCCCAACCTTGTGAGGAATAAGGCTGACTTGGCCGCTTACGGTGGTGGTAGATACGATATTGGCCGTGCCAACCGCCAAAGACGACCTTTGGCGGTTGATCATTAACGCATCTAAAGGGTCTATGTGGTGACGCGGCGGAGTGCTCGACATCCGTAATCCCTCAAAATTCCAACATGACCGGCCAGGCCTGTCACACAAAATACTGCTTTGAAATGCGCTACAGAATTTCAGTCGCCTCGACTAGGATCAATGACAACCCCCTTCCACACCTACAGTGGCACAGATAATAGTGTGTTGGCCTTGAGTGGAGAGCCAAATAATGTGCATCGGGTGCGCGGAAAGTTAGGCCGGAACGGCGGTCTAGTTTGGCGCTCTCAACTCCTTGCTCAAAAACTACGAGAAGACACAATTGCGATGACGTACCTTGGAAAATCAGTTCGAAGCGTAGACCTGATGAACTTTTGCATCTATCGAGAGCCTATTTTTTCAGGGGAGGATGAATGTGTGAGGGGAAGTAAGATACGAGTATAAGTACTTACCAAGTGAACGAGTTATCTTCCATTATATTCCGCCCAAAATTCAGAACGTCACGCATCCATTAAACCAACCACTAAGCTTAACGATAAATCCTGAGCTGTGCTTTGGAAAATGTCAATCCTTCGTTGCAATTGTTTATCTTTCACGATGCAGCTACTTTGCTTGTTATCGCTGGTTATATTTCCTGCCATCATACTCGCACATCCTATAGTATCGGGTGTAGTGGAAGGAACTGCCTCATGGTACAATACTGGCCTAGGAGCTTGTGGGCAGACGAGTAATGTACGCCCTGTTCTCAACATCCCTGGCATACTATCCCCTTTCTCTCCGTCTCTGATTATTTTACAGGACGAACAGATGGTCGTAGCGCTTCCTGTCGCTCTAGCTGGCTCTAGTTGCTTCAAAACGATAACTTTGACCAACGTCGCACGCACTCCTAGCCCAAAGATCGTAGCGACTGTTATGGATAAGTGTATGGGATGCAATGGTATGGATGTCGACCTAAGCCCGGCTGCCTTCAAAGCTTTGAACGCTGGCGATCTAAGCAAAGGCAAGATAGTAATTCAGTGGTAAGTTCTGACCCGGGCACAAAAAGCCTCCTAATTTCATTTATCCACGCTGTCAACTAATTTTTTCCTCAAAGGGCTTATAACTAGCATCGAAAATCCTGCTGGAACTGGGTGGCTTTTTTCTAGTATAAGTATCTTTTCAATAAATTCTTTTTGCTCATCAGCTTTGCTTTGATATAACGCTGCTCATTTTGACTGTATTGCTATATTGGAGCTTCGTGCCCGTAATAGGCCTCACTTCTTATTATCTCTATCGTGATCCTTGATTACATGTCCGAAATTTTGGCTTCACATCTTAAAATCGTGTCTTCAACGGGTCGCCTAGTCCTGTCCTTACCGGGAGTGAAAATGGTGTTGGGGTCTTGGATTGATAACATTAAATTGCCTTGCTCAAAGAGCCCTGTGCTGGAATGTTGCCTGCAGAAGCAATGGCATGAGTTGAATCTCTATTTAGAGCAGGCAAAGGGGTACCTTCAAGGCCAACGTGGAGGTGTTTCATTGAATAGTGTAAAAGGTATTGGCTCAATCTCGTATTAACACTAAATCACTAAGGTTCTTTACCTAGGTTCAACCAGAAAGACTGCCCTTCTTATGTGTACGTAAGCACGGATCATCTTTCATGCCTGCATAACTCCCAGTCCTGATATATTAAAAGACCGCATCTCTAAAGCTGATTATACTTAAATATACATCCGCTCACAAATGGTAAATTATAGGTCCTGGTATTTCAGATTCGTATCTTCGAGTCTAACTGCCAAATCTAGCCCGGCTGTTCGCGTTAGCTCTTCATTCGCTCGAAACACTAGTTTTTGTTAAGGAAATTATGATATCTCAGTCAAGAAGCTGTAAAGCACGTTCTATATTTTGTGCAACTTGAATGTATGCAGTTATCTAACTGCGGCGCACGATCAATCCTGTGTGTACACGTTGGATGATTCTTGTCCTCCAATCCATGTAATACCCATCCAGCGCGGACCGAAGTGAAACTAAGTCCATGATATTAAGTCACCTGTGTATCAACAACACGGTCTTCTTGAAAGCTCCAATTTTTCTACTTTCAATCAATTTGGCGTGCTAGAAGGTCCAAACAATTTAGACTTGTATACAGCCCTTGTCTTTAGAGTGTGAGGACTGAACATCTGTCTACGGTGTCCCTCATGAACCAGGGTGTGATATTGTTCCAGAGTCCAGTTCAGTCAAGTTTCGGGTGCTGAGAACTCGACACCTATCAGTATGATCTCAGACGAAGCTCCAGCTTTAATTGTACAACACACAGAGCTGAGATTGATTGAGTCATGTGTTTATTGTACTACTTGAGTCTAAGACTATCTAGCACCTTGGGCTCCTCTCTGACCCAGGCCACACTTTGTACAGTGCTCCTTGCCCCTCATGTTTCTTGAAAAATTATTGATATATTGCCCTTGATGAATAGCCATTCAGCTCAGTATTAACCCGTGGAATTCGGCCAAATTTTCCACGGAACCTTGTACCCAGTAAAATATAAAATTGGTGGCAATGGAAACTGCGTGCGCGGGAAAAACTCTCAGAGAACCTGCTGTCCCAGCCAGACGAGATCTAGACACCGGAACCACAAGAGGTGCGCATATTCATCTGTATGTCCCTTCTTTGTAACATTCGAGGCAGGCTTGATCCAATCCACCATCTCCGTATCGGGTGCTGGCTACGCTCTGGAAACTCATCGGATGGCTTTTCCTCCATGATCAAGGGTTGGTGACGGGAAGGGCTTCGGCCGTGACATCTGGTTTGATAGTGGTTAGCTTCATGATGATGGTGACAGGGAGATGTGTCGAGAAGAAGATGATGCAGACGGCAAGGCGATTGGGAATCCTCATCGAAGTTAGGATTTTGTTACTCAATCTCGGCTCTGCAGACTCTACGGTGAGAGCTGGAAGTTCGTAGGTAACACCACTGACAGGTGTTGAGAATAGTCTCACTGAGCTGAGATAGAGTGACATCTTTGTCCCCACTTGACTAAGGTTTCCCGAAAGCTCTCGCTGTGTATATAACCTTTATCTCTTAGCATAACCTCTGAAGTCCATTATCATGGACCTAACTACAACCAAGTTTGATAGTAGACTCATAGCCCTATCCATAATCCAATGACTTCTCTTGATCATGGAGTTGAAGCCGTCCGATGAGTTTCCTGAGCACATCTAGCTTTCGATACGGCGGTGTCGGGCTAGATCAAGTCGGCCTCTATTGTTGCGAAGGGGGATTCAGATGGATTCCGCATCTCGTCTGGTTAAGGCTACAGGTGTGTTGACAATTTTGCCTGCGCATGTAGTTTACATTGACTCTGTCTTTCGGGTATAGGGTGATTGAATTCCACGGTTAAATGCGGAGCTGAAAGGCTATCCAGCCTGGGCATGATATCAAAGTTCTTTTGCCGCACCAAAGAGGATTGTGCTGCTGTACAAGGCGTGGCCTAGGTCAAAAAGGAGCCCAATGTGCTAGGTTATCACAAACTCAAGTGGCATATTAAACCAAACCAAACCACAATTTCTAGTCAAAGCCAGCTAAGAAAAATTCTTCACCTCCCAGTGGTGGCGGTGTAACCGCTCTGTATGCTCTGCAAATTTGGCAAATCCAAGAAGAGTCGTATCCGAATCGAAGTCGAAAACAATCTCAAGCATATCTAAGATCGATGACTTCCCATCAATATTGGACCTATTTTCTCACGGGAGTCCTTCAACTCACTCACAATACAGACTAATTCACCTCAACGACTGAATAAGTAGTCGCACTAATTACAAACGGGAATTTGTCTCACCAAAAATCAGCCGTCTCCTACTAAAAATTTGCGATACAATGTATTCTCGCGAAGTGCAAACTAAGTAATGATATACAAAGTTTGAGTCTTGGTACACGGGAGACCACTGTTCTAATGGAGCTCAACATCTTGAAGGAGGACAGGCAGCTGGGACCTGGGACGAACGAGTGATGAGGTCACAAATGATCATTCTGGGACGCACATGTTTCCAACGTTTTCGACTTAAGGGTATCTGTAAGTGCAGAGGCTATAATTACGGATAGTGCAATTGACACCCTAAAACCAGGCAATGACGGAGGGTGTTTTGGTCCGCCTTCTGATCGTCATCTCCCCGAATTAAAGCCTAGGTAGCCTGGACGCCCACCTCACTCGAGAAAGGGAAAACTGTGAGGCCATATCTCGCGCGGCGGATATGTACAAGATAAGAAAGGCATATTAGGGCAGGATTAAGGTGGTATTAACAATTTAAACGTTTAAATCATGTTCGTGGAAGATCATTTTTTCCAAAAAGCTGCGCAGCGTTCCTCGCTGCCTTTATCATCAATTTGTCATTGTGAATCCAATTTTTATATCTCCTTTACCCCCCTCCCATCATTTAGCTTTCTGTGCTTTGACATGGCAGGTGTAGATGCTTGTGTGTAAATCCAGCGATTTCGACGCGTCGTAAAAAGCGACAATGGCCACCAACAACAGCAGCAGCGGAGCGCAAACAGCTCCAAAGGTTAAGAATTTAAACTTCCCTGGGGAAACTACTTAAAAATGTTAGACTAATCGTGATGGGAGAGATGGATAAGGAGGACTTACCATCCATGGAGGATGTTAACGAAGTCTTGAAGGCATCCAATACTCACAAAAGAGCCTGGAAGGAAATATCTCAAAAGACGTCTCCAATCGAGGAGATGATGATGGAGTTAGAGAAAGTTGTCAAGAAGAGGCTCTCGGATTCTGCTTGAAAAGCAGCTCCAGCAGTGACTTCTGGCGCGTCGCCACCAAGGAGCTACGCATCGATTGTAGCTTCGCAAATGACGAAAACGGCGATACGAATCAGAATTGGTGGAGCCGATAAACTGCAGTCAGAAGAGCTTCCATCAAAATGAACTGAACACATCGGTGGCGAATAGGCGATCAGATAAATGCGGAGCAACGACACCGAGGTGTTCGTCCAGTCAGCGTTCCAGAGAGATGCGGCGCTAAATATGTGACAACCAAACGAATTTAAAATCTTGCGGCAGAACTTTACAGTCGAGGTCAATGGTGTCTCATTACGGATACGAATCGAAGGGAGCGGAGATGCCAACAATTACGCCATCATCCGGGAGATAGAGATGGCAACAAGGGCACAAATCCCAGGCCTTACGATCAAGAGAACTCGATGTTTACATGACGCAAGGGAACACCAGCGGTCAAAGAAAAATGGCCGCACTCGTGGGACAATAGTGGTTAGCCTCCCATCGGAGGCCATGCAAACGAAAGTAGTCCGAAACGGCCTTGTTATGAACGCCATGCTCTACACCGCGCAGGTGTGGTCACCACGGTCCCAGCCAAAGCAGTATTATAGCTGTAGCCAGTGGGGACACCTAGGCGTCGTGTGGAAAGACAACTAGGTGCGGTGAGTGCGCTGGTGCTCACCATACCCGGGACTGTCCTGGGGTAAGGGTTTCTTGCGCCAACTGCGGCAAGGAACACCGTTCATGGCAGAAAGCAGCGTGTCGGACTTACCAGGTCTACAAGGGAAGTGTGGAGAAGGCTCAGATGGAGCTGTTGTCAAGAACGGCGAAAATATGGAATAAAAAACCTATAATGGCGCCAAAACGAACAGTCGGAACGATTGATGATCAAGGATTTCCTTTGGTCACCAGTAAGTAAACTGAAGGACTCAAAAAGGGGTCAGGACGACCGCGTAAGGTAGTCGAAGTCCCAGTAGCACCACCATCGGGGCCAGCTCTTCTAACGCTTCGACGACCAACGCCGAGTTAGGGAGTGTCTTCTCTATTCAATTTCTCATAGTAATAGTCTGAATGAAGGGAGAGTTTACGAAATCCGTGGAAAGTTTATGAATTTGTGGTTGGAAGAAACATTCTCAGCATTAATTCGGGTCGTTTCAAACTGGCAGGACATCAGGGTTTGTTTGTTAAAGGCCTTTTCCTTAACCAAAGCGGCTTACCATCTTCATGGTTTTGTATATAGACATCGCGTAGGACGTTAGCCAAGACCAATTCATTCGGGGCACGTTCGGCTAGTCAAAGGTTTTTTCTGGTTTGCCTTGGGTGAATGTCAACGGTTGGGGGAATGGTGACAGTCCCTAGCACAAAGATCTCGAGTGGTATCGGCGAATGCACCCACTATATGAGTGGTGCCAACGTCAAACTGAGTTGTCGTATACAGTCGTCGGGGAAGGACTCGCCTTCTCCGTGCCGTGCCCTTCGAGTGCTTGACCTGTGCCCATCACGACTAAGTCTTCCTTCATCTTGAGAGGACTCAAGCCCGAAATTTAAATCGCACACCAAAAGAAATGCAAAATATATCCTCAAAATTTTGTGCGAGAATGATTTAAGAGCTAGAAGTAATTTATTTATCCAAGGTGAATCCCATGCATCTCGCTTGTTATGGGAAACTGTGATGTACATGCTGCCTATTCGTGACACTAGTTCTTGTTCCCAAATCCGAGTGGTTATCTGTCTTTTTCAATGGAATGCTCGCGCACAATGCTATGAGGTCTATGTATATATACACCAGACCAGCCTAACTCCCCTCCGTGCTATTTATCCTAGCCAAACAACGATTGCTGAATTAATTTCATCATAAGTCTACAGCTTTTATTGATGAAAGGAAAAGAATTACCATAAACTGCTTTCGAAGTATGTTATTTTCTGACCATCAAGAGTCAACTGTTACCTCTCATCTTATCATCAATCTATGTAATGTAATTGATAGAAGGACTAGGACCGTAGCCTTGACATTCAGCATATCCATGCACTCCTGGGAGGTAGAGTACTACTATATCGAACCAGTCAAGGCCCTCTTCTATCTATCTGGTACTATGTCATACTCTTGACTCTTTCATATGTTTACCTATATCCAAAGTCCACCCCGTCTGTTTTGCAGTTGCAATTTTGACCCTTTCGAGCCCGATATTGACGGTGGGAAGGGTTGATAATGTTGATATGAAATGGCGGTATGAGGAGAAAGTGATAAAGTGTTAGAAAATATCGTCTTCCTTGCTACCGTCTGTGTTTCGACTTAAAAGGCTAAAGGTCTGTGACCAGTAGCAAGATTAGTGTGTTTGTAGCGGTATTTTGGAAAAAATTACATTACATGACCACCACCTTGGGAATCACCACTAGCATTGTTATGTGTGGTGAAAGCGTCGCCAAAAGCACTGACCTGAGCAAGTGCGTCGAGATCTCCACCAACATCTATATCTATATCCATACCTAAATCACCAAGACTTCCTTCCTCCCCAAATCCAGCAAGTGCATCAGCTGATGGATCTAGATCACCCAAGTCTCCAAATTCATTCGGAGACGGATGATACTCTGGGAAGCCATTGAATTTTGTTGGTGTGGAGCTAGCAATGGGCACTTGAGGTAAAATTTGTGTCGGGAGTTGGGATTTCTGATTTTCATTCAAGATGACATCTCCATGGGGAACAGATACCCAGGCTTCTGATTGGGACGTTATAGTGCGCATGCCCTGACTACCATCTTGATTGATAGATGTATTGTTACTATTATTGCTGTATTGGTTTTGCTGAGTCAATTGTGTCGCTGTATTCGGGTAGCCCTGAAGGTGATTCTGAGACGTAGAAAAATGCTGATTTTCTGTAGGATTAAGGTTGGACGGCATTCCAGTATTATAATCTAAGATTCCCACAGACATATTGTTTATGTCTAAACTACCTTCGTTAGATAAACCTTGGCTTTGATTATAGTCTTTCTCAACGATTGGAGCAGATATCCGAGGTGAACCTGGATCAGGTAATGTTGGTATCACTTCAATTGCCTCCTCAAATCCACCGTCTTGTATACGAATAAGTTCACAAACGGTGTTGATCTTACGACCAACAGAAGTCTCAACTTGTGCGATAATATCAGATACCTGACGACGGGCTTCAATTAGAGCTTCTGTCTCCTCAGGCTCAGCTTCCTCTGCGTGGCCATCAAGTTGTAAGATTTTTGGGCTAATATCAGTAGAGTCAAATACTGCAGATCGGAGTTCCTTTTCCGCGGTTCGAAAGATTGAGCCTTTCTTTAACTTGTGTAATCGTTTCTCATGCTTAAGTTTCATTTTCTCCATTTCATTATTTGATTGGACGACTTGATCATCCACTCTTTTTCGGAACTCCTCTGCTTTTTCCGGGTCTAGTTTTCCAACATAATTGTGTTTTACAACGTCCTTATCAGGATCTAGCGGGGCATCAAATATTCCATCAGTGAGTGGTGAAAGTTCACCACGAATACCTAATCCTAAATCTGCGGGAACAATTCGATTCATTGGGTATGGTGACGAAACAATTTCTTCCATCCATTCGTGATTTTGTTTGTATCGCACCATGCTAATCTCCCTTGGTGTTATGTGGTCAAATATATCACCCCTTGAAGTGTCTTCTTCTTCTTCAATTTCTTGAGGATTAGGCACACCTTGCGGCACGCCCTTGACTGGGGTGATTTGTGTACGAATTCGTTTGGCAGGAGGACCAACACTGTTGTGCTGTGGGGGATATGCCATGGTTTGAGGAATTCGAGCTGGGGGTACATTTTGCCCATACATTGAATAACCTTGGGGGCGGTTTCGAGGAAAGGCGATTGATGGCCAATTAGTGCGATCATGAAGCATGAATTCTTTGTGAACAATCTGACCTTGCGAATGAAGATATTGTCGGGTGCTCATCGTCTGCTGTACACGCAAATCAACGGGAATTAGATTAGAAGGAATTCGCTCGCTCGGCTCTGCTGTAGAATAATGAACGATCCAAAGACATGGGTCAGGTTGGACAGCTTGTTGCCCAGGCATTCGGGGAGGCAAGAGACGATATCGACGTCGGGTATGAGTTGCCATAGGTTCACCAGGCGCATATCCAGCTTTTTGCTGGTACATTTCAAGTGTCTACTGAATATCAGCTGAAAAATTTGCGCCTAGATGAGTATGAAATTACGTAGCCACCCTCAACCTGGATCTGGAAGGCCATCTCTTGAGGAGTCCATATGTACCCGTCACTTGGAAACTCAGGTCCAAGTGCCATGCTCTGCCAAACTAATAGGATAGTCATATCCTGTGGCCGGTCTAGGTAAGTCCAATAAAAGGGTGCTTGATCGCGCGAGATTTTGGGAGCAGCCTGAAGCCATTCGGATATTTTTTCTGGATGTATCTGAGGAAATTGAGGAAATCGATATGTTGAAAGGAGGTGTATGTGTGGAAGCTTAGGAAGTTAGCATCAAGTAGTCGCGCAAAGTGTTATGGAAATGAACAGACTTACAAGTTCCCGCTGAATACCTTGGCTGGGGTCATTCATTATGTTATGAAATGTCTACGAAATGAAACTTCTCATCTGCAGCGGAAGCGCTATCGGTTGATCCGCACGTCGCCAGAGGACGCGACAATGTTACTTCTACAGTCACGTGAGTGTAGTTGCGGTTTAAGCAGAATCCATGCACAAACCTGTTCACTACTCAACAGAGCTGATGTTTAATTGACCCATGTTATCTATTCTTCTCTGCCTGAGGATGAATCTACAGATTCTAGATTCGGAAATACATACAACGTTGCCATTCGCAGAGCCTGCAATAGTTCTTGATGAGCATTGGATGCCGCTCAAGGGGGAATACACTATACAATCCAAAATTGCTCCGACTTAGACAATAAAATCCGACCTGTCAAAGACTAGGCTATCTGTTAGTGGAGGAGAACCTAGGAAGATACTAGACTCACAGAACCTCACTGTTAGGGTTAGTAATCACCTCACTATGCAACCTATATCCATGCGATTGCTTTGGGTCTGAAATGACTCACAACTAACATACAGGCAGCATGTCCCCATCCGGACCTACAGTAATCGGCGGAGATTTCAATGCCGTTCACACCGACTGGCAGCCAATAGCTACTAGGCTACACGGTGACGGCCAGCTGCTCACTGAATGGATGTCCGTGCACGGTATGGATTTATCTTCTACACCTGGCGTCCCGACACACGATCTGGAAAATACACTTGACCTAGTCTGGTCTTATGCCGGTGCCCTTGCAGATATTTCGACAGAGCTTGACTCAACATCGGACCACAGAACGCTTGCAGGAGACGTTCCCCGCCCGAACTCGAAAGCCAGAGCGGTTATTAAAACTGGTCAACCGGTAAGAGTGACAGACGACGCCCTCGAAGACTTCGCCAAGGTACTAGGTAGGTGGGCCCATGGAATAGGGATGCAGCCTATGGTCTCAACAAGTGCGGTCGACAGCCTTGCGGATAAACTGGTTCAAACCATCAGTGATGCTATCAGGGCTACCGGAAGACGCGGGAGTGCGAAGAAGGGTAGGACGGCACCTTGGAGGACGGCACCTTGGTGGACGTTGGAGTGCTCACAGGCCAAACGCGAATATAGGATATTCCAGGACGAAGAGAGTAGAAATGATTTCCGTCGCATAGTCAGAAGTGCGAAACGCCAATGCTGGCGGCGAAAGTTCTCTGAAGCTACAACTGACATCGACATGTATCGGATGGCACGTTGGGCTAAACCGCAACCTACATCTGCTGCTCCGCCACTTCAAACTCCGGATGGTTCAGTCTCGGATCCAGGAAAGCGTGCACTTCTGTTGCGCGACCTCCTCCTCGGCCGGTTCACCAGCCAAAACGACGTTGACACCGAACACCTCGAGCCAGGGCGCGGAAACCTTCCATGGGTCTCAAGCGTCACTGATGAAGAAGCCAAGTGGGTCGTAACGGCCTGCCAAAATAAAGCCCCTGGAGCAGACGAAATTTCTATTTGTCTTCTTAGGACAGCCTGGCCGTCAATTGGACAAGCAGTGAGAGTACTCTTTAAGGGCTCACTTCAACTGAACCACTTCCCAGAGGCATTTAAGCTAACCGAAGTAATTCTCCTCCCCAAACCTGGCCGTAATCTCAGTACAGCTAGAAGATGGAGGCCAATTGTACTTCTATCCTCTCTTGGCAAAGGTCTTGAGAGACTAGTCGCAAGGCGTATGGCATATACCGCCATTTCGCACAAGGCTGTGCCGCAGCAGCTTTTTGGAGCACTCTCCGGTAGATCAGCTAATTACCTTGTCTCATGCGTTATCCACGATGTGGAACATGCAATGAAAAGACAGAAGAAAGCAGTCCTTGTCACTCTAGACGTACAGGGGGCATTTGACGCTGTACTCCACGGACGACTGCTGCAAAGGATGAACAAAGTTGGGTGGCCTAACGCAGCTATCACTTGGATAAAGTCTTTCCTGGACAAACGATCCGCCCGCGTCAGACACGAGGATGGAGTAACAGACCCAATTCACCCAGAATGCGGGCTGCCACAAGGATCGCCTTTATCCCCGATTCTCTTCCTCCTTTACATGGCCGAAGTCGTGGGGGGCAGTAGTTGGAGATTCGGCTATGCAGATGACGTTGCTATCCTCGGCATAGGTTCAACTCCGAACGAAGCCGCAGCAGCTGTCCAGAGAGAAGTCGATGCAGTCCTAGGGTGGGCTGCTGATAATGCCGTCTCTTTCGACCCAGATAAGGCCGAAGTAGTCTACTTCGTCGGCCCCAGATCCAGGGCTCACGATCTTCCGGCCATAAGGGTAGGCACTCGCGATGTACAAGCATCCGACGATATCTGATGGCTCGGAGTACACCTTGATCGCGGTCTGACCTTCGAAAGCCACGTCGCAAAGCGGACCAGTAAAGCAATGCGGCTAGTGCAACACTTCCGACGGCTCACTCAGTGCACCCAGGGACCAAGGCCTGACTTACTAACCACAGTCATTCGCACGGTAGTTCTGCCAATTGCGATGCACGCAGCGTAATCCTGGTACCCGGGACCAACTAGGGAAACCTATCGGGGTGTCGCGCGAAATTCATGTAAGAGACAGTGCAAAGTCATTGACAAAACTTCTGCCTTAGGAATTCGCGTTGCTTTACCAACCTGGCGCACCATGCCCATCGCAGCCCTGAGGAGGGAGACTGGATTTCCACCAGCACACATTCTGCTCGAGGGACGCAGGCTCAAGACTGCCGCACGAATTCGAAGACTGGATGATTATCACCCGCTTTGACTGCGAGCCACGGAAAGCACTGACAGCGCTCGCCACCGACTCGGACTAAAGACATGCAACAAAACCAAACTTGGTCTGGATAGAGTGCATGATTCGAGGGTCCAGAGGTTGTACCGACTTCTGCCAGAGGCCGAACGACCTCCACCGCCCCGACCTCCGGTCCCTCCTCAGCCAATTCCTCGTTGGACAAGCAAGAAAGAGGCTGCCAAGTTCATAAGAGAGTGGCTACCTACATTCCCACCCGACTGCCTCTGCGTTTACAGTGATGGTTCTGGGGCGTCCACAGACAAAGTGTCATGGGCCTTTGTGACCTTTATCAGTGGCACAGGCACGACAATCGAGCAAAGCGGCTCAGGTAAAATTACCAACGCGGAGGTCCATGGAGCTTTGGCTGCTCTCGAAGCAATCACTGCCAACAAGCGAGATCAAGGACGTAGCGCCATCTACTTCCTACTCGACAATTCCGCTGCAGTCCAGGCCTTACTAACAGGAACAACGGGCTCATCATCCTGGACGATTCAAAAGTTCTGCAAAATGGTCGCTAGAGCAGCTGCACCTGTTAAAGTAGGATGGATCCCGGGCCATGCAGGGCTAGTAGGAAATGAAATGGCTGATGAGCGCGCTCGAAGAGAGCTCAACTCGTCGGACAATTCCAGGACGACACGGGGGGTGATGACCCTCGCCACATCTGGACGGAAAGCTCGCGAACTGGCAAGGCAGATGGTTACAGACTGGTGGCACTCCAATCGCCCCAGGCATTACGCTGACCTCGAACTCGAGATGCGGCGCAAGAAACCGCCAGAACTATCGCTGCCGAGAGCGGTTTACGCCCGCTTAATAGCCGCTCGAACTGGACATGGAGACTTTGCGGCTTATCACCGCGGCTTCAACCACACTGACGCTACACTCAACTGCGAGTGTGGGAGGGAAAAATCAATTGGTCACCTTGTCCAGTGTCGGAAAGCACTGGCAACTTGGCGGCTGAAAAGCGGAAAGCGTAGGACGCCGGCTCTGGAATTAATGCTCGGATCAAGGGGATGGCAGCTGTTCAGGGACTACGTCCAGGAGAGTGGGATTTACGCGGAGGCAAGTCGGGGGATGGCAGGGATACCTGTGGCTCGGAGGTGATAGATCAATGGCCTAGGTGGATCGGCATGGACAGAGAGATTGGATTCGAGGCTCAGGCGCGTGGTGGCTGAGGCGGAACGATGGAAGGGAGATTGTTTAAGTTTTTCTTTTGTAATGCGGGATTTCGCGTGAAAGTTTTTGTTTTGTTTTCAATTCCGGGCTGCTGAATTCGTCATGGTTCAACACATAGATGCATTTTGGCATGGTTCCGGTCATTTAGGTGGGACGAGGCATTTGTACTGCACGGTAGTTAACCTGATCCGGCCCGACCCCACTCGTGCTCAAGCTCCAGTAGGAGTGCGACGGTAGTTACTTCACCTAGCACGTTAATGAACAAACAAAAGAAAACAAACAGACAGCATGTTCAGTAGTGGCGTGGTGAGTCACAAAAATAATTTCACTTCCTACGTAACAAAGGTAGAGAACAGTGAGATGCGGTTCTGGGGTTATTAATACGTGCGATAAATGCGATTACAGTTCATACAGCAATCAATGGCACTGAGGGCTGGTGGTCGGGATCCACCCTTAATAGATTATATTTTATTATAGTCCTATCTGAGTCCACGACTAAAGAAGACTTCTAGATCGGATATGAAGGAAACTAACAATATTTAGTAAATTCAACCATGATAACTTTCAATATTTTCTTGTAGACAGTGAGGAAGCCCACCTGTATTACTACAACACGAGACGAAATAATCAGTACAGGTGCTAGATGGCATCTCAAACTGCTAAAAAGGTATATTTTGGTTGAATTTCGAGCCGCACTCCCAGTTTGACAAAACACATTAAGTGTAGTTTCTCATCGGGAACCAACCATTTTGCCTAGGGGCGGAAGTTGAATATCTTTCAGCGGTGTACCCTAAAAATCCCCTGCTTTTAATATAGCCTGCAGAGCCAGAATTGCGTAAAACCTTCGTCCTTACTTCGATGAGGGTTTCCCAATGCTCTCGCGGTCTGTGTTGTCCTCATATCTCAGCAAAACTCCTTGGCACCAATAAAGTGAAGCTATCCTCGATCAGATTAGATGCCAGAGTCGAAGCCTTTGACATTATGCATTCACTTTTCTTGATCACGGAGGAGCCATCCCATTAATTTCCTGAGTTTATCCAGCGCCCGATACGGCGGTGGTTGATTGGATCTAGTTGGTCCCTCATGTCACAAAAAGAGGACATATGGATAGATATGTGTACCTATAGTGGTCCCGATATCCAGGCCTTGATAG
This sequence comes from Blumeria hordei DH14, assembly GCA_900239735.1. NCBI lineage: Eukaryota > Fungi > Ascomycota > Leotiomycetes > Helotiales > Erysiphaceae > Blumeria > Blumeria hordei. The sequence goes on along the minus strand of OENG01000033.1, from coordinate 5,448,482 downwards.
CTGAGGCTACAGGTGTTTTATTATTTTTCCCGCGCTACGGTTTCCACTAAAACACATTTTTTAATTTTTGCGCATAAAATTTCGTGTAAATCGTGGCTGAATTCTGCGGGTAAACGATGGATTAATTAGCTATCTATTATGGGCAACATATTAGAGATATTTTTTGTAACAAAATATGATAAGTGCATTGCACAATACGTGGTGTGGGTGATAAAGGAACTTAATGTGCTAGATATATATAAGCTAAACTATCATGGTTCTTATCATGACTTTCCACAAAAGGGTGAAAGCATGCCTAAGCAGTGGTGGGGGGTCTAGTTGTCATAGTATCACAATTGTACAGGAAAGGAGAGGACTGGTGTTATTATTGACAATAGCGTCGAGCTAGTCCGAGGAGACCTTAAAAGTAGTCCTCGTTCACGCCTGTTTTTTTTTTTTTTTTTTGCATCAGATTTAAATTGCGTATGCAGCTATCTAGCTATGACACAATATCAGAGAAAATATATAGAAAAGATGACTCAATTTACAGTAAGAGCACTCATGCCTCGGATTTCATTTGCAGGTACCACTGCGAAGTTATGGTAGCTTTTTCTTCACCCCAAGTCAACCCTCATCCGTGAATACCCACCCAGGGGAACATCTCCGTTCACGCCTGTAGAGGGCATGAAACGTTGGGCTAGATTTCCCTATCTTGTCCCCATTCTATCTTACCTTTCTTGTTTATATCTTATCCCGTGACTTCTATCTTGTATACTCTCTAGCCTCGTAACGGCCACCACTAATGGTCAACAGCTCATCTGCTTCAAAGGAATCTTCATTATTTTTTCACGAGGTTAGTCAAATTTCAGCATAAAATAACACAATTCATAATGCCTCCGGGTAGGCGGAAGAAAGCTCTTGGGGTACCCCAGCCCCTGAAGCCAACCGTCTCTGGAACATCCAAAATTGTGAAAAATTGCGATTCCAACTTCAATAACACAGCCGTCCTCGAAGCTCTTACTACCAGAGGCTCTATGAAGACAGGCCATCTAAATGAAGATGCCCGGGTAGAGGACATCGAGATCGATTCTGACTCAGACCTATCATCAACCCTCGAAGATGAGACAATGCTAGAAGACATGAGCTCGTATCCTTCAATTGACCTGACACCCAGTGTTCAGGAGTCACAAACCAAGGCAGCATTAACCCCTAGAAACGCTCTACAAGGTCTAGAATATTCTATACATGCAGCTCCTGTATCTGAGGCACCTCCTTTAAATAACGAGGCAACAAGCCCACCATCCACAAGTAATCAACGTGTTACTTCCAAACTGTCATCTAAGTCTATCAACGAATACGCTGCATCACTTACAGCCTGTTAGAATGCAGGCGCCAAATACCTCAAAAATTTCTCCCCATCCATCGCTGCAGACCTTCGAGCCATCACTACTCGGAGCGCTGCGCGCGTCATTGCCAGCTTGCTAGTTTTTGATGAGCCTAGTTTCCAAAAAATAGCTCAATTCATTCTACCAGCAATACAGACAGGCCAGAGCAAAATGCCCAGGAGTAAAGAGTGGTCCCTGTATTGGCTCCCTCATACCCGGCAGCTACCCAGAGAGATAGTAATGCCTCAAGCCCTACCAACAAAACGCTTGCTCCCAAGCCAACCTCGCCAAAACCTGGTGCTAGAGTCATCATCCGACTACCTGTAGAACAACCACCCCGTGACGAAGGTCCATTATTTGTGAGAATGAAGCCACGCCGGCTCCTAAGCCGCCCGGAACTTATTAAAGATATCCGGATGATACCCACGGGGTTAGCCCTAGTGGCTCCAGCTCCCTCTCAAGCTCAGGAACTACTCGAAGCAGCAAAGGATCTCAAACCTATCACTGGGGAAGTACCAATAGAGCGGCAAGAAAAAAGAGGAAACTACCTGCTTGGCCCAATACCAAAATACGGATACAATGCGTGGGGTAACCTCTAGGCCCTTACATTCGAAGAGATTTGACAGGAGCTCGAAGCAGAGAAGATAAGCAATGATTCTATATTTTCATAGATAAACGCAGTAGAAGCTAGGATGGTGTTTCATGGGGAGTTCCATGCCAAAACACAACGCGGTGTTAGATTGAGTTCCTAAACAATTAGGACATACTCAGGAACATAGGATCGTTTCATAGGAATTACGTAGTATCACTGTTCGAGACAGTGCTTAGGGCTGTCCTATTATCTGATGTACATATATACTCAGCGTGAAGAAGTATTCTTCTTCACGCAACGTCTTCTGTTTATACTCATACCTATTGTTCACCTACTTATCTCTTCTCTAAAGAAGACCGCCGTTATTGTACCATCATCACCCATTACTTACTTTACCTTTACCTCTTCCGTGAACCCTATACCTCACGCTGATTTATACCTCCTACTCTTAGGAATCACCACTATCCTCCACATCTATAACCTACTTGTACCCAACTCGTACCCTACGGAATACCGATAATACAGTGCCTTGAGATATATATGCAATGTCCTAGACCTGCTAGTCCAACGAATCCTCAAGCAGTGAGGGTACACTGCGTCTTGTACTGAAAGCCTCATCTATTAAGAGCCTCCCCAAAAACGTGTCTATTTGCAAGTGCCGCACGACTTAGACCTGTTGAAGACCGACCACAGATTCCATCCTGCTCTAAATGCCACGGATTCCATAGTGATGATGCATGCACTCGAAGGCCCCGCTGCGGCCTGTGTGCTGCTGAACCACACGACGGGGTGTAGAATACCCCTTTTAAATGCCTAAACTGTCGTGGCCCGCATCCGACAGCCACTGAGAGCTGCCCAGCATGATCCCATTGGGAGAATGAAGTCTTAATAAGGCCCTAAAATGAAAGACTGCAACAAGTACGCCAACAAGGTCACAAAGCGTGGCAGACCAAAAATCGACCTCAAATACCCCAATTGCCTGAAAATCAAAGCAGTGTACCAACTCCCAACCTCGAAATGGAGATCTTTGGGAGCACATCTACTATAGCACAGGGAGTTCCAGCGCAGCTTCCAATCCCTATAACCGAAGTACAAATTTAATGGTTTGTGGTCGAGGATATACAAAGCAGACAGCATCCGGCTTCTGCATTTTCCAGGTCAATGTTGGTAAATTTGGCTCAGCACATGACTCTGCACTTGCTCTTGCTTTCCAATCAGGAACCGATCTAATCCTTACCCAAGAGCCTTGGATCTTCTCGGAATTTTCCTGTAAAGTCACAAAAACCCATTCAGGATTCCAAACTTTTTCTCTGCTCTCTGACTGGACAGCCCAGCCTCGAGTTATGACTTATGCTCGGAAAGGACGCGGCCTCTCTCCATTTCAGCCAAACTCTTATTCACGCGATCTAATACATGTCTGAATTCACCGTAGAAGGAGGCATATGGTCGACTGTTGGAGTATATATAACGCCCCAATAGGCTCCTCTAATGCAGGGGAAGGCCTAAGGGCTCTCTTCAAAATGTCTTAAAGCCCTGACATCCTTGCAGGGGATTTTAACATTCATCACTCAGCCTGGGATCCGACGGCCAGATATAATTCAAACCATGGAGAATCCCTACTCGCCTGGCAGTTCAATAAAGGCCTGTCACTTATGAACCCATATGGAATCTCAACACACGACGCAGGAGGTGTACTGGATCTCTGCTTTGTCAAATCCAGCTCTCATCCCTCTTGTAGAGCTCGCCAAGATCTCGATGCTGGCGCAGACCATAGGACTCTTGTAACGCACATTCCAGATAACGGCCCTGATACCCCCGCCCTTGGCCGTCTTCAATACTCTTCCTGCAACTGAGAAGCCTTCCGGAAAACCCTTGATGACCAACCTATAATCCCGTCCTCAACAAAACTAAATGAGGAAGCATCATTCTTTGTTGATGCAATATCCGGCGCTTTACAAGCATCCTGCTCTAGGTCCCGCGATAATTCAAGGAGTATACCATGGTGGAATGAAAAATGGGCTGAAGCTCATCAAAATTTTTGTTACACTAGACAACTTGGTTTAAATTCCATAGAGGAGAGTCGGATATTTGGCAAGATTGTTAGGAAAGCCAAACAAGAGTATTGGCATCAAAAGATAGAGAAGATGTCTAAACTTACCAAGACTTATCAAGTCATCAGATGGTACAAGAAACAACCCCAGTTTCAAACTCCCCCCTTATTGGACCAACAGGTCCTACAAGAAAACCTACTGTAAAATCTTAGCTCCTCAAGGATACGCTGCTGTCAATGGTGCTAGAGGTGTTCGCATTCCCAGGGTCAAGAGTTCGATAATTCAAGGGTTCGACAGTTCAAAAGTTCGACATTAGATAATATTCATTAATTCTAAAGAGTTCCTAAAAATACAAGACCATAATCTACCGAACTAGAATTATCCCAAATACCCATTATATACTCCTCTCTATTGTTCTCGAAATTTCCAGTATACTCTCATGCAGAATAGAATGGAGTAGTATAGAAAAGCACGGACAAGTACAGATCGGAACAGAACAAAGTAGAATAGAACAGAAAATAATAGAACAGATTAAGGTAGAATAGAACAGAATAGCACACATATCATCGTACATAGTTCCTATTGATTTAGAATAGGCCCTTGGTCCGTGACAAGCTATTTGGAGCTGGCGTTGGAAGGATGGATATAACATCTTATCTTTACCTGAAAATTTCTCATCGATTTTGAACAGTTCTGACCTCATCTGTCCCACAACTGAGTGCGCAGGGTCGGCAAGATTGGTAGACTGGATTTTAAGCTCTTCATTTAGCTTTTCGGCCTCGGACAGGCGGTACTGGTCAATTGCCGAAGACTTCAATAATTTGACACTTTCTTCCTGAGTGGAAGAAAGATCACGCCTAAGCTGTTCATTAATTGCTCTGCTTTCAATGAGCTCGCGCTGAGAATTAGAAATAGAAATTCGGTATCCTTCATCTCGTTTTTCTAAGGTTTGTCCCGATGTGAAAACGCTGGTAATTAAGGCTTCACTTGCATCGTCATTCAACGAGCAAAGATGTTTCAAAAAATCTGAGGCGGTTTCAAATTGAATGACAGAAGCCATTGGGAGACTATGGGTGATTGTTGGTGCAAGGTAATATCACGGGTGGGTTTCTTTGGAACGGAGTCACGAGCAGATCGGAGATACAAGAGGGCGAAGTACAGGTAGGAATATATTAATAAGACTTTGCACAATCTATCCTAGAGTGCAACTACTTAGATACTTATACTTCAATCCTGCGCTAGCATCAATCATACAACTAAGCAAGATAATTGTGCGTCATGTGACTTATATGTCAGGTCATAAGCGAGAACCACAGGTATCATGATACTTTGGCTACTTGCATGCAGCCCCAAACCCTCCAGCTCTGTGTGCATCACTCGGTTTCGAAAGGTTGCAACAACTTGGACTAGTCGAAACCGTGGCAACTTCTCTCATGGATCATTGGGGCATAGCGTAATATGAAACGTCATGCAGAAGGCTAGGTTAAAACACAAAGAGTCGTTCAATGCACTTCTAAAATGAGCAAGGAAGACTGATAAGATTAGGCTAGTTTCATAAGGTGATCTGTAGTAGATTGTTTGGCATAGAGGGTCTGTGCTATGCGCTATTTGGTAATTTTATGTATATAAATACTTGGCGTGAAAAAGCTTCATTCTTCACGCAACGTTTTCTTTACTTACTGTTATGGACATGGCGTGATGTCAATATAGTCACCTGAGATACTCAACACATGTGTAACCATGGTTACTTTGTTGTTTACCATTCTATTGCCTGTTTATCATAGGTCTGACTGTTACTGGGCAACCAAGTATTATTAAAGAATAGAGGCCTGTCTGCCCGGTTGTTTGTAGTTATATATATGTTTTTTGTATCTATTTTACTATCTATCTATCAATCATCATATTAGTCCTCATCCATAAATTCTGTAATTGAATGCAATCCTTCCATCACTGCAACCTCATAACCTTTTATACTTGCCCTTTACAATATATTTGTTTACCCATCTCTTCTTCAGGAAGACCATATATCCATTGCCCAGTCTTCATCAGCAAGACCCATGTGTAACCTCTACCGTAGTTATCTACCTATTTGTCTCTTCCTAGAGAAGACCTGTCATCCCTTTGACCCAGTAATATCCTCATCTACCACCTAGATCTTCACTAGGCTATACAACGCACCCCGTGGAACACTGTCCAAACTCTCATCCTTGAGAACTTCACAGAAGCCGGCTCAGCTATCATTAGATGGTGTCCTGGAAATGTTGGTATTAGGGAGAATAAAGCTGCAGACGTGCTTGCTAAACAGGCCCACACACTGTTGAAATACAGGGCTAATCCTAGTAATCAGGATTAACATGTGTCCTTTATGATGGTTAGACCCCCTATTGTAGCATATATGTAGCAAAGCTCCCCAAGCCCTTAATAGAAATTAGTTGAACCAGTATATTCATTTACAGGTTATAGAGTCCGGTGATTACGCTGCTAGCGCAATCTTGAGGATATACTTTATTAGACTCACGACAAAAATCCACCATGTCTACAAAGTCATCGAAGTATGGTGGTACGAAACTGACTGGAGAGGACCGTTTTGACAACTGGAAGAACGATTTGGAAGACAGTCTAGTTGTTGACGGCCAAATTGACCTGATCGAAGCGAAAAGAGTCCACGAGAAGAGCCTTGATGGGGAGATTGATGCAGTTACTCGATCTGCAACAAGGTTATAACATGCGCAGGTATCTCTCAAACTAAGTCAGAGTGTCAATGAGAATCATAGGTCGATAATTGGTGCTTTTAAGCATCCACAAGACAAGTATAACGCCTTGATATCGAAATACGAAGGAAATAATGAGACCCGATATCACCACCTGGTTACAGGATTCACAGATATCACCGAGGGAAAATCGATGGGTATCCACGAAAAAGTCGAACCGATGAGAAAGCTGTGAGCACAAGTCTTGAAGATAAAGCCGAAGAACGATATTCTTGAATGGCTCATGATTCATACCTTGAAGTTGAGCGTTGATGTGGAGCAATATGAGACAACCCTCCAAATAATCAATCAAAGCACTGTGGAGTTAGAATTCGAAGACATAATCTCCCGGTTGGCGTCCAGGGAGACTGAGCTTACTTCTAACATCGCAACAGCAAATTGGGCAGGAAGAAGACTAGTGGGCTACCAAGTGAGAGGCAAGGAGGTGTTAAAGTTATGAGCTTGAGCGAGTATGGAGGTTATAGCGGAATCAGTGTCGGCGGTTAGACCGATACAGTAAGCCTCGTATGAAGTTGTAGAAGGAAGAATTGACTGGAAACAAGTGTATTGAGATGTGCTGTTCTGAGTAAACTTAGATGATAAGAGTGAGATTGCATGTGCATATATCTTATCAACTGTGGTTTTTGACCAGTATTTATCAATCTCCATGGATCATAAGTTATGATTCATGTAGATGTAAATCTATATAAGTACAGATATATGAGCCAGGAATATAAAGCTAAATACATGTGTGTCGGTAATAGATCCGAGAAACCTTTAACCTGCATTTGAGACATGATCATCTGATGGAATGCTAGTGTGAAATAAATGCTAATATGCATTAAACTTTCCGTGCGGGATGTAATGATGACAATGATATAGGATGGGGAATTTGATAGCCTAATTAGCCGGACTTACATATGAGTTATCCTTGGCATTCCAAGATATATCATATTTCAACAGGAGGAACCCTGTGGCAATGACAATACTAACACTGCTGGCTCCAATATAACTCCAAAAATCTCTACAAATTCTAAGCTACTAGCTGGAGGAAGTTGTTTCTCTTATGGAGGGCCGCACTTCCAGAATCAATGCCCAGTGTGGTTAAAAACGTCGACAGGGAAAGCTTGGTTGGTTGCTCAAATTCCTAGGAGGAACGCGAAAGTAGCAAGGGCCTTGGATAGTGATACAGAATCTGATGCTTCACTTTGCTTTATGGCCCAAAATTGTGATGTGAAACGTGTGATCTGGTGGCTTGATACATGTGCCTGCACCCACATTGCAAATCGTAAAGATGTGTTTGTAGAAGAGATATTAAGCCCTTCGAATACCTGTGTTGCCGCCGCAAATGGAGGAACCATTTATTCTAAAGGATCAGGAACAGTCAGGATTCATTGGCAAAACAAGGAAGGAAAGGAAAAAATGACAACGGTCAAAAACGTTGAATACAAACCACAATGCACAAAAAATCTGATTCCCATTGGAAAACTCGAAGATGAAGGTGTTTCCTTGATGGTAGACTCACCTAACAGGAGTATCAGCCTGACAAAGAAGAACAAAGTGGCGTTAGAAGGAAAACAAAAAGGCAGAATGTGGAGGGTGTGCCCATTACCAAAAGACACATCAAATAAGGTATTCAAAGCATCATCGTCAATGCCAAATCTGAAAAAGAAAAAATTGACGTTCGCACCTATTTTGGAGGCTTCTTTGGATGTAGCCAATTCGAAAATCAAGGCAAGCAGAGCTCAAGTAGAGTTGCTGCATGCCCGTTTAGGCCACCAAGAAATCAACTAGAGGCAGGGTTAAGAAAAATCATGAAATATTTACCTGACTATTCTTTTCGTCCACCCTTCTGCAATGCTTGAACACAGGGAAAAATGACGAGAAACCCGTCAAAAGAGAAGATGAGATCAGTATCAGCACCGCTTGAAAGGGTCCATATGGATCTATGGGGGCCGATCAGTCAGCATTCAATACAAGGGAATCGATCTATGCTATCAATCACAGATCAACATACTGGTATGACCTGGGTATATTTTCTGACAAATAAGTAACAAGCTAAGGGCAAAGTTTGTGAATGGATTAATACAGTAGAATCTTAAAGACGCCGTTGGGGTATTAGCGAAAAAGTGAAAGCAATTTGTTTTGATTGTGGAAGAGAATTCTTGAATACTGAGTTGATGAAGTGGTGTGATGGCCGTGATGTTGCAATAGAGCCAACAGTTGGATATCACCCAGAAGGTGATGGATTTTCGGAGCGCAGTATGCGCACAATAATGGAAAAGGCGAATACAATGAGATTTGGGATGAAAATGGAGCCGGAATTTTGGAAACTTGCCACCAAACACTCAGTTTATGTTCACAACCATCAGCAGGTTAAGTATATGGAGCTTTCACCTTGGGAACAATGGAGTGGGAAGAAGCCAAGTGCGTCGCAATGGAAGGTATTTGGATGCCCAGCTGTAACGGCTGTTAAGCCTAATTATCCCTGTAGCCTACGCTAGCTAGCGCAGGCAATTAGATCAATGGTGTCATCCAGAATCTTCTAGGAAGTTGTTGAAGAATCCAAACAATTCTGGTCATAGAGGGAATCCTATGGAAGGAGGAGTATTCTGGATTATATATATTTGTAGTCACTAGCTGTTAGAATTCTCTCTCTAGAGAATTATAATTAATATACTGTACCTACAAGATCGCCCATGCATTTTGTTATGAAACCGTGACATATTATAATTCTCTCCACAAACTTCAGAACCGCAGTCAGTCAGTCAGTCAGTCAGAATCGCAGTCAGTCAGTCAGAATTGCAGTAAATCAGTCAGTCAGTCAGAATTGCAGTAAATCAGTCAGTCAGTCAGAATTGCAGTAAATCAGTCAGTCAGTCAGAATTGCAGTAAATCAGTCAGTCAGTCAGATCGCAGTCAGTCAGATCGCAGTCAATCAACTTTGCAGAGATGAAGTGGAATCATTGCAACATTTTTATGGAGGAAAACAATTTTCTTAGGGCAACATGGAAATCAGAAGATCAGCTAGCTAAGCTTCGGAAAGAAGGAAGCTGCTTCAGATGTGAGAAACGGGGATGTCAATCTAGGGTGTGCCACCTTCTTCCAGCAATTAATCCACGAAAGATTAAGAAAAGTTTACATATTTATAAAAAAAATATGGAAGAGGATCCGGAAGGCGATGGTCTAGGTCCTATTGATCCGGCAGTGTACGAATTGGATCCGGAAGGCGATGGTCTAGGTCCTATTGATCCGGCAGTGTACGAAGTGGATCCGTATAGCATTTCTCCGAGTTTCATAAACCGTCCTATCGAAATTCAGCAAATAAGAGATCGAGGAGAATTAATGGGTTGGTCATCCAAGAGGTCTGTCATGGGGAGCTGTCTTACAGATCATGAAATGAGAAAGAACACATCGCCACTCCTTATTAATGCCATTACTAGTGATAGACCGATTCAAGAAGAAAGGAAAGATTTTGTGCAGCCAATAATATTGGATAAAAAGTTTTCAGAAAGTTTGACAGCAGCTGAACAAGAACCGAAGATGAATACAAATCCATTTTTAGTTAATGCATTAGTTAACGACGTCACTATGGTGCAAGCATTAATTGACAATGGATGCCTGTGTTCAGGTATCATTGATGAAGAATTAGCAGCCCAACTAAGTTTACAATGTAAACCTATCTCTCCCCGAACCCTTCAGACAGCAGAAAATTCATCTCAAGACAAGCCAATAGTAAGAAATATCACTTGGGTCTCCATAGACCTTGATGGTTTTGTTACTGAAAAATTGTGGCTGTATGTAGTACCACACAGTACACATCAGATCATACTTGGGAAGAAATGGTTAGAGGACCAGGATGCAGTGATTCATTCCAAAGAGCAGCGGTTGGAACTCAGGAAGAGTGGTGGTTCTGTTTACAGTGTTCGACGCTGGCGTCAAAAACTAAGGGGAATAAAGCAGCCTAAACGTGCTGCTGTTGAGGCCTTATCTTTTCTGGAAAAGGGAGTTCCCGTCTGCAAAGCCTCCTTAGACGACATAAATAAGGCACTCCGTACGAAACATTGTCTCAAGATCTCTGATGCTCGAGAACGATTACCGGGCCCTGTGAAGAAGTTTGCGCGCCTCTTTTCTGACGATAGCGGCGCTAATGATCTACCGCCTACACGAGATCACCTTGACCATGCTATAAACCTCCGAAATGAGAATGGAAAGCCAGTCCAACCGCCTTGGGGCCCTCTTTACAGTATGTCAAGAGAGGAGCTTCTAGTGCTTCGCAAAACATTGACAGATCTTCTGGGTAAGGGATGGATCAGACCAAGTAGCTCGCCGGCGGCCTCACCAGTACTTTTTGCTAGAAAGCCAAACGGAGGGCTACGATTTTGTGTGGATTATCGCGGGCTGAATGCAGTCACTCTTCCAGACAGGTATCCCCTTCCATTATTTAAAGAAACTTTGCGACAACTTTCAAAAGCTAGGTGGTTCACGAAACTAGATGTGAAGTCAGCTTTCCATCGTATCAGAATCAGAGAGGGAGATGAATGGATGACCGCCTTCAGATGTCGCCATGGTCTTTTTGAGTGGCTTGTTACACCATTTGGTCTTGCAAATGCACCTGCAACATTCCAGCGTTATATTAATGAGCAACTACGAGGACACCTTGATGTTGATGCGACAGCATACATGGATGATGTTCTAGTATACACGAATGGTAGTGAGGCCGATCATTGGAGAACGGTTCAAAGTATCTTGGGAAAGCTAGAGAAGGCTGGTTTGTACTTGGACATTGATAAATGCAATTTTCTATGTCGAGAGGTTAAGTATCTGGGATACATTGTGAGAGCTGGAGACTCGGTGACCGTAGATCCTGACAAGGTCAAGAGCATCATAGAATGGAAGGCACCTACATCGGTTAAAGGAGTTCGATCGTTTCTCGGCTTTGCAAATTTCTATCGATGCTTTGTTGATAGATTTTCGGAGGTAACTGCACCACTGACCAGATTGACAAAGAAGGATTCAATTTGGAGATGGGGACCTGAGGAGAACGAGGCGTTTGAACAACTAAAGCATATTTTTTCAACTGAGCCGGTGTTAGCGCAATGGGATCCCGAGCGAGACACAGTGGTGGAAGCCGATTGTTCTGGGTATGCATTGGGTGGATGTTTGTCTCAAGCTGATATGCAAGGCCGGCTGAGGCCGGTGGCTTACTACTCCAAGCGACTGAGCGGAGCGGAAGCAAATTATCCGATACACGACAAAGAGATGCTGGCCATAATCACGTGCCTGCAAGAATGGAAAGCTGAACTGCGCTCTGTTGCAAAGCCTTTCACAATTCTGAGCGACCACAAGAACTTAGACTATTTCATGACCAAGCGACTACTCAATGAACGGCAGACCAGATATTACGATGTTCTACATCAGTTCAATTTCACTCTAAAATGGCGACCTGGTAATGCTTGCGAACGGCCGGATGCTCTCTCAAGACGCGATCAGGATCAGCCCCATGGCCTTTATGACGAACGAACCACGGGTAGAATTATGCAACTGTTACCAACTGTCAAAGCTTTACCTGTCGATGCACAACTCGGTGCAGCAGACCCAGCAGCGACAGCGAGAATATCTGACAATGATGAGATTCAGGCATTATGGAATCAAGGAGTCATTTACGATAATGATTGGCGACGAGCGCGAGATGCTGTCCAGCACGGAGAGAGAAGTTTCCCACCAAATATCGCTCAGAAATTAACCGCTAACATTGCAGAGTGTACGGTTGCTGCAGATAGCGTTCTTCGTGGAAGGGAAAATCGAATTTGGGTTCCCGATTATGAGCCACTCCGAACGGCGATAATGCAGCAGACACACGATAGCTACCTAGCAGGTCACCCGGGCAAGGATACAATGATAGGCATACTTTTAAGGCGATGGTTCTGGCCAAAGATGAGGGAATCGGTCCGTCGTTTTATACGGAATTGTGATGTCTGTGGTCGTACGACAGTATGGCGAGAGGCAAAGGCTGGGTTTCTTCGATCACTGCCAATTCCTGACCGAATAGGAAGCGAGCTTACAATTGATTTTATTACTGATATGCCACCTTCTCAAGATTGTACAAATATAATGGTTATAACAGATCGGCTATCTAAAGACGTTTTTCTATTTGGTACAAAGACAATGGAGGCTGCACCAAGCGCTAAAGTTTTTGTCGACCGATATTATCGTTACTTTGGCTTTCCACGATATTTGACAAGTGATAGAGGCAGTGACTGGGTGGGAACCTTTTGGCAAACTTTCTGCGAGCTAACAGGAATAACTCAACGCTTGACCACGGCGTACCACCCTCAGTCAAATGCAAGTGAAAGAGCAAATCAGGAATTGTACAAGTACCTGCGAGCGTTTACCTGCTACTCACAAGATAATTGGATGGAACTGTTGCCTATAGCCCAACTGGCACTAAATTCAAGACCAAGTTCAGCGATTGGAGGACTAAGCCCATTCTTCTTACGGCATGGATACGATTTGGACCCTCTAGCAGAGCCTACGCCTGTCTTAGAGAATGGTTCCCGACACCCAGGACGACTATCTGCTCAGGACTATGTTAAGAGGTTAAAGGACGCGCAAGACTATGCACAGGCAGCAATGGCTTCAGCTCAACAACGAAACGAGGGTAATGCAAATCGCTTCCGAAGACAACCAGATCAGTATAAAGTTGGCGACAAGGTTTGGTTGGATCTCCGAAACGTGAAAACACCACAGCTCTCCAAGAAGCTAGCCTGGATTCATGCAAAGTACGATGTGACCGCGGTCCCGGATCCTTTGACTGTGGAGTTGAACGTTCCTGGAAACATCCACAACCGCTTTCATGTTGAATTGGTAAAGCGGGCGGGTATGGATCCCTTTCCGAGTCAGCAGCAGGACGATGCACAAAATCCCGCTATCCTTGACAATCTGGGCGAGCAAGAATTTGGAGTGGACTCAATAATACGAGCGAGAACAGTGAGACGTGGCCGTGGTAGTTTCAGGCAAGCCCTAGTTAAGTGGACTGGCTGGGCAGAACCAACTTGGGAGCCCATTGAATACGTGGCAGACACCGAAGCTTTAAAGATATTTGAAGAGACCTATGGTCCCATAACTTCAAATGATGGCCCTTCAGAAATATACTCAGGTAGATACGTTGGCCAGGCCGAGCCTCATGTCCAGAAAACGCGGAGGGAACGACGAAAAAAAAAAAGCATTAAATAAGAAAGTTAAATAAAATATTTACTCATTGAGGAAGAGAAGGGAGATTGTAACGGCTGTTAAGCCTAATTATCCCTGTAGCCTACGCTAGCTAGCGCAGGCAATTAGATCAATGGTGTCATCCAGAATCTTCTAGGAAGTTGTTGAAGAATCCAAACAATTCTGGTCATAGAGGGAATCCTATGGAAGGAGGAGTATTCTGGATTATATATATTTGTAGTCACTAGCTGTTAGAATTCTCTCTCTAGAGAATTATAATTAATATACTGTACCTACAAGATCGCCCATGCATTTTGTTATGAAACCGTGACACCAGCATGGGTATATATTCCAAGAGAAAAGATAAAGAAATTGGATCCAAGGGCCTGGGAAGGTGTTTTTGTTGGTTTGAAGGAAGAATCGGAAAAGATCTTTCTCATTTGGAGTTCAAAGGATAAAAGAGTGATGGAAGCGCGTTTTGTAAAATTCGATCAGATGGTCAATGGTGTAACCAATTGCAATCTGATTCCTTGAGAGCAGATAGTTGAAGAATCGGAAATGGAGGATAATAAGACTAATGATGATGAAGATGAGTCTGGTGATGATTTGGATGAAGATTGCAAAATTAATGACATAATAAATGATGTTGGCACAGTTGATAATGAGGTTGGGGGCTTGCCCAAAGATCAAAAATTTTCAGCCAATGATAGCAATGATCCGACATTAAGCGAGTTCACAGACCTCGTTTGTTCGACGATAATTTCAGACGAGGAAGGAAATACAAGGTTGCCTCAAACCTCTATACACCAAACAATGCAACAACAGACAGCCGTAGAAAAAAAGAAAGACAAAGGAACTCAAACGGCTAAGACAAGATGAAATCGCGAAAGAATCTGCGGTGCAGAGGCAGCAAACAAGAGGTGATGGCAGAAGACAACGTGATCAGGTCAATATGATGAAAAACGAGCAAGGTATTCACAAGGGAGTGATCTACAAAGAATTTACATTTAAGCAGGCAATGGAGCTCCCAGACAATGAAGAATAGCTTAAGGCTTTCAGAATTGAGATGGATAACATCGTTCGAAACAAAACGCTTTCCAAGCCAATCAATGCATTACTAGTGTAATAGTTGTAAACTGTACTAAGCATGCGCTCGCCTAATCATACTCATCTTGATCTGGTTAGGCTCGGCTGATAATCTTCCGGCCTCGGTACACAGTTTGTATGATAATTTCATGTACATAGAACTTTCTCTCTTTAGATTAAATATAGCTCATGATTCAGACCCAACTATATCATTCTTAGCTTTCCTCTGACAACTAGATGGGGTTGAAGTAATATCAGCAAGGATGGTATTTGATGCCAAAACTGACAAAGATGGGAAGATAATTAAATATAAAGCTCGATTGGTAGCATGAGGGTTTTCGCAGATCAATGGCATTGATTATGAAGAGACTTTTTCGCCAGCAATTGGTATGGAAGGGTTACAAATAATTGTGGCAATTGCAGCAAAACATGGTTGGAAAATCCATCAAATGGACGTTGTTGCAGCATTTCTAGCAGCAGACTTGACCGAAGATATCTTCCTTGAGGTTCCAAAAGAGGCACAGCATTACTTTGGAAGATTTGTGAAAGTACTAAAGAGTCTTTATGGTTTGAAGCAGGCAGTGCAATTATGGTACTTGTTATTGTCAGGATTTCTCGAAGAAATAGGATTCACAGCATCCACAACTGATCCAACAATATTGATCCAAAAGGAAACTGGCGTGGTGGTAGGAGTTCATGTTGACGATATACTTATAACAGGTGCCAATGAGAAAGCCATCGAGGCTGTGAAAGCTCAATTGAAAAGCCGATTCGAAATGAAGGATCTTGGGGATGCAGAAATTGTGCCAGGAATTTGCATAAAACGTCAACCAAATGGTGCAATTTCTATTGATCAAGAAAAGTATGCAAGAAGAATTGTGCAAGAATATCTTTACGAGGACTCGCTACTTTATGCTACGCCAATGGAGAAGGGAGCTGTCAATGATTTAAAGAAAAATCCAGGACGCAAATTGAACGAGGGGGAGAAGAAGAAGTTTGTTCAACTCTTGGGCAAACCTATGTGGCTTAACAATACATGATTTGATACTGTTTTTGCTGTCACTAGAATGGCATCATTTGCAACAGAGGCAGGTTGGAATCATTGGAAGGCCCTCCTAAGAATTGTCGGATACATTTCTGGTACAGTTACGTTTGGTACAGAATATGGGAATAAAGATCATAGGAGAGGTCCCCCAATTGACTACTACACTTTGAACCATGGTGTTGAAGTACATTCTGGGTCAGCACAGTTGAATGACGAGATGGGCTATGCCGACGTAGATTATGCAGATGACCAACGTGATAAAAAAAGTATACTTGGATGTGTTTTGATGCTAAACAGGGGTATAGTCCACTGCTCCAGTAAAAAAATGTATTCTGTGGCTAGATCAACAACTGAGGCTAAATATATTGGAGGTAGTCAGGTGGCCAAGAAGGTGATTTGGTTAAGAAGACTGGTTGCAGAAATTGAAGGCAAAGACTGTGCTGGTAGAGCCGCGCTGTCAGATTGGAGCGTAGGCGTTTGACCTGAGGCGGAAATGGAGGGCGAGAAGAGGTCGGAATGGGTCGCAAGAGATGACTGAAGGTCTACTGGAGATAAATAGGAGGAACTAAAGGTTTGAAAGGGTACTAGTGGTAACTAAAGGTACAAGAGGTAATCCGAAGGTGTTCCGAAGGTGTTGGGTATGACAGAAAACTAAGCATGAAGAACTCTGAAGCTACAGAACAAGCCGTCCTACATATACTGGCTTCCTTCCACTAGCTCATCATAACATAGACCCTAAACTAGTACCAACATAGTAACAAGTGCCAAGAACTAATCTGTTGTCATAATAACATAGAAGGAATGCTAAACTTATGAACTAAAGTAAGGATGGGAAGAGGAATCCTTACACGCGCCGATGTTGCTAGGTGGCAACAAATCAGCAATTCAACTAGCGTCAGGAGTATCAAACACACCGAAAATGAAGCACATTGATATTGCGTACCATCACATCCTCGACGAAGTAAAGAAAGGTACGATTTTAATACAGTGGGTACCAGGGGAGCGGCAATTAGCCGATGGAATGACAAAGGCATTGGAGAGAGCTAAATTTGAGGCTAATCAACGAGCAATTGGGATTTCAAGCATAATTTCAAATCTCTAAAAAGCTTTACTCTTGGCTATTTGCGAGTTTTAGGTGAGTGTTGAAATACAGGGCTAATCCTGGTAATTAGGATTAACATGTGTCCTTTATGATGGTTAGACCCCCTATTGTAGTATATATGTAGTAAAGCTCCCCGAGCCCTTAATAGAAATTAGTTGAACCAGTATATTCATTTACACACACTTCCAGCTTCCTCACTTGCGCTGTCAATTTCTAGAGCAATAAGAGACACCGAAATTAGATACCAAAATTCCACAGCCAGGTACTGGATGCAAAATGCCCCCAAAAGATATAAACTGCTCGGGATTAGAGAAAATGTTGGAGATTCACCCAAACTCAGAAATCTTGATTGATGTACACTTAGCCTGCTTCTTGCCTCACAGTCAAGGCGCGGGTACTTTGTGGATTACCACCGCTGTTTCAAACATTCTGATGCTCTCTTGACCTGCAGCTGTGGTCGAGGAAAGTCACCACATCATTTGTTTTATTGAATATGGTGTAGCCAATCACAACTTCATGGCTGACCTCAACAACCCAATGTTGGAATACCCTGGGTTCTAAGATCTCCAGAAGGGGCTATTGCCTTCAGCAAGTGAGTCCATTAGACTAAGTTTTTTGAAGAGATTCATTGTTGATCCCAGCTTGAACACTCAATCATTACTACCTATCAAGCCTGGCTTAATCACTGTTGGTATAAATGTCTTGACCTCCCTTTCCAATGTTAGTCATAGATTAGTCATTGTTCATTATGAGTATTAGTATCTTTTGTAGAATAGGAGAATAGACAAGATCCACCAACACAACCGCAGAAACGTGACATACAGTTTACGTTCTTTGCACCGTGTTTAAGTATCCCGACAATCACTTACTGGTTGCCCTATCCCTACCTATGATAGATTGCTTCTCCCCCCCTTCATGTAGATATATTACTAGCCCGTCTGATAATGGTTAATAGAAGGCCCAAAGGAAAGGTGCTTTTGATATATTTTAAGTTTAGGGCAGCTGGCATGAAGGCCATGGCCCAGATAGTACATGCCAGGCTCTTACTGTTGAAATATTGTATATCCTGGAATGCCAAGGATAACTCATTTGTAAGTCCGGCTAATTAGGTTATCATATTCACCTTCCTATATCATTGTCATCAGCACATTCCTCGCGGAAAGTTTAATGCATATTGGCATTTATTTCACACTAGCATTCCATCAGATGATTATGTATCAAATGCAGGTTAAAGGTTTCTCGGATCTATTACCGACACACATGTATTTAGCTTTATATTCCTGGCTCATATATCTGTACGTATATAGATTTACATCTACAGGGATCATAACTTATGATCCATGGAGATTGATAAATACTGGTCAAAAACCTCAGTTGATAAGATATGCGCACACGCAATCTCACTCTTATCAGCTCAGTTTACTCAGAACCATACATCTCAATACACTTGTTTCCAGTCAATTTTTCCTTCTACAACTTCATACGAGACTTACTGTATCAGTCTAACCGCTGACACTGATTCCGCTATAACCTCCATATTCGCTCAAGCTCATAACTTTAACACCTCTGGCCGACTATTACTAAGCTAAAAGTACAGCGTTATCAAACAACAATAACTCAGTAGTAATTCTCCCTAGATCCCATTTGAAATGCCTGGGGGTACATCCATCTATCTTTGTGGTTTTCTGGGACAGGACGTCCCATCTAGAGATATACATATATACATAATATACATAATATACAGGTGATCTGTGTGCATATAGGGACACAATACAATACCAGAAAAGAATAATAGTATCAGAGGCCCCAAAGGTCAGGAATACAAGGCCATAAGAAGCAGATGCCGTTAGCAGACTGAAGGTTTATAAGTATTGTGGTTGTCACAGTTTCGAGGGACAAGCGCTGGGGCAACTATGTGTTCAATGGTAGTAAATAATAATTCTAAGGAGAGAACTCCCACTACATCTATCTAGTCATATATATAAGTGAAAGCCTCCTCGCCACTGAGGCTAATCCCTCTCCTCTTCCTATGCTATGGGGCTCTCCTAGTGTTCTGACTATACCTATAATACAGCACTATTGCGTTGTGGCACGGAAGGATTGAACTCGGTCTCGTATATTTCCTGTTAGTGTAAACCTATTAACATGTGTTGCAGTGCCGTACTGCCGTGCTGGACTGCCGAGTTTGATGCCACATGCATGCCATGCAAATGCCGATGCAAAGGTATTGTATTGGGTGGCGTCGCACATTAGCGCATTGGTAGTGGTTAATAGTACCACTCAAATCAGGCCTAAGTTAACCAGCATAGGCTACAGGGACCAATCGGCTTACCAGCCGTTACAGTGGTTATGAGCAATGCGGAAGCTATACTACTGAGTAGGGCTGGAGTGGGTAATGTTATTAGCTATGGGTGACAGTGAATAGACTTATACAATATTGTGCTGTAAGGATATGAACAGAAAGTGTAAGAATAAACCTGTGTCATTTTATTGTGGGTACACCTAGGAGATTATATACATGCTCGCTTAACTGATACACTAGTGATATTGTCCTGTGGCCTATGGCCTCATGCAATGCCCCAATCTAGACTACTCTGTTATTGCACATCATAGCACTAAGATGCTCACCGCAACTTTTGTTGAATAAGTCGACAGGGCTTACATGTCGTCAATGCATGCCGCAAATTTGCCAGAACTGTCAAAAAAGCCAAGCAAGATAACTGGTGTAACAAGATTGACCAGGTAGCAAATCTCACAGAGGCATATCAAGTTACTAGGTGGCAGAAGAAACAAACAGTCAGCTCTATGCCCCCTTTTATTGGACCTCATGGCCCTGTAGTGTCAAGATGTTGAGATGTCAATGAGCCGAGAGTTCAATAAGTCAAGATTCCAAGGTATCAAGAGGTCAAGATGTAACTAAATTCAATATCATTGAAAGGCACCTATGAATACAAGACCATAATCTGCCAAACCAGAATCATCCCAATTATCTATGATATATTCCTAACCATTTTTCTCAAGTTTTCCAGTATGCTCTTGTACAGAATTGTGATAGTCTTAAAGTGGTGTTTTATTCAAACTAAACTCAGAGCTAGATACAAATGAAAGTCTTAAAGTAACAAGCAGAGACATGACTGAAAGGCTCCTATTTATGTAAAAGAATCTGATCTTGTTCCCTCATTTCATACCATTGTAAAAGTTGATCATGACCTGTTCTCCAACAAACACCAGCATCTCCATCTATTTTAGTTCAGCTTCATTTCTATATTAGCATTTAAGTTATTAAAATAGTTCATGATGCATGTGGCTTAGATGACTCAGGACTGGTGGTTGAGTTTTCATGTCTGCAATCTAAATTTGTCATTTAAGAATAGATTTGCATGAACTGAGCCAAGGCCTATATTTAGGTCTAATGAGTCGTGGAGGGGCTCATAACATGTATGGTGTTTAAGAAGGTTGGAAGAGTTTAAGCCTTATTTGTTAGGCAGCAGCCTAATGATAACCATGCATGAGCCTGTGACAAGAATAGAGTGGGGTATAATAGAATAGTACAGACAAGTACAGAATGGAACAGAACAAAATAGAATGGAATGGAATGGAGTAGATTAAGATAGAATATAGTAGAATAGCATGCATATCTTTGTCCATGGTTCCTATTGATTCTGAGTAGAATCTTGGTGTTGAAATATGATATATCTTGGAATACCAAGAATAACTTATTTGTAAGTCTGTCTAATAGACTATCAAATTCCCCACCTTATATTATTGTCATCATTACTGTCATAGGCTAGAGCCTAAGACAGCCAAGGCTTGGGCTTGGGTGACTGATCTGAGCTGATACCAATCAAGTGGCTATTTAGTTGCTCTATTTGGGTGTAGTCTGGTAACAGCACAGACCACTTTCTAATGTATATAATGAAGACTTTTCCTCTTCCATCTTCTTTCTTTAGTTTAAGATCTTCTATACACAGCATACAGTACAATTCAAATACAATTCTACTTCAAGCCCTTGCAATTACATCCCTCACGGAAAGTTTGATTCATATTAGCATTTATTTCACACTAGCATTCCATCAGATGATTATGTCTGTAAGGATTCCCTGTTTCATTCTTAATTTAGTATATATTTTTAGTCTTATTCCAAGCAGCTATGACAATACCGTAGCTCTTGGCACTGGGTACTCTATTATTAGGATAAGACTTATGTTATGATGGAACAATGGAAGGAAATCATGTAAATAAATAAGGGCTTGGTCTACTGAAGCTGAGCTCTCCACGCTTAGTTTTCTGTCACAACCACCACCTTTGGATTACCTCTTGTACCTTTAGTCACCACTAGTACCCACTCAAACCTTTAGACCTCTTTAGCTATTTATATTACCCATCTTTCAAACCTTTAGTTCCTCCTAGTTATCTCCAGTAGACCTTCAGTCATCTCTTGCAACCCATCCGACCTCTTCTCACCCTCCAATTCTGCTTCAGGTCAAACGCCTACTCTCCAATCTGACATGTCTCAAATGCAGGTTATAGGTTTTTCGGATCTATTGCCAACACCCATGTATTTAGCTTTATATTTCTGTCACATATATCTGTATGTATATAGATCTACATCTACAGGGATCATAACTTATTATCCATTGAAATTAATAAATGCTGTTACAAATATTAAAGTTCTAGAGGTTTATCTGGAATGATAGAAGTGAACATTGACCGTCAAGTCAATACTGTACAAATTGTAAGATATTGGGGATTTCAGGATCAGAGATAAAAGGTTAGGATCAGTGAGGTTTTGGCTTTACTGAACTTATATTTTGGTTAGTTGAAAGTGTATAGTCTAATCTACATCTAATTGTCTATCTATGTTCTACCTCACTCAGGTAGAAACATTGTGTTCTGATTACGTGATGGAATAACATTCACACCACCGAGATCATTACCAACTGAGACCTCACCAAGCTGGTAGCAATCAAAGATGAGTAGTCTTTGTCTACTCCGCACTGCGTGCAGTTCGGTCTGATATGTCTAGATTTCAACAACAAAAACCATAGTTGATAATGCATGCACACATGCAATCATATGTCTCACTATGACTACTGTTAAAGTTATGAGCTTGAGCGAATATGGAGGTTATAGCGGAATCAGTGTCGGCGGTTAGACCGATACAGTAAGCCTCGTATGAAGTTGTAGAAGGAAGAATTGACTGGAAACAAGTGTATTGAGATGTGCTGTTCTGAGTAAACTGAGCTGATAAGAGTGAGATTGCATGTGCATATATCTTATCAACTGTGGTTTTTGACCAGTATTTATCAATCTCCATGGATCATAAATTATGATCCCTGTAGATGTAAATCTATATAAGTACAAATATATGAGCCAGAAATATAAAGCTAAATACATGTGTGTCAGTAATAGATCCGAGAGAACTATAACCTGCATTTGAGACACAGTCATCTGCTGGAATGCTAGTGTGAAATAAATGCCAATGTACGTTAAACTTTCCGTGAGAAATGTGCTGATGACAATGATATAGGAAGGTGAATATGATAACCTAATTTGCCGGACTTACAAATGAGTTATCCTTGGCATTCCAGGATATACGATATTTCAACAACTACTACTCAGTATAATGACTTGCAATTGTGGCAATACCAGTGCACCATAAACACTGGCCCGAAGTGTGGAGGCCTTATCATATCAGGCCCCAACATTTAGTTGAGTCATGCTAGGCTGTACAGTTGTACTTAGCTAGGTGTAAGATGTAGCTTTAGTTCTGTAGTTTTGCAATCTGTATTATTAGTCCACAAGTTATTCTTTTCCTCGTCTTTTCTGATATACTCTCGTGCAATATTGGCCAGTTCCCAATCTCGAAGACAGCTATCTCTTTGCATACCAGCCATAACATACAGGCTTTTGCAAACCTATCTACTCAACATAGCTTACATCTCAAAGCACCTTAATAGTACCAAAGTGAATTACTCAATACATGACAAAGAAATGCTTGCAATAGTAGCTTTTCTTAAGGAATGGAAAGCAGAGTTGAATTCTCTCGCAAAATCTTTCACTATCTGGACAGATCACAAAAACTTGCATTACATTGCAACAAAACAGCTTTTAAATGAGCATTAAACAAGATACAACAATTTGTTCCGACAATTTAGATTCGAGCTGAAGTGGTACGCAGTTAGAGCTAGTGATAGATCAGATGCCTTATCACAACGCAACCAAGACAAACTGAAGGATTTTAATGATGAATGGCTAGCGGGTTGAATTATGCAGCTGTTACTGTCAGTATCTTTGGGCTCAACAAATATTATACCCATCAGCCCAAACAGCAAGAAAATAGGTAAAAGAGTACCTCAGGCAATATTTCTCGACAACATTGGGCTGCAAAGTCTATGGGAGCAATCCACTGTGGAGGATAAAATTTGGCAGCAGGCCTGTGAAGCAGTAAAATCATAGGAAGACAATTTCCACCAGATATTTCACAGGAGATGAAGGCTAATATTGCAGAATTTTCAGTAGCTGCAGATGGTCTTTTACAGTGAAGAGAGAATCCTATATAGGTTCCAGATTATGAAGCTCTCCAAAAAGCTATTATGCAGCAGACACACATTAGTCACTTATCAAGCCACCAAGGTCGAGATACAAAGGTTGGAATTGTCACAGTTTGTTTTACTATATGTTTCTTTATGGCGTTGATGGTACTGCAGGGAATAAATCTGGAATGTGCGGCGTTAGTTTCTTGGCATGTAGATATTTTACAATAGGAGATACATGTAGAAAACAGAGGACGGAACAGAATATACAATCAGACAATTATTACTGCAAACCATAAATGCTATTAAGTCTATCACAAGTGATCTAATAGGAATACTATTACGACGGTGGTTTTGGCCAAAGATGAGAGAATCAGTTCGTAGATTTGTCAGGAACTGCGATATATGTGGACGTTCCACAATCTGGCGAGAGGCAAAAGCAGGCTTCTTGAAGTCATTACCAATTCCTGAACGCATTGGCAGTGAACTCACTATCGACTTTGTGACAGATATGCCAATGTCAAAAGGGTGCACAAACATCATGGTAATCACAGATAGACTATCTAAAGATATCATCTTGTTTGGTACTTTGTTGATGGAGGCTCAAAAGTGCGCAGATTTGTTTGTGGATCAATACTACCAATTTCTCGGTTCCCCGTGCTATCTGACAAGTGATAGAAGATCCAATTGATTGAGTCATTTCTGGAAAAACTTCTGCCAACTGACTGGAATAAATCAGAGGCCAATAATGGCCTATCATCTACAGTCAAACGCAAGTGAAATAGCGAACCAAGAAATGTACAAGTATCTTAGGTCATTTACTTGTTACTCACAGGATAATTGGATGGATCTGTTACCACTGGCTCAAATGGTGTTGAATTCCCAACCGAGCTCAGCCACAGGAGGGATGAGCCCATTCTTCATGCAAAATGACTATAACATAGAGCCTCTAATGGAGTCTACCCCAGCAGAGGGCACCTCCTCGCGTCATCCAGGTAGCATTGACGCACAAGAATCTGTTCATTGTTTGAAAGACATGCAGGATTTTGCACAGGCTGTAATTTCATCAGTTAAGCAGCAGAACAAGTTTAAATGTAACTGTTACAGTTTAACTGTTGTTTAAGCTTAGGTGGATACCTAAGCGCATTGTTGCAGACTCTGATGATAAGACTGTTGGTATTGAAGCAATCTCATAGCACAGTGAATATTGGCAATGCATAGCTGTGCGGTAATTATTCGACCTAAGGAAAAGGTATAAGCAAAGAGACTCATAGAGTGGACTGAATGTTATAAGTACCTTGTAGCTGTAGTTAGATTTCTCTTCTTCATAGAGTTTATTAAATTGATTTTTTCATCACCAACTTGAATTCTATCATAGTAACATATAACATTGACAGCCCAAGCTTTATAGAATATGGGATAAATTTTGGTTGAATCTGCAATATATCAAAACACCTCAGCTGTCAAAGTTGGCTTGGCAATATACTAAGTACACAGTTACTGGAGTACATGATGTACTGACTGCAGAGCTTAAGGTACCCAGCAATACACACAAAAGATTATATGCGTAATTAATTAAGCAAGCCTGCACAGATCCTTTTCCAAGTCAAGTATGGGACGATGCTAAGAACCTTTTAGTAGTGGATGAGCTGGGTAATGAAGAATTTGTAGTCAAATCTATTCTTCGAGCGAGAACAGTGCAAAGTGGACTAGGGGTATTCCGGCAAGCCCTAGTGTCACGGTAGTGAGATGGTAGTTGGCGTCTGTTAAGGTTAAGCAATAACTGAGCCTCTACAGGCCTTCGTGTAGCTAGATAGTCTTTCCTCTTCTCATCGCACAACTCAAATATAATACTTTGCCACACACTTAGTAAACCTGCCCTGTGACACCTAGTGAAGTAGGCCAGTGAAGCAGATCTGACATGGAAGCCAATAGAATTCATAGAGGATACTGAAGCCTTAAATAGGTTTGTGGAACTTTATGGTTTGATCAAAAATAATGATAGACCTCCAGGGGAAAATGCGGGAAAATGCAGGAAAATGCGGGAAAATATTTTTGGTCCAGCTGGAAAGAATACAATGCAAAAGCAGCATCTTTGACAAAATAAATTTGTTCAAATGCCTCCTAAAAGTAGACAAGGCAATGTAACAGCTGGTAAGCCAATAGATTGCCTGTAGCCTGTGCTATTCAGCACAGACATATTCATGGTGTCAGCGCAAAGTTCTGCTTGCATTGAAAGTCTGGAACTCCCCAAGTTTGAAACATTGTTGATAACTAGCCCACACCCAAATAATGGGAGCACGACTGGAGGACAGCTACTAGTTTTTGGAATATTGGAATCATGTATATAAGTAGGGTGTTAGATGTAGCATTACTTTTGTGCTTCAGTTAACAAATAAACTTACCTTTTGACATACAAACACCCAAGCTTTATATACCGGAACTGTTACAGACAGCAGATGTTTTTGATCTCTAGTGGAGAACATTGAAGCTGGAGAGCTACAATATCTGGTAAAGAACCACTATCTAGCTGTATAGAACGAAGTATAGATTTTTCCCAGATAGAGGTGAGTATTTGTGGGCACACAAGCTTCCAATCTCAATCAGGAGGTGTAAAAATGACGTAGGCCAGGTGAGTATAACGGCTGCAAAGCCGGTAATTTCCTGTAGCCAGTACTGTCAAGTACTGGCGTACAGCTACCGGGGGGTTGGGCCGGCGCAATAGCCTTGCAGAACATACCAGAACCATTGTTGAAGCTACTAGAAACAATATTCTCAGAGTTGCAACTGGAATCATCTAGAAATGAACTGACCTTAGATGGAAGGGCTTGGGACTTAGTAATCTGTATAAATACCTGGCTAAGTGTCTGTAACTTAGTTCTACATAGTTGAATTGTTAAAATACCATCATCCATACAAATGCTCCCTGCTTTTTATAGTTGATCTGTGACAGTGAGACCTTGTAAAGTTTTTAGAGTTTACTGATTTAATTCAGGGCTCCTGGACAAATATCTCATCATACTTAGCCTCAAATTTGGCTAGTAAAAGAGTAAGCTGAGATCCACCATGTCCGACATTTGCCTGAAGGAAATAATGACAAAGAGGTGGGGTGCTCCCGAAATATGTTTTATTGTTCATAGAGATTAATATTATGGGCATTATTAGTAACTTGTTCTTGTGGATCTGCTTCCATAGAGCCAAACGAGGCATTTTCTAGAGTGGTGAAACTATTCTACCGGGCGGAAAAGTAGGCAGTGAGGAGCTATGGGAGGCTCCAGTGGTGAGAGTCAATCCATTGGTGTTAGAGTGGTGAAACTATTCTACCGGGCGGAAAAGTAGGCAGTGAGGAGCTATGGGAGGCTCCAGTGGTGAGAGTCAATCCATTGGTGTTAGGTAGAGGGTGAGTTTCCCGAGGTACACGCAAGTCTGCAGCGCCCAGTTGGTCGGCCTCTTCTAACGCTTCAGAAGGGTCATTATATCTTCGGATTTAGTCCTAATATCGGGATTAGGGGAGGCCCGCACCCAGTGGTTTTTGCGATTTTTCCTGGCTACCATATACCCGCAAATGGCCATTGTTTTATTGGCTGGAGAGGGGAGATAATGAAGGGTAAAGGTTGAAGTGCTCCTCTAAGTGTATGATCAAATGAGGGCTTGTGAGGGGTGAAACTGTTTGATGGGAGCTGTATGGGAGGCATAGGAGGAGATATACTATTAGCATAGATATCCTTGGCCTGTAGGCAGAGAGTACCTGCATGTCCTACATAGTCATAGACTCACATAAGACAATAAATTTAAAAAAAATCATCAGTGTTGCCGAGTTCAAAGGCAGTAGTGGTATCAGGAGCAGCTGATTCCGCACGACGAGCCTTACAGAGCTTACTGCAGTTCTTAGAGCAAAGTTCAGAAACCTCTTTGTTGGAGAGCTGAGTAAGTTTGCCATTGCAAGCGCGAGGCTGCAAAGAGCAGGTGTGATCATTAACTAGGTGTGGTCCCAAACAGTTAATACACCGACGAAGATGAGTGCATCCCCCTGATGGCGAATAATACCACAGAATACGCACAAAGCTTGAATTCGGCAGCAAGAAAATTTATGGAACATAAAACAAGCTTCGCACTGGACTACCTTTGGGATTTGGGATGTAGCGCTGCAATGGGGCGCTGTTGATAATTCGAAAAGTAGGAACCTCTTTTGGAAAGAATATAACTGCCATATGAAAAGCATCGTGGTAGTTCTCGTGCTGTGACGAGTCGGCGCTATATGTGGAAGCACCTATCTGCGCCTGAGCAATATTCTTGATGTCATCAAGCGTGGAGGAAACCAGATTGAACATCGGATTCGAAAGGGTACATGGAACCCGCTTGATGATATATCCAAGGCGATCTTCTACTTGATGTAAAGTTCCTCAGAGAGAGGCCTTGATAAATTCGGTGTATGCCATTGAAAGTTTCAGCAAATCCTCGGACAAAAATGATATGCTGAATCTGCTTGAGGTGCGGGAAACTGAGGCCATACTGTCCTAGAGGCCAGGGACAATTTTTATGAGAGCAGCTTTGATGGCTGTGGCATCTACTCTGAATAGAGGGGCTACCTCAGTCAAGCGAAAGATTGCTTTAGGGCCCTTAGATATTATGGTGGGCTTTTACACAATTGTGCGAGGGTTTCGATTATTGGAGATAGGTTGAGTCGAAATTGAGGGAACAGAAGTGTATGGGCCTGCGGCAGTCGCTGCCTAGTTATGAGGAAGATTTGACATGGTAGCAGGGGATCATGAGGAAATGTTTTGGTGGGCTTTGGTATGAAGCCCACCGGCTTCGGCTGTCTTGGATTGTCGTGCTACATATGTTGCCCGGAAGCAACTGCGAGGAGAAATGCGTCCATTTTCTCACGCACGAAGGATTTTATAAGAGGACCGGCTTCTTCATCGGCTGTCCAAAAATTGGTGCTGAAGTTTCGAGACCATGTAGTTTGACCTTATGTCATGCGCTTTACAAGCTCGAGTTCATCAGCGGCGCAATGGGCCAAAGGGGGAGATTGTTGCAACTTGGCCATCACAAGTGCAATGACCAAATTTAAAAAGGCTTTGATTGGTATGTGTGAGCAGATGGATATCTGAGCAAAGTCAGCTCTAGTCACACAGTCATGTGACACACAAGGATTACGGAGTCTGGGATTTGGGTCTGGGAGTTATGCAGGTGTTGTAGATGATCCGAGCGCGTAAGTACATAAGGATGGTGCTCTTCCTGTTTGTACCAAAGTAGAGAGCCTTCGTGATATAGTTTTAATACAAGATTGAGCTAATAACGTTTACAGTTTGTAAGGAATAGTTTGTGTGGGATAGGTTTGGCGCAAGGGAAGTCGGATGTTGTCCTATCAATATATATACATCGTTAATTGCGCATCTGCGCAATTGCACGTTACCATATGGTCCCTGAATCCAATATCCCTTGGTAGTTAGGAGATTTCTGGTTCGAATCCAGCAAAATTATATTTCATTCCTTATGGTGCTAGTGTTGATGAAGACATGCCCGGAAAACTAAAGGTATTGATGTATACTTCTGGTAGGCATTTGTGGAGTATTTATTGTTGTGTGTAAAAATTTATCGCACAAGGTGGAATATGCAAATAAAACCTGGATTATGAGAGCCTTGGAAGCCAACTGAGACATCTGAAGTGTGGAAAAACAGGCAAGATTGCATGGCTAGATATTTACATGCATTTCAGATAATTTGATGAAGTATATAGCATGGAACTCGACAAGAGAATTTTATCGTCAGGGTCATTTCATCTATTATATAAGCATACGCGCATCATCTTTTTTTTTAAATCATTTAATATGTATTCAGCTATTTAGCTATGATACATAACCGGTACTATACATACATGTAGGATGACTCTTTAAAGTTAGAGACACTTATACTCTGGATTTCATTTGCAAATACCACCATGAGGTATGTTTACTTACACAAACAGTCGACCCTTCTCCGTAAGTACCCACCAAAGGGAAATTTAAAACCTTTGTTTATCCAAGCATGCCTTCATCATCCATGCATACTAGCGCCGCGAGAAATATAGTTTATTTTTGCCGAATTCAAACCAGCGGTCTCCTGTCTCGGGTGAGATATGTGTACTAGCTATCCAGACCTTACTTAAGAAACCGGCCAAGAGGATGTACAACTGCACCATCCAACCATGGCGGTGTTTACGCGTCTCATCTATTTGCTTGCCATTTATAGCTCCCGGTATTTTATTACTGTCTTTAGGAGTCTAATATGAAGAAGTATTCCGACACTGTCATTCAAGGTGCAATAAACCCCGTCAAACCTGAAAGTCTTGACCATACTATATTTTATCCAGTGCCTAAATCATGTTACATCCAAATGTCTAGAAAACAGATTGTTTACATGCCGAGACGCAAATGTACTTTAGCCTTGATCGATACGCGCCCGAGCCGTTGAAACCCTCAACATCTCCATATCTCGTTAAGGAGGGCAAGACTGAGCACCTGTACGTGGTGTCCTCTACGAACCTGGGAGTTAAATGTTGCCGCAGACTCAAGTTCAGTCAAATTTCACTTTACCAAAGAACTAGTTGGCCTACGAGTCAATGATTCACTACTCTTAACCAAATCAATATTTCACCCCCAAAGAGATCGATCCCCACTAACATCTCATCAAGTTTACAGGTACGATTCAGTACATCCTCACGTCAATAACTACACCTTAAATCGACTATTCTCTGGCCTTAGCTGGCCACAAAATATACGCCCACGCCGATATTTATACCCGACGGACGAAACGAAGCGTGTGGCACAAATCTTGGACGCAGCTCTTTGAAATGGACGTGAGAGAGATTGGGAAAGTTCATAAGATGATGCAGAGGATGGATATAACCTTGAAGGGCGTAAAATTCTGAATTTTTACAAGGAGTTTTACGAATTCAGCTTTGTGCACACCAACATTTCACTTGCGGGAGTACAGCTGGCACTTTAAATACAATTCAACGATGGAAAGTTCCCCAGGCCCGTCTCCTGTGGTATTCTTCGGTATAATTTGAGTAGCATAGGCACCTACTCCACTATGGAAAGAGACACCTCAGATGGTATCTCGCGCGGAGAAAAGTTAATGAATGATGGAGGCATGTCTGGATAACTCAGGGGTTTTGAGACGTTCCCCTGGGTGGGTATTCACGGATGAGGATTGAATATGGGTGAAGGAAAAGCCGCCATAACTTCGCAGCGGTACTTGCAAAAGAAATCCGAGGCAAGAGCGCTCTTTTTGTATACCGAGTAAACTCTTCTGTGCTTCTTCTCCAATATTGTGTCATAGCTAAATGGCTGCATACGCAACTAAAATCTGGTGAAAAATAAATACACATATATATCTCGTTAAATTTTCAGATCACAGCGTTGTTGTGGTTTAGGACTTAGCTCTGCAATGGCTCACTGTGTTCCAAGAGGCATAAATTAGCGCGTGGTATGATCATGATGTGGGCGATTTGCAGGTCTATTATCTGGATCCCTCTCATTGGTCCGATGTGTAGGCCTTCACGCACGCCTATTGATCGCACTAGGGCCTTGGCACCCACACGGCATAAGTCTCTGTAGAAAGCTTAGATAGAGAATCAAGAACCAAGTGACCAATCATTATCTATCTGCTTGCAGATTTAGCATACGCCAATATCTGTATTCCTGAGAGAAATTTACCGTCGAAAAGATAGATTATCAGTGCTACACTAATTTTTAAAGTGTAACTCATAGATAGACCTGGGTCTACGCGTGAATCATAAGATGGAGTTTATACCCTTTTTTTCGCATTTTATGTAGAGATTGAAACTCTATTGACATATTTTTTAACCAGAGTATGGAGCATGAACTCTTAAAGCCATCGATTCATAACATTAATCCGACCTCCACCACGTTTGTAATTTAATCTCGAGGCAGGAGAATTATGTGATCCCAAAGTTTTTGAAAAAGTCAAAGAGAGCTTCTAAGCTTTCTTCCTAGACTATGGGCGATAAGGAGTAATCTGACCCTCCTTACTTTGTCGGGTAGCCTAGATGGGCTATCATGACTCCTGCATAGCTTTAGTCTCGTGTTGGGCGCCAGCATAAATCTCTTCTATCCGTGTGTAGCGAAGTTTTGAATTTCTTTTTGTCGTGTCAGAATTGCAGGCATCATGATCCGAACCTCTCCATTCAAGCCTTCACTTGGTAGACTCGGCTCCTTCGGCTCACTCGGAAAGCGGCTTCCTCGATGTCAGATGAGAGGTCAATGCGCGGCTGGTCAACTTCAAATCAGCTAGTCTGAACAATGAAGGGCTTAACATCAAAACAAAGGCGAAGCTCTACTATCCTATCTCTCAAGCACCTTCCGGCACACATACTCATGCTGCCCTTTTCGCGGTGCAAAATTTGTCCTGCAACACCTCTACTTTGCTCATGCTGTGTTCTGAATGTCACTAATTCAAGATTTTTTCTAAACCTTTGATAATTCCCGAAATCAAGTGGCCGATTTTTTTGGGAAAAAAACCTTTACTAGCTTAACATTTAATCAAGTAGGGATGTTTCTATCTAGTATATCCGGGATCAAGCTGAATTGCACATGGCCTCATTAGACGACTTATTATTTCAGAATCGTATTAGATGTTAGATACTATACTTGCTATCAAGCGCA
This sequence comes from Blumeria hordei DH14, assembly GCA_900239735.1. Taxonomy (NCBI): domain Eukaryota; kingdom Fungi; phylum Ascomycota; class Leotiomycetes; order Helotiales; family Erysiphaceae; genus Blumeria; species Blumeria hordei. Next base: position 5,416,072 of record OENG01000033.1, on the reverse strand, counting down.
AGCTCCCCAACATCCATTGAAAAATTTTGAATAGAATATGTTGGGCAACTACCATAAAATTTAAAGCAGCTGACACAGCTTTGAGCAGTATTTCACCGTCTAAGACTCCGTAAATCACTAATTGAAATGTAATTCTAGACCCTGCAAGTTGGTTAAGTGAAGCAAGTACTCGGAATCTTTGCACTTTTCAATTTAAGAAAACCAACAGTTTTATCAGATGGCGTATAACTTGCATATTAACCTCCTAGCAGAGTCTCTTAAACTATGATCCCTCAACTGGAGGTCTCTGGCAAAAACTGTCTTTGATACAATTCACCTCGATAATTTATTTTATTTGACAAAGTATGCTTGAAATGTTTGAAACCTGGTGTAGGCTGGAATCATTTAACGAGTGTTACGGGTCTTTGTAAATCCTAAGATTTAATAAAATTATGATATAATATTTCATTTATAATAGGTGGATTCAGCATCACCTGGCGACTTTATTATCAGAAGTGTATATAGTTATCTTAGATTTTGCTGAGGCCCACCATTAAAACTCAGCTCTATTCCGCTCTACTACTTTGATCGGATCAAATATCTCGATGCATAGCCTTGAGTTTCTGATTATCGGCCAGATCTTCTCTTCATCGGGGGTGAGAGGAATCGCTCCTTTGTCTCATTTTGGCACGCATTTGCGCAAAGATAAAAGATTAGTCATTCAATTTAGTACCACAACGACCAGAGAAAAAGTTGGGAGATTCTAGAAAACGGCGATGAGAAAGTGGTACATCTCCGATGCTATCTGAAGATCTTTGACCCTTAAATTGCACTCATATCTCTCCTAGACGATTCATGTTCAGGAGATGCAAGGCGTTAATAGGCATTATAGACCAGCATGGTGATTGATCGTATGGGGCGTGAATCTGCTCGAGAAGATGAGAATGAAATGAGCGAAATGAAGGACTGATGATGCGTACGGGAGGGTGGAATGATCATCAGCGCCACGAGAAAGATCGAACCCCGTCATATGAGCGACAACAGTCGCAGCACTGACAAACTTTTCTCTCCATCATATTGGTGTCATCTACTGACTTCTTTGGCGTTCCACTGAGGCTTGGTGAACTGTTCAACTACTGTTCGCGTGCGATGCCACATAAGCAGTCTTGCCAACAACCATTCGCTTGAGAACGCTAGAGTTAGAGGGCGAAGTCATCTGATCAAGTAGCCAGCATCGAAATGCTTGACCACCTCACGAACATTTACCTGTGCAACCAAGCGACAAACTGTCCAAAGCAGGGCGTAACTTGGAGGCGCTAAGTTACCAATGTAGGTCGGTTTTTGGGAAGTTTCAGAGGATCCAAGAGACCAATGTCCGATGCGCGTCTAAACATGCCGGAAAAATTATGCCGATTGGGAGAAGATATTAGAATCTCATACTGTAGATCATTTATTAATACAGCAACTCTTCAAATTCGGTAGCCCGATTCTCCGAGGTTGATCTATCACTTGAAATTTTCCTGCTAATATGCCGCGCTCTTATAGCTGGGCAAGGGTCACGCTGGGAACACGAAGGAATAAGTCGGAAGAAATTAGGCAGTTACCTACCTGTTAGCTTCCGTCAACTATCTCTAGCTTGCTAAGATCACTCCGTGGCTTCTCAGGGACTAGACAACAGAATTTCATTGCCTCGAGAATGACTTTCCTCTGGCTTTCCCTGCCGTGATAAAAATGGTGCATTAAGATTGGCTAGCTACTCACTATTGGCTGTCAATCTTCATCGCATCTACACATACACAATTAATCTATCGCTGATCTGATAAAAGTTTCCAAAACTAGCTCACCATTACCTTGCACCTACCACACCCGCACCCCCTTGCATCGAGTCTGAATAATTCAATCGTGCCCAGTCTCAAGAATCATCGTTGGATTTCCGTGTCTCTCCAACTAATTCAATTGTGCACAGCAAAGAAGAGAGTAGTCGATGAATTAAATCTCTCCGACTATCAATTGATTCACGCTACTAGTTAGTGTTGTTCAATTATTCATCCTCCTCAAAGTAGTAACGGAGGTGGTTTGTTATGAATCGGTAGTGCATGTGGAGCATTAGTTGGGCCGAGTAAACAAAAGTGACGCGATGGTCGCCCTATCCCCTGCTCCCCTCCCCCAATGAACGGACGGACCCCTCTCGCCCCATAAATTAGCTCTTCCCACGTGATACCTCGATCCTAGCCATGCACATCTACTTCTATAAACAACAAACAGAACTTCAGCTTATTGGGTTTTTACCGACACACCTATTCTACCATCGCATCCCTCTCTTCCTATCTCTCCAACTCATGCCTCACCCCTAGAGCAGTGATACGAATCACATTGGTGTGCATTTGTCAAAATCATCGACAATTTCGTCATTCGCGTATCAGTCAGACGCGACGATTTCTAAATACAACCCAATTGTTACATTTCCATACTGATCCTTCTTGTCGCTCTTTTTGTTAAATATCCCTCATCCTCTTTCACAACTATCATTTTTCCGAGCAAGGTCCCAACTTCCGCTACCGCTATCAAACAAAGAGACCAAATCGCGAAATCTTTCAAACGACTCATTATTGCCAGTATTTATATGCGGCCCCGACCAATCTTGGCTTGAATTTTTCGTACTTACTTTCTATGCGCGCTACATAAATCTGAACAAGCTTTCCATTCGTCTAAACCTTGATAGGAAAAAACCAACATCAAATACTGAGTCCTCAGCGCGGCAGTGACATTTATCCAACATCGATAAGGTCGATCAACAGTCTGACCTTTTTATAAGTTGGTTCGCAGAGTTAGTGAGGCTGATCCAACACTGTTTATACAGTCTAACCATAACTTTCATTAGTTCGTTCTGTACCGACCCCATTAATACCCTCTCTCTAACTTCGCTGTCTTGCTATCGTATAGGATTTCTAGCTCTTTGTCGCAGCCCTCAAAGATCATCATGCACGAAATTTCAAGTGGGTCTGCAACACTACCACGAGGTTTCAGATTTCGATATCAAGAAGGCTTCTCTACTCCAGAACCAACGTCTACAAATGATGAGCAAAAGATTTTCCCACCAAGACATCGTCTTAAGATTAGGCGGCGGATTGTATCAAGCCGAAATGCGCCAACAGATAACTTCCTAGCTTCAGTCAGAAACGCAGAGCTTCCTTTACCTTTGATTGAAATACCACAAAAAACAGATGACTCCGATATGATGGATCAAAGAATAGAAACAGACCTTAAGAGGTTAGCTCCAGGTACAAATAGGTCACCGCCAAAGACGCCAGTAATTTCATTGTCGATAGACGCAGTTAAGTCAAAGCCAGACTGGAATATGGACACCATTCAAACTGGTTTCATTCAGCGGCCGTTATCTGCACTATCAAGTGATTCAGATATCTCGTCCGACTCACTTGACAGTCTCCGCCCATCCGGGCGGTTATCTGAAGATGAAAGTTGCACCAGCCCAGAATCAGATGGATCAGACCCTTTTCAATTCCCAGTTACAAACGTTAAAGTCAAGAAAATAGATAGCGACGAATGGAAGAGCAAGACGAGTACACCTAGTAGGCTTAATACAACGCTTCGAATCAAGGGGAGAAAAGACGCACCATGGTCAAAGGCTCAAACTGCTCACTTATGGGCCACATACCTTATTTACCTCCAAGACCCAACCCTGACACCAATACGGATTGGAGCTGGCCATGTTCCTCCGGAGGGCGTGTGCCATAGAGTAGCGAGAGAAGCAAAAAGGAGCTGGAGAGGCCCCAAGTTAACCCAAATCCCTGCTCAATCAACTAAAATATTTTCCCAAGATAGCGGTGAGATCGCCATGACTAGTGAAAATATTTCTCGAACATACGCACAATGGCCTCACTCTAGTTGTGCTACGCGGAGCAAGCTGAGAAATATATGTAGGCATCAAAACTGCAGCTCTTTATACAGACGTCACAATTTTTTACAATCGAGAAACTCCACACCCTTCTCCAAGCGAGATTCCTTCCACGTACCTGAAAGATTCGCTTCAGGCTCCTTTTCCGATGGTATTAGCACCCACGACATGTCAATTTCACTCAGTCAAAGCATCTCTACGAGTATGCAGCCCGATGGACCTTTGGCAAACCTCTCTCGGAATGCTCTAATCAAAAATGAACTTTTGTCCACGAACAATTCTGGGAAAGATCATAACGAGTCCCAAGGTAAAATGTCTTGTCGAGCTCCCAGACTTGGCTCTCCATTTTCTTGTAGTTACGGCCCAAGCTCCACTGAAACAGGCCGCAGACAGGGCCTCTATCAGTCAAGTCATTTAGGCTCACCACTTCACTTCGATCAAACACGATCTCTTTGCGGGACTCAAAAGCGACGCGCTCAACATGCCCTCCAAGAAGATCTTGATAGCGCCCCGGCCATTATGGAACCCAAAATACTAAGCCGGCGTTTTGAAAACTCACTCATCCAGTCACGTCGTGTGCGAACTCGCGGATTCAGCCTTGGTGATGAAACAACCGCCACTCATGCACTTCACTCGGCACTCGACTCTACACCATCACAGTTCGGCACGTCTGAGTTAAATGAAATAGAAACACTCCAGACCACAAGTCGTGATCCTCCTCGACTTGGATCTCCATTCTCTGAATCCGGAATGAATAACACATTCCCACGCAGACTTTTTTCTGACGCCACTTCTGGTGTACGAAATCCATCATTTGCAACTCCACGTCACAAACGACAATCAATTGAATCTTTGTTCGAGCGAGAACGCCGAAGCTTGTTAAGCCAACTAGATTTCCTTAATGGGAGATTGAAACAAATCCGAGAGAAAGACGACGAAAGTATAATATGATTGATTCGATCGTCATTTCTAAAATTAAGCAAAGCAAAAGGAAATTCACGCCGCTGCTCACTACATTCAATATTTTTGCGTTGAATGGGCTAGAACCCATTTTTTCGTGCCAAATCGTACAAACAATATTGGAAGATAGTGCAACCACACTCATGTGGCGTAGATGATAGGTTGGAAGTAAAACCAGGCTAACAGTACAGGCCTCCAACCTCAACCGTGAAATTCTAAGATTCTTGCCCTCATTTGCCCGCTCAAAAATTATACTTTTATGCATTGCCGATATCATTCGAATGGGAGTATGGGGCATCCGGCGCAAAATTTTCCTTGGTCTGCCAGAGCTGGGTGCAGATTTTTGCATGTTGAATAAACCTGTGGCGCATTTGATCTAGTGTGGGGGAATTACGAAATAGTCCATTTTGACTGTATGACTGGACGTGGAGATTAGGTTACGATGCTCTGGGTTGATTGGTCCTTTTCGCTTCTAAGCCTATAGACTGAATCAGGTTAAATAGTAATCTGACCCAGTTGTTTACCAGTCGGAGTCTTTCTGGGGTGTGGTTGTATAGGAGTTGATATACAGCTAAGGCAATATTTTGTAGCCTGCGTCGCAAGTATGATTGTACTAGACTGGCCTTTGGGGAGCAGGCTACCCAACACAGTCTTTCTCTAAAAATGATGGACCCTTAGCTGTCAGAAGATAGGGAGCTTCTAACGAATATTAACGTGGCGCTTAGATGATAACTTGATAGATTGAAAATATTAGATTTTGGAAGGGTTTTTAACAGAATTCCAATAAAGATCTGATCCACATTGTAAATTATTTCTACTTCACTCATCAATTCGTAAATTTGCTACCTTGACGGTGGGGGCGGGATTGTGATGAACATCACACAGCCACGAGTTCAGTAACATGTGGCACTGTATAGGCAATCGTCGAAATGATTATAAATTTCTGCTCCATACAATATCGAGGGGTCAGGTGAGCAACCGCACTCACAAGACTCGGTGGAATTTGTCAAGTGCAGCAGGGAAGCTGATCCGGATCGGCAAAGGGGACTGGGGAAAACGGCCGGCGGGACAAAGACAAGGCCACCTGGCACGTCAGTCATGATAGTGAGGTCTGGTCGGGCAGTTTGATACAGGGACCTTAAATCCCAAGGGTGACCCGATGACCGGCGGGGGCAGCTGGTGTATACCGGTACCGACGTGCCAAGATTGATCTCGGCGCCGGGACGCTCGGCTCACATTCTAACCCGACCACCGATGTTCCTGCACATGCAGCCCTCTCGTGGCTTATGTGGTTTTCGGAGGCTCGACCGCCGATCGCTCGCGTCTCTGACGGGAGAGGCGCAAGATGGTCGGGGAGCGTTCCGAGAGCCGGCGCCGAGGCATCTCGGTGGCATCTCGGTCCGCAGTGGCTAATCCCGAGCCGGGGCCCGCCCTGCAGATTTTCCGGACGAATAATTGCGGATGGGCGATAAGATTGCCCCGACGCCATCTTCGGCGAGCCACATGGCCGCTGAACGATCCGCGCTCGCGACATTTCTGGCCATTCAATCGACCTCCCCCCGGCTCCTTCTCCCTACATGCCGCGGGCCTAGGCCAGGCACGGGCGAGACGCGTTGGTGAGGATCAGCGACACCTGCTGCTGTGGGCTTCTGCACCTGCATCCGACCAGAGTGGGGAGGCCGAGGAATGACGGTGGATGTAGGAGTAGGCGTCCGCTAAGGTCGTCTGCTTGGCACCAGTTTTCCTCGAATGAGCAGGTACAGTTCGGGAAGATGCACGACATTCACGCGCCAGCGCGGGCCTGCGTGGGTGCCTTGTTTATGTTGGTCCTGCCACCTGGAGCCACAGGGAACATCCCTAGCCGTGACCCCGGCGGCTCCCAAGTATCGGTATGGGCTGGCTGGGCGGCCCATTAGGCCCCCTACTTGAGGTGAACGATGGACGAGCTGACGAACCTTCCCAGCCAGCTCTCGCAAAGTTCCTTGGCCCCCTGCTGCGTGCCGCGCTCGGGCAGAGGGCGAGCCCTCCTTTTCCCATCCAAACCCTACTGTGGCGGCGCGTGTCCCATCTCCGTGCGCCACGGCATGACGCGCCATGGCAGTGGGGGTTCGTGTCACCCTTGACCTCCCTCTCGCTCCCCTCAAGACTCCGGCCTGATGGGCGCAAGAATCGGCGACGAGCAAGAGATCGAGCTGAGCCTGTTAATGCCGCTCGCTCGCACGCCCGAGCTCGGCAGCTTCAGGCACCCGACGTGCGTGCAGCCGCATAATATTCTCCCGCCAAACCTAAGCTGCCTGCACTGGATTTCGCGAGGTAGACGAAGCTAGCGCGCCGCAGTCCACTCCCTCTGAGAGCATCAACATGCCGCGACTTCTCCCATTCGCCCACCCACTCAACCTGCGCATCCGCCCTCTCGTTCCCCCAATTGTCCCGGGCCTCAGCTCGCATCTACTTCGTCGCGACACCATGACCGCGCGAATAAAATATAATTTCCACGTGAACTCGAGTGAGCATGCCTCTAACCGGCGCCGTCAATTGTGGTATTTTGTTTTTCCCTCTGTCATGTTGGAGTGCTACACTAAAGCCCCAAACCCATTGTGGTTACAGGAGTGGTGGAGCCGGCGGAGATCACTGCGCTCAGGCCCGACTGAATCCAACCGCGTGAATTTCCAACACAATCGCAGCAGGTTGAAGAGTCGTGAAAAAGAAATAATCACACCGAATTACTGAGCATTCTGCCCAGTTGCAACTTATCACTTACGCCCCCGGCACTCAGCTGTTCCTCTCGTATCCTACAAAAATTTCCCGCAACTTTTCCGTTTTTTTAGCATCATTACTGACTTCGGGGTGTCTTCCACTCGTCAGACTTGCCCCTTGGGGCTCAAGGCTTCAAAACCAAGTCCCCCGGACATCATCGTATCTTTCTGGGCAGCTCGACTTCCTGCCTTAGCGCGCCTCGCAGTAGCCTTGACTCGAGCCACTACCGTGAAATCTCGTTGATTGGCTTTTTAGATGGTGGCTGGTTGCTTCCTCATCACCGGACCAGTTTGTGTGGGACAAGCTAAGCTGACTTGGCTGTCTGATTGATGTGAGCTGCCACAGCTTCCCAAGTTAGCCGCGGCTCTGTGCTCCGCATGGGAATGGATTGACGAGCCACTGGTCCGGCAGTCTAGGTCGTGAGAAGAGGCGTGCCTAATGTCATAGCTGAGGCAGCCTCTCCACCACTGAATTCGGCGACGAGCCCTTACACTTGAAATCATACCAGACCCGTCAAAGAGGCGGATTCCTGGGGAAAAAACTGCTGGTTTAGGGTGTGGCACATTTCAAGAGGTCGTACCCGAATTAGCGGTGCTCTGGTCATTTGAAGGATCTTGTTGCTGACGATATCAGTCGCAGTTGGCACCGGAGCCCAGCTTGCTAATTGCCATTGGCTCAGTGGCGACGCGAACAGCAATCAAGGTCAAAAATGGCTCAATTTCGGCACTAAGGCTTCCTTGATATGTGCAATTATCCTCTATTATGGTGGAAAATTTAGTTCTCAATCTATGTGTGGCGATGATGTCAGTGGATGCGCCGTTGAGTTGCTGCAACGCTGCCTATCAGATACCAATATGCGATAGTTGGTATCACCTATCAGTGAAAACGAGGCGTAGGAATAGTAGTTTGTCGAGTGTAGTTGCAGGTTCTGCTGCAGCTATGGTTACAGGTACTGCGATTTGGTGCAGTTCGTTTGGAGCCAGTGAAGATTAGGCGCTCGTCGTTGGTTGGGCTGCAGCGCTGGGAGGGCGTGCAATTGCTCAGAAACTCCTTTGGAAGGGCTTGATGGGCAGGGACCGGTCTTTGTAGATTCTTCGTGTGGTCTCTCGAGTCGTGCAGCATGGAGTTTCGACACTACTCACGCACTGGAAGTATTTCCGAACGCCTGACTATGCTTTCAAATTTAGAAGCTAATGATGGTATTTTTTATTGTGCTACCTGAGTCTATGACTATCTAGCATATTGGGCTCCTTTCTGACCCAGCCCGCATCTAGTACAGTGCTCCTTGCCTCTCATGTTCCTTGAAAGATCATTGGTATGTTGCCCGTGGAATTCAGCAACATTTTTCACGGAAACTCTGACCCAAAAAAATGAAAATGGTAGTGATGGTAACTGCGTGCGCGGGAAAAGTCTCAAAAAATACTGCTGCCCCAGCCAGGCGAGGCCTTGATACTGGGATCACTTGGGGTGCGCATATTCACCTATATCTCTCTTCTTTGAAATATTCGAGGCCAAATTGATCCAACCCACCATGTCCGTATAGGGTGCTGGGTACGCTCCGGAAACTCATCAGATGACTTTTCCTCCATGATCAAGGGTTGGTGATGAGAAGAGCTTCTACCCTACCATCTGATCTAGTCGTGGCTAGCTTCATGATAACGGTGATAGAGGAATGTCTTGAGAGACGAAGACGATACAGACGGCGAAAGCGACTGGGAATCTTCATCAAAGTGAGGACTTTGTTACGTAATCCCGGCTCTGAAGACTCTACAATGAGAGCTGGAGGTTTGTAGAGGAAACCACTGACAGGTATTGAGAAAAGTCCCTCTTTAGAAAATAATGTAATGCATGATCTAGAGCGGGATGGAAGAAAAGAACTGGGTATTCGAAAATAAAAACCCATCAAAGTTGATTGTTCCCTACTTTGCGTCCATCAAATAATGATCTTAGTCCTTTGTAGTCATAAGTGAATGTTCATTCGCGACTTGCATGAGCCTAGCAATCATAGAGCATGACACAGAAAAAGCTAGTCCTCCACAACGACTGTATACGACAATAACTCAGTTTGACATTTGGACTACTCATGTAGTGGGTGCATTCGCCGATATCACTCGAGACCTTTGTGCGAGAGACTTTCAACCTTCCCTCCACTTTTAATCTCCACCAAAAGGAAAACAGGAAAAACCTGCGGCTTCTCTAACATGCCTTTGTCGTCTTGTATGTAGCCGTCGCGCGAGATATGGCCTCACAGTCACCCCTTTGTCGAGTAAGGTAGGCATCCAGGCTACCCAGACTTTAATTCGGGGGGATGATGACCAGGAGGCAGACCAGAACACCTTTCATCGTTGCCTGTTTTCGGAGTGCCGGTCGCACTATCCGAAATCGTTGCCACCGCACGAACAGTCACTCTTAAGTCGAAAACACTAGGAAAATGTGAGTCCCAGTGTGCTCATTTGTGATCTCTTCACTCGTTCGTCCCACCTCTAAGCTGCCTGTCCTACTTCAAGATGTGATGCCAAATTAGAGCAACGGTCCTTCATAGACCATAACCCCAGCTTTGTAGATTATGACTTAATCTCCTCCTCGCGGGTATACATCGCATCATAATATTATAGTGGATGATGGCCGATTGCAATTGGAGTAACACCATTATCAGTATTTAAGGCGAGGTGGTGTAGTAAGATTGAGGCGGAGGACTCGCGTGAGAATAATAGGCCAAACATTTGTGAAGTCGTCGTTTTTAGATGTGCTTGATATTGCTTCCGACTTCGATTCGGACGCGATTTTTCTTGGCTATCCCAGATATACAGAGCATACTGAGCGATTACACTGGCACCGCTGGAAGGTGAAGAATTCGTCTTTGCCGGCCTTCAAAGTCATATTATAATTTTTTACTGTCCAGTCTCGGCCTCTGATTATATAGGACATGCAGGTCCTCTCTGCCTAAGGGCCAAGGAAACTCATGCCAGTATTATATCCTCTCATATGCCTCCCATCCTAGACGAATAGAATAGAATATAATTAAATTTAGGTCCCTACTTAGTCTATGACTATGAGGGACTCGGAGTTTAAGAAGAACTGGTATAATCATGTGGAATGAAGGTTAGCGAGGGAGATGTTTACAACGGTGTGATGTCTCGGCATTTATATTTCAATAAACCATCTCAATCTTAAATCTGCTATAGTCTTCTCCCACCTCCACAGTTACGGCGTGCGCTAAGGATACTGGAGATCGCCGTCTGCCGAAGGTAATATATCATTGAATTTTAGGGATTATAGCTACTAACGATGGATACTCAGATATAATTCAGCTGACGAGGTGCAAGGTGGTCAAGGACCGAAGAACTGCGGGATGGTCGAGAGACACGAAGTCATGGAGTCGAGTTGCGGAGCAAGCAAACAAGTCTGATAACTTAAGGTCAAAAAGGTACGAAGAATGTAACGAGTTGTGAAAGATATATAATATCGAACTGTGAGAATAAAGGATTATAATATTATATAAATGCTAAATTAAGAGATTAAAGCTCAAAAGAATGAAAGATCGAAATGCTGGAGGGCTACTATGTGGCAGCTCCAGCTTCTTGAAGTCTAACCCGAGGCAGTACTAGAACTCAACTAAGGCCATAGCAGATGTAGTCATGACGCCAGCCCCTCCATCTCTAACTGTCAGAGTTTTCTCGGAAACCTTCTTAAACTTCTTCAACGATGCCTAGCCACAACATCCACACACACTTCAACAGCTTATCCACTTGATCAAGCACTATTCTAGGTGTACACTTTACCATTATTAACCACATCAAATTATATAACTGACCAAGGACCTACACCCGGTTCGTTAAAGTTCCGAGGAAAGTAGTACTTCTTCGAATAATATTGTACAACCAACATGGTCAAGGGCGCACATTAAAGCGGCTTGTTTACCTTCAAGTAGCTTACTACTAACGTTACATAGGGCCCTAATGGAATAAGATGTAAGATTATGGAATAGTGTTTGAGTAGCCTTTTCCGAGGGAAGGAGATACACTTGGTTGGGATTGTCTAACTACAAGACTCATAAACTATCCAGAACATTGGGAAGAAACAAGGAATTAAATGTGTATCAAACACTTGCAAACAGTGAATGACAAGGTGAGTCGAACGGACCAAGCAAGATATATACGAGATAAGTCTACAAATAATTACACCATGTGAACATATGCAGTCATTTCTTGATCTCTGTGCGGACTCTATTTTTGTAGACCGTACTGTTAAAGTTATGAGCTTGAGCGAATATGGAGGTTATAGCGGAATCAGTGTCGGCGGTTAGACCGATACAGTAAGTCTCGTATGAAGTTGTAGAAGGAAGAATTGACTGGAAACAAGTGTATTGAGATGTGTGGTTCTGAGTAAACTGAGCTGATAAGAGTGAGATTGCGTGCGCGCATTTCTTATCAACTGAGGTTTTTGACCAGTATTTATCAATCTCCATGGATCATAAGTTATGATCCCTGTAGATGTAAATCTATATACGTACAGATATATGAGCCAGAAATATAAAGCTAAATACATGTGTGTCGGTAATAGATCCGAGAAACCTTTAACCTGCATTTGATACATAATCATCTGATGGAATGCTAGTGTGAAATAAATGCCAATTTGCATTAAACTTTCCGTGAGGAATGTGCTGATGACAATGATATAGGAAGGTGAATATGATAACCTAATTAGCCGGACTTACAAATGAGTTATCCTTGGCATTCCAGGATATACGATATTTCAACACGTACCGTATTCGACTCTGCGCGCCGGGCTCGAGCACTACCTTATAGCCATAAGCATTGAATCAAAAATAGAACATACAAACCATGCCCTTCTACTTACCAACAAAGTTTATCCACGGCATTAATATACAAACTCAACATCTGATCTTCTTTGAGCATATACAATTATCAGTGGGCAGTTCAAGTTCACTATATTTCCCGTACGCAAAGACTTTCATGAAAAAATGAATAAATCATCCATAATCATATCATTATTTCGGTCACAGGTTAAGATCTGATGATTTAGTACTACTACTTCATAGTATGATAGTAAGGGAAGAGGAGAGTGTAGGCGACATTACAAATACCATCATAGTTGGATGATGCAGTAGTACATCATCTGCGCCGGTTTCCCAAGTAAGCTGTAGATAGCTTTGTCATATAACTTACTCGAGACAGGAAAGAGAGAGGTAGGCACTGAATTTTTCCTTGAAAAAACGGGCATTACTTTTGATATCGGGCATTTGTATCGTTGACCAGACATTGTATACATTTAGTTAAAGGCTGGGTCACTTTCTTTATACCCTCACTCGAGACAGGAGACCGCTGGTTTGAATCCAGCAAAATACAAACATTTTCCCGAGGTGCTGGTATATATGGATGGCAAAGGCATGCTTTGATATTCAAAGGTTTTGAATTTCCCTTTGATGTGTCATGGTAATTAGTTGATAGTTGGCGTGGTTTGAGGTTAAGCAATAACCGAGTCTCTAAAGACCTTTGTGTAGCTAGATGGTCTCTTCCCTTCCCTTCTAATCATGTAACTCATTCCTTATACCATACCACGCACTTCAAATTCATGCCCTGTGACATTTTGTGCAATCTCCTTTTTACACCCAGCCACATCCCCCAGCCTTAAAATTCTCGCTTTCTTCATCATACAGCAAAATTTTATCCCCTGAATCCCGCCTGCTTTGAGGCCCAGTGAATAGATTTAAGAAAATATCTTTTTTTGTATAATCTTCGGAAAGGTTCCTTAGGTCCAGCCTCTTACCAGAAAATCTTTAAGTTTATTTTTCGCTCTTTGCTCCCTGCCTTTCATAAAAAATAAAAAATAACTTCCCCACTGTTGTTTGTCATTACATAGATCTTGGCAGAATTTAGGGGTACAAGGCTGAATAGTTAGCCTCGTGTAATTTTATCATAGATGTATCACTACTCTAGTTTTAAACAAGAACAGATAATTATCCCAACGTACATTGTTATCTGATCAGATATTGAGACACAGCCTATCCAACACCCACTGCAAATTTTAGAGATGACTACTACAAATACTGAATTTGGTCAGAGAATGAGCAAATCTTTTACTTCTTGTTTCCCGAATTTTTCTGGAGTTCTCACTGAACACAACTTCACTCACACTCTTGCAAACAGGCCCTTTTCGCCCTCAAAACTAGCAGAAATCTTGAATGTACATCCAAATCCCAATTTGGATGACAATGCAAAGGCAGTTTTCGCCATACTTCTTGCATTCGAACACGGATTTGCGAAGCTTAGCCTGAAAGCAACAGAAAATGAGATGGCATAAAATGAAGAGCCCTCGCGGAATGTTAGGGAACTTAATGCCTGTGTAACTGCATAAAATGAAAAAGATGTTCTTCGCACCTAGCTCGAAACAGAAAGAGCTACATTAACATGTATTTGTGTTGAGTTATCAGATTCTCTGGGAAAGAAACTTGCAGCAGAAACTCAGCTCCAACTTGCCTTACTTCAAAATTCCCAAAGCCGTGACACAGAAGGAAAAGCTGCCTAAGCCCTAACTGCCCATCAAACTCAAAAAGATCCAAATATATTAATGGCATCAAGCAATGTGAAAAACTCTGTCCAGCGCCAAGAAATATACAAGACATTCAAGAACCTAGTGCATGTCACAATCCGTGAGAGCCGTATTGCGTGCGTGTGGGGATACAGGTTAGCGCGCCTTGGCATCACGTTGGATGACTGAGCACAGCCGAGGGAGATATCTTAGAGAGGGTCGAGAGTAGCTACCTCCTCTCTTCGTCTTTTATTGCCTTTACAAGCGTACCTCTTGATAGCAATATAATAACTTATAAAACCTCCTTGACGTGCCGTAACAGTGCAAGTATTAATCTCTATTGACTTTGCATGTTTCCTCACTGAGGCCTCAAAAATATTGTATATATGTGGCTTAATGGATGGCCACGCTTGGGATGCAGTTTGTGATGGCCACAAGTCTATTACTGCTAATTTGAACGAACCCTCGCAATAACAGTGGCAGAATGAGAATGCGCTCTGGACCGACTTTAAAAGCCAATATATCCTATTTAATTCTGCAACACTTGCAAGAAATACACTGGATAATTATTCCCAGGACAGCCCAAGAAACAGCACTCTACCATATAGTGAATGGAAAGCTGAGTTTGTTAGGCTTTCTAACTGCGTAAAGTTAGGTCCACAGGAAAAAGTCGACAAATAGCGTGGATTTTTTGGTGTTGATATCAAAAGGATTCTTTGGTCTCAGGTTGTGGCGGCTAGTAATCCGGTTGATTGCTTGTGGCCTGTGCTATTCATCACATGCATACTCATTACCTCAGTGCTAAGTTACGCTTGTATTGAAAGTCTGGCACTGCCTGTGCACAAAACATTGTCAGTTACTAGCCCACATTTTAATAATGGGAGCTGGACTAGAGGACAGAGAATAGTGTTTGAAATATTGGGATCATGTATATAAATAGGGCGTTGAGTGTCACGGCATGGCATTCTGCTACGTCATGATATATGATTACATGGAGGGAGGATGTGAGATTGATGGCTGATGTGAGAAGGAGCACGTGCGCGGCGATTTAGCGGAAACCCGCCCAAATAGGAATAGCCTCAGGGCTTTTTGTAATTAGATTCTGTTCTTTCCTATTCTTCTCCAGCTTAGTATTTGCTTCACAGACTGTCAGGAACTGAGGATAGAGGTTACTGGGTCACAATGGTTGCCATGGGTTACAAATTGAGTAATCGAGTAATAGGAGGTAGACCCTATGAGACCTAGGTTGCTCTGGTTACTATGATGTATATATGGAGTGGACAGAGCCGCAGTAGAGGGCCACGTCTTGTCTTCCGTCTTCCACTGGCCTTGTCTACGATCCTAGATTCCCTAGTCCCTCGTCCCTCGTCCTTAGACCTAGTTATAATCACGAATTCATACCTTTGACTCTTGCCTACCTCCTCAGCTGTTACTCAAACCACTTAGTAACCCTCCCGACGCTACCTTTGGCACCCTCGAGTTTGACACAGACTGAATTATTGCCATAGAAGCTGTACTTTCACTTGTGCCTATTCTGTGCTGTGACATTGAGTGTAGCAGTAGTCTTGTTCTTCAGTTAGTAAATAAACTTACCTTTTGACATACAAACGCCCAAGCTTTATATATCAGAACTGCTACACAGATAGACAATTTGAGTGATGATAGTTTTTTCGGCTGGGTCGCTAGATGTGATAATATTGCTCGCAATCAGCTTCAGGAGGCTTACTATGATTCTATAAATCGCTCATGCAGCATGAGTAGGAATGAGAAATCCAACATGCCAGCTGAATCCTCATCAGATGTACAAAATTCTGCTTACAGATCAAATCCTCACAATGGCCCCATGGACCTTAGCCAGCTGCAAATTTCTGATAGTGAAAGGTAGCACCTGTCAAAGTGTCAAGATGTAGATAAGTCAGCAGGTTATGTTATGGCCATGCATCCTTGAAGAGGTTTCAAGGAGAAGGTTCTCAGGAAAAGGAGATAGGAGAAGGTTTCCGAGAAAACTCTGACAGTTAGAGATGGAGGGGCTGGCGTCATAACCACATTTGCCATAGTATTAGTTGAGTCAAGTACTGTCTCGAGTTAGATATAAGGAAGCTGGAGCTACTACATAGTAGTTCTCCAGCTTCTCAATCTTTCATTCTTTTGATCTCTGATCTCGAAATCTAGCACTTATATAATATCATAATTCTAGATCCTCACAGTCTGATATCCTCAGTCTTTCATTTAGTATTTGTTGGTAAGTATCAGTCGGGAGGTGTATACTAGTATACAATATTGAAACAGATAATTAGCAATTACATTCATCCTCATCTTCTAGTATACTATGTTCCGTACATCTACATGATCGCTTAATTGATTACATAATATACTCTTCTACCTGGAGTATTTCTGCTAGCAACTATCTAACACATTGATCATCCAACCCAGACGCCATAGTTGCAACAGTATTTACATTATTTGTACTTGTGTTCACCCTGATCTATCAGCCTTGATCGCTGGCTCGGCAACTCGACTTCTTGACTTTGTGTCTCGACTATCCTGTAGTTCTCCGACCTTTGACCACCTGGCACCTCGCCAGTTGGATTATATCTGAGTATCCTTTGTTAGCATCTACAATCCGAACAGTTATTAATTCATTACCTTCGGCAGACGGCGATTTCCAGTACCCCTAGCGCACGCTGTAACAGGTTATGTCAGTAAAAGGATTATATTTGGGTTTATGAATTGTTCTATGTAATTGCAGTGTTCAGGTTGTCGTTAGGACGCTGACAGGGATATGATTTAGCTCATTAGCGAGGCGCTTGGAGTAGAGGAAGAAAGGGCAGAGGGAGAAGGGAAGAGGAGAGACAAAGTTTTATGTATTTTGAGATACCAGTCAATTGACATTATTCACCAACTTTGTGATGGCACCCAATTTGTATTACGTCGTGTTTTACCAACAGGTTAAGATGTCGGGATTTCAGGATGTAATCAAATTCAATATTATAGAAAGGTTCCTAAGAATACATGTTGTGCCTGGACTCACATAGCTACAATGGTCACGTGACTGTATGCATTTGCTCTGTTTGCATCTACTACATTGAGTTGGTATCATTAGTAAGCAATAGTCTAGGGACTATAAGTAGAAAGCTTTCCTCCAGTGTAGATAGATCAAGTAACTCAGTCTTTCTTTGTAACAGCTGGTGAACTGATAGTAAACCCTGTAGCCTACATTGGCCAACGCAGGCACCATTTCCACCCGCCGGCAGGTCCTAGCTAATAGGAAGCTCACTTTGCGGCTCGGACTACTTTCGGCACTTAGACGTGCACGGGGTGCCACATAAGGAAAGGACTGTGTGGCAAAACACCCACTCGGAAAGTTAACGGCACTCAGACGGGCGCATGGAGGATTGTTTCGGGCACGAGAGGTACAATGTGGAAAGTAGCCGAGTTACAGATTACCTGTTTGAAGTAAAAACCATTGTAGAGCTCTAAACTTCTTACAGGTACATCTGTCCGCTTTGTAGGAATGAATGTTGGTCACAAATGGGAGGAGAGTGCGGGTATAAATAAGGCTTTCTTGTACATACAAATTCTCTCCTTGGAAGAATCATAAACTATTGATCGTGCATCTCAAGCCAACTTGAGAACATCCCCAACTGTCACATTCTTCGCACAAAAGAGATCCTTCCTTGCATCACAATTTGACCAATTTGACCCATTTTACCAAACAATTTATCTGTGATCACAAGCAGCTGGCTCCCATAAATTGTATGTACACCCAAATCATATACTATCATAACAATACAAGACCTCAATCTGCCAAACCAGATCATCCCAATTATCCATTATATATTACTCACTATAGTTCTCGAATTTTCCAGTATACTCTTGTACAGAATAGAATAGAGTAGAATAGAATATGACAGACAAGTACAGATCAGAACAGAATAAAATAGAATGGAATGGAGTAGAGTAAGATAGGATAGAACAGAACAGATTAGGATAGAATGTAGTGTCACAGGCTGCACCTTACATCGATGCACCTGTGCCTATCTATGTAATAATTGCCAATGTTTGTTTATGGGATTAGAAGTGATTGCCGACCCAACAAATATGAATTGTCAATAGATCACCTCAAGAATGTAGATAATCTGCAATCTGATAGATATTAACCTCCCTAGGGTCAGAGCTACATGTATATGTGTCATACAGCCTAGATAGATACTATTTGCTAGATAATTAGAAAATAGACTGTATTACGGCCAGCTTACTTTGTTGTCAGATTGAAGCGCAGGCGTTTGACTTGAAGCGGAATTGGAGGGTGAGAAGAGGTCAGATGGGTCGCAAGAGATGACTGAAGGTCTACTGGAGATAACTAGGAGGAACTAAAGGTTTGAAAGATGGGTAATATAAATAGCTAAAGAGGTCTAAAGGTTTGAGTGGGTACTAGTGGTGACTAAAGGTACAAGAGGTAATCCGAGGTAATCCGAGGTAATCCAAAGGTGGTGGTTGTTGTTGTGATCAGGCCCACTTATAGATCACATAACTTGAAATGGCTAGTATTAGGCAAGTATAACCGACAGGACAAGCAATCCTGTGTCAATGATACGTCATTAACATACAGCAAATGACAACACCAGTATCTCAGCCATACATGATGATATGATCATATGACGCAGGTATATTGAATGATATAATTGTTGAATGGCTGAATGGTTGGGAGTTATTGCTATTGAGGGTATAGTTTGTGTACCATTTTTGTGTATAAATACTTGCTGCTAGAACTCTGTACATGGTCAACCTTTTCTACTTCTATCTTCAATAGTCATCAATATAGCAGATCTACAATACATATCCTTCTTCTTCACGTTAGACTTAAAGCGCTATCCTATATCCACCCAAGTTGACTGTTACATCCATTGCGACAATTCTTAGACTTCTCATAACCTCGTTAGTACAACAGTTGTGACAGAAAACTAAGCGTGGAGAGCTCAGCTTCAGTAGACCAAGCCCTTATTTATTTACATGATTTCCTTCCATTGTTCCATCATGATATGAGTCTTATCCTAATAATAGAGTACCCAGTGCCAAGAGCTACGGTATTGTCATAGCCGCTTGGAAGAAGACTAAAAATATATACTAAATTAAGAATGAAACAGGGAATCCTTACATTTGTTCTTATTGTTTTGGTGATAGACTATCACATATTTTCTAATTCAACTTCCAATTTCCGGCTTGCTAATCAAGAAGGATATAACAGATTCACTGTTGTGTATGTTCCAGGTGTTGAAATATGATATACCTTGTAATGCCAAGAATAACTCATTTGCAAGTCTGGCTAACTAGACCATCAAATTACCCATCCTATATCATTGTCATCAGCACATCCCTCATGGAAAGTTTAATGCACATTGGCATTTATTTCACACTAGCATCCCAGCAGATGACTATGTCTCAAATGCAGGTTAAAGGTTTCTCGGATCTATTACTGACACACATGTATTTAGCTTTATATTCCTGGCTCATATATCTATACGTATATGGATTTATATCTACATGAATCATAACTTATGATCCATGGATATTGATAAATGCTGGTCAAAAACCACAGTTGATAAGATATGCGCACATGCAATCTCACTCTTATCATCTCAGTTTACTCAGAACCATACATCTCAATACACTTGTTTCCACTCAATTCTTCCTTCCGCAACCTCATAAAAGACTTACTGTATTGATCTAACTGTTGGAAATTCTGACTCTCGAATTTAGGACTCAACCACTACCTGTTTTGTCTCAGGTTCCCGACAAGATCGACTCTCTCTATACATGTTTTGAGTGCGCTAATTGCGCCTACTGTCGCATATACGTTTGGATATTTACGTACTACAGTGTATCTTAGCTCATCATGGTAGATGAGAGGTGGCTGGTAATCACTAGGTTTGATAGGCACATGAGACTCGTGGGGATTTCTCCCTTAGATGTATATATAAGTCCAATGTTCTCATAGTTGTAAAATATCAAATCTTCTTTACTTCATCATATATATCCATATCATATCGTACAGAGTATATTTTCCAACACTAACTGCTGACACTGATTCTGCTTTAACCTCCATCTTTGCTCAAGCTCATAACTTTAACATCTATGACTTGACAACTCAGACTCTCTGATAACCACCTAGAAGATCCTCGGTACTCATGTAACCCTCATGAGCTCTCATTATGTTCCAACAAAGTTCAAAATGAATCATCTAGGTTCCTTGTCATCCAAGATCTTCCCAGGAACCTCCCTTCGTATAATTGTCTCCGCTAGCTAGTGTTGGATACAGGAACCCTTAGGCTTGACAGCTGTCACAAAGGAAAAGCCACAAGGACGTCCAGAGCAACCCGGCCAACAAACACAACAACTTGGGCTTGCAAATATTCCAAATATCACACCGTCCCAATATCAAGACCTTCGGGAGATAATAATGGCTGAGATTGCAAGCCAACAATCTCAGCAACCTCCAACACTTCAACAACCCCAGCCTACCCATCTGACTCAGCCATCCCAATCAATTCAATCTTCGCAACTCTCCTTCTGTTGGAACACTACCAATGGTCAATTCACAAGCTTGTGGAGGGTTACTCAATTCATTCCTATCTCTTTTCACTATGGGGAGAAATACTATAAATACATTGGTACCTTTTTCTGAATTGCTATTCCCTATAAGGAAAGGTCTCAACTCGACCCTTGTACATAACATTTTGCAAGCCAGTTCACACACTGGCGGTAAAAGAGAAATGAATAATGAAAATGAAAAATGAAAATGAAAAAAATAATCAATGACCTATCTTTATACTAGATTCTTTTTCTTTTATCTTTCAACCAACTGATTTGGTTTGACACATATCAAATTTGTATCAATAAGTTCCTTGAGTGCATGGCAAGATTTTTCTTTTGTCATGGCATCTGCAGGATTGGAACTTCCATCAATCCATCAAACTTCAGCTATTTCCCTTCTTTCGTAGGATTGACGGAGGCACATGAGATCTATCATAAGCCTTTTTTCTTGAGTTGTTCCCAACTTAACCAAACAATTGTACAGGGATTTCGAGTCAGTACACAGAACAAGAGGTATTTGATTGTCTAGTATCTCGTTGAGAGTTGATTTGATAGATGCGCCAATATCAAATCCGTTTGCCATTCCGTAAAGTTCCGCCGCTAATACACTTCTTGTGATTCTTTTGCACTTGGTTGACAACCAATGAATTATGTTTGCCTTATTGTTCTTGTCTGCAAGAACCATTACGAAACCTATTTGAGAGGACAGATCATTATTGTTGGCAAAGGAGGAGTCGGTGAAAATGATAAGTTGCAGAGACTCTAGATCTAGTTCTACAAACTTAAGACCTCTTGAGGCGTTTTTGATTTGCCATTCAATTCTGGTATTCAACTTATCAATACATTTGTTGTCAGGATTTGTAGCTTGAGCAGCCGTGGATAAGTCGAAGGATGATTCGGGTTGACACATGCTAGCAACGTAGGCCCCTCGGGCTCATTGTGATACAAACTGTTCTTTTTGTGATATTGAGTGTCTCACTTGACCTCTGGAACCAGTGATGTCAATTGGCATTGGGCTGATAATTTGTAGGTTTTTGCAGTGTAGCTCTTGGGTAAGAGTTATAGCCCTAGAATTCTTTTCTCGATGGATATACCCACCATTAAATTTGATGGGATTATCAATGTCAAGTCTTTCACGTTCTTTTGCCAGAAATTTAGCTTGTTTTAACTTTACTTCTTCCTTTGTGGCAAAAGAATTATTGGCTAAGAATAGAGTGTCATCTGTTTGGAGACCAACAATACCAAAGTCCTCTTCAGAGTTGTTGCTGTACAAGAGACAGGGATCTTATGTCGATGTTTTCATCAAGAGATTTCTGGTGTGGTGTTGATGATAAGTCTTATACCAATGGTTACCTGCTTCTGGCACACCGTACAAGGGCTTGACAACTTTGAGGATTGTGCCTTTTTTCGCGAGCTCAATTGGTGGTTGTATGTAGAAGTTTCTGTTCAATTCTGTGTTGGATTGAACATACGCTTGAGTAATATTGCACAAGTACAAGTCCAATGGTAACATGGAAGCAAGTGCGAGAATTATTCTCTGGCTTACTCTTTGTATGGTAGGAGA
The DNA here is from genome assembly GCA_900239735.1 of Blumeria hordei DH14. Lineage (NCBI taxonomy): Eukaryota > Fungi > Ascomycota > Leotiomycetes > Helotiales > Erysiphaceae > Blumeria > Blumeria hordei. Next base: position 5,393,750 of record OENG01000033.1, on the reverse strand, counting down.
TTGTGTGAGGACAATCTCCTTTTCTCGGTCATTGTAGGCTTGAACTACAAGGCGTGATTTTTCCATTTCCTTCTCTGTACCAGGGTTCTTGATCTCGTCCACAAACCTAGATTTAAATATTCTTGTGCCAGGAGGAATTTTGGTCGGGTTGATCTTTTTAAAAACTCCTTTTTCGAGAAGCCCACTGATCTCTTTCTGACGTGAAGCAATAAAATTTGATTGCGGAGGGCTTGCTGGGTTGTTAAAAAGAACTTCTAGGCTTGGGTTTTCTGGAAATCGGACAGGGAGGCGACAGGTTCTGGCTGGGTTTCTTCTTAGTCCGCTCACATCTTGTGATGTTTGGGTTTCTTCTTGTGTAGTATTTATCCTAGGGCTAGGGGTGTGGTTGTCGTCTGACACTTCATGAGGTGGGATGTCATTGTTGTTAATTGAAAAGAAAGGTCTGACAACAGTTGATCTAAAGTTGGATGGGCCTGATGGCATATTTACTTTGCAAGTTTCGTTGTTGATTTCAATTAATTTAAATGGTCCTTCCCATTTTCCGGCTTGCCCATTATTACCTTCTCTATAGACAAGTACATCAGAATCTGGGGCTAAGTCTTTTGTCATTGTTGTGTCCGGGCCATTTTGTTGGCCGAGGGCATTTTTGACTTGGAACTTGGCTCTGATCTTTGATATTTCATCCATTGCTTTTCTGATAGCGGCTGCGCGTTGAGTTATTGTTGGTGTTGGTGGATCAGAATCCGTCAATCTAGGATATGCCCCAAAAACAAGTAGCGTTGGAACTAGACCGTTAGGCCCAGCAGAGTCATTGATAGCTTTTATTGTCATTTGAAGCATGCAGGCTTTGTTTGTACCTGTGTTTTTAAGTTCTTCCTTGATTATTGAATACGATCTACGGACTAGGGTGTGGTACTGTTCGACTGTCCCCACAGACCAATGAGCTTTGACAGGGACATTTTTGACAGATATAGCCATTGAAGCTGCACTCTGCTAGAACTTTTTGCTGGTGAAATTAGTTCCAGCATCCATAACAATAAAGTCTGGGGGACCAATATAAACATCAATCCAACAACTTCAAATAGCATCCCATGTATGCTTTGCCAAAAGATTTTGGAGCCATCTTGCTGCTTGAAATTTTGTGGCTGTGTCCACAATATGAAGGACTGGATCAGACTCAATATACATCACATCCACAATGATGGAGTGATTAAATTGAATGTCTGAGTCACGAAGGCTAAACTTGAATCGGCTTGGTGGACCTCTGTATTTTTGACAATAGGTGCAGAATTTTGTCAGATGGTCAATTATTTTTTTGTCAATGTTTTGATGCCCAGAACATTGCAAAAAGTCGTGAAGTCTATTAGCGGAAGGGTGACCAAAGCGTAAGTGAATTTGTCTTAATCCCGATTCTGTGAGGAGGCACAGATTGGAGGTAAAGGATGAGGTGATGAAAGATTGTGAAAATTCTCCCCAAATTAGAAATGCATGGCCAAAACGCCATATAACTGGAACCTTAGTAGATTGAGAAACCAAAATGTTTTGAATATTATTGTAGTAAATGCCTAATTTATCCATATCTGAAAGAGAAAGTAAGAAAGGAGTGTTGGCCTTAACAATATGAAATTTGATTTCTCCAATTGGGGTTGTTAGAATGATGGAGCCAATAGAGGTGGCGCATCCAATTCCGAATTGAACCTTAACAGTTCCGCCTGTAGATGTATTAATAGGTATATAGAAAACATTGCAGAGAGCCTGATATTGATTATACCCCGCAGTTGAATTTCTTGAAGCCCCGGTATCAATAACTATGCCGTAAAAAAGATCTTTTGCATATCTTGATGATGTTAAAAATGAAAAAGAATTTGTTGAATGAGGATCAATATAGTTTGTGGGGTTGGTACGCGTGATAGCATGTTCAAATGCTCGGTTTTCTAGGTGTTGCGTCAGCGCCCTCGGGTTGATAATACTATGTACCAAAGAAAAATATATTGATGTTCAGAAATTTCATCGTCTGTGTGGTGTGGGGAAGACGAGTCAATATCAAGTATCAATGTTTCCATTGTTTCTTGAACATCATCATCCGAAAAATCATTTCCGTTGGATTCTTGTTGCCTCTCATACTCTGCAATGTATTGATTTACATTTTTTTCGAAATTCTTTGATAATTTTTCTTTAAATTTAGCTTTTGCCTGTTGTTGTTCTGATTCTGAATGATTACTAGACCATCATCCAGGCTTTTTGGAGACATAACATTTCCCTTTATGTAGGCTCCCTTGTTGATACTTATATGGAGTTTGTATCTTTGTATCTGCGCTGTTTTGTCCTTGATTGTTTGGTTGTTTATAATACCGCCGGTCCGTGAAGAATTGTGTTTGTTTGGTTTCTTTTGATTCTTCGTAGGTTTTAATTGAGGATTGGAGATTGTTGATTAATCCTGTGAGTGTTTCACTCGGTTTATAACAAGCAAAGGAACAGACGGGAACTTTGCGGCAGGCATTGATAAGCTTGTTGTGAAAGAAACTGTCTGATCGGAGTTCTTTTGAAAGACTTATCTGTAGATTTCGGAGTTTGCTGATTAGGATCTGAAGGCATTGTTATGTTGATTTTTCTGCATTTTCTTTAATTACCAATCCCAGATTAAGCTCGTCCCATCTTGCTGTTGAAATATGATATATCTTGGAATGCCAAGGATAACTCATATGTAAGTCCGGCTAATTAGGCTATCAAATTCCCCATCCTATATCATTGTCATCATTACATCCCGCACGGAAAGTTTAATGCACATTGGCATTTATTTCACACTAGCATTCTGTCACGGTTTCGAGGGACAAGCGCTGGGGCAACTATGTGGTCGATGGTAGTAAATAATAATTCTAAGGAGAGAACTCCCACTACATCTATCTAGTCATATATATACGTGAAAGCCTCCTCGCCACCGAGGCTAATCCCTCTCCTCTTCCTATGCTATGGGGCTCTCCTAGTGTTCTGACTATACCTATAATACAGCACTATCACGTTGTGGCGCGGAAGGATTGAACTCGGTCTCGTATATTTCCCGTTAGTGTAAGCCTATTAACATGTGTTGCAGTGCCGTACTGCCGTGCCGCACTGCCGAGTTCGATGCCACATGCATGCCATGCCAATGCCGACGCAAAGGTATTGTATTGGGTGGCGTCGCACATTAGCGCATTAGTAGTGGTTAATAGCGCCACTCGAATCAGGCCTAAGTTAACCAACATAGGCTACAGGGACCAATCGGCTTACCAGCCGTTACAATCCCCCACCCCCACATTTCATAGTTTGGCACGCCGTCTTCGTCGACGAGACTCCAGAGTCTCGTTTTCAGCAGGGCCGACATAGGCTCCCAAATCAGTTTCGTAGGGTCCATTGTTCGAGTCTATTGAACCGTAGAGCTCTTCAAATCTTTCTAATGCCATAGTATCCTGTACGTATTTGATAGGCTCCCAGGTCGGATCAGCCCAGCCCGTCCATTTCACTAGTGCTTGGCGATAATGTCCTCGTCCGCGTCGCATTGTTCGAGCCCTCAGGATTGATTCAACTTCGTACTCTTGCTCCCCCAAATCGTCGATCACCGGTGGGTTTTGCGGATCGTCCCGTATTTGACTCGGGAAGGGATCATCTCCCGCCCGTTTTATAAGCTCTACATGGAAGCGTTTATGGATATTTCCCGGGACATTCAGCTCGACTGTGAGTGCATCTGGTACCGCTGTGATCTCATACTTGGCGTGAAGCCACGCAAGTTTCTTTGAGAGCTGAGGTGTCTTGACATTGCGTAGATTCAGCCAAACTTTGTCACCAACCTGGAATCTTTCGGGTTGTCGCCGCAAACAATTAGCATTGCTCTCGTTTCGTTGCTGTGCCGACGCCATTGCTACCTGCGCAAATTCTTGTGCATTTCTTAATCTTTCAACATAATTGTGCGCACCTATTCGACCCGGATGTCTTGAAGTATTTTCCAGGGATGGAGTCGGCTCTGCAATAGGATCCAAATCGTAACCGTGTCTAAGAAAAAACGGGCTCATTCCTCCGATCGCTGAGTTTGGACGAGAGTTTAGTGCTAGCTGCGCCATTGGTAATAGATCCATCCAGTCACTTTGCGCGTAGCATGAGAATGCACGCAGGTACTTGTACATTTCTTGGTTTGCTCTTTCGCTCGCATTAGACTGAGGATGATAGGCTGTTGTCAAGCGTTGGTTTATTCCTGTTAGTCGACAAAAGGTTTTCCAGAAATGGCTGAGCCAATCACTACCCCGATCACTTGTAAGATATTTTGGGAACCCAAAATATCTGTAATAGCAGTCTACAAACATTTTCGCGCATTGAACTGCTTCCATTGACTTTGTTCCAAACATAAAGACGTCCTTGCAGAGGCGGTCCGTAATGACCATTATATTTGTACAATTTTCCGAAGATGGGAGGTCAGTGACGAAATCAATTGTAAGTTCACTGCCAATTCTCTGTGGAATTGGTAACGACCTAATGAATCCGGCTTTTGCTTCTCGCCAGACTGTTCTTCGGCCACAGACATCACAGTTCCTTATAAAGCGTCGTACTGATTCTCTCATCTTTGGCCAGAACCACTTGCGCAAAAGTATCCCAATCATTGTGTCTTTGCCCGGATGCCCTACTAAATGATTATCGTGCGTCTTTTGCATTATTGCTGTTCGAAGTGGTTCGTAATCCGGCACCCATACTCGATTTTCTCGACCTCGTAAAATTCCATCCGCTGCAACTGTACACTCAGCAATGTTAGCATTCCATTTAAGTGCTAGATCAGGTGGAAAACTCCTCTCTCCAGCTTTTACGACATCACGAGCTTGTTGCCAGTCTTTATCTTCCCTGATTCCTTTCTTCCATAGTAAATGCAACTCTTCTTCGTCAAATATTCTCGCTGAGGCAGCCGAGTCATTTTCGGTTGATTTGTCAACATCTCCAGCAAGCTCGGCATCTTTCGCCGAGTCAGGGCCTAATTCAATGATTTGTTTCTTAGTAAATGTTGTGTGCATGACTGTTGGCAATAACTGCATTATTCTTCCCAAGTGTCTTTCGTCGTTTAATCCTTTAGGTTTATCTTGGTCTCGTTGTGATAAAGCGTCGGGGCGCTCGCATGTATTTCCAGCTCGCCATTTTAGGGAAAAATTGAATTGCTGCAAGATGTCACTGTAGCGTACTTGTCGTTCGTTCAAGAGACGTTTACTCATGAAATAATTCAGATTTTTGTGGTCACTCAAAATTGTAAATTGTTTCGTGACTGATCGAAGCTCTGCCTTCCACTCCTGCAAGCATGAAATTATAGCCAGCATTTCTTTGTCGTGAATTGGATAGTTTGCTTCGCTACCAGTTAGACGCCTGGAATAATAGGCAACTGGCCGTAATCGACCTTGTTGATCTACTTGTGACAGACATCCCCCCAAGGCATATCCAGAACAATCGGCCTCGACTACTGTTTCTTGTTCAGGATCCCACTGTGCTAGTACAGGCTCTGTCGCAAATATATTTTTTAGTCGCTCAAATGCTTCATTTTCAGCTTTTCCCCATACCCATAACGCATTTTTTTTTGTTAGTTCAGTAAGGGGTGTTACAATATCCGAAAACTTTTCAATGAAACATCTATAGAAATTCGCAAACCCAAGAAACGATCGTACTCCTTTTACAGATGTTGGTGCCTCCCACTCCAAAATTGCTTTTACTTTTTCTGGATCAACCATCACACTCTCACCTGCTTGCACAATAAATCCCAGATATTTAACCTTTTTACATAAGAACTCGCACTTATCGATATCCAAGTAAAGACCCGCTTTATCGAGTTTTCCTAGGATACTCCGGACTGTCTCCCAATGGTCACGCTCCTTACCTGATGTATACGCTAAAATATCATCCATGTAGACTGTTGCATCTTGGTCTAGATGTTCTCGTAACTGCTCATTGATATAGCGCTGAAACGAAGCGGGTGCGTTTATAAGACCAAATGGAGTCACTAACCATTCAAAAAGTCCTAGTCGGCAACGGAATGCCGTCATCCATTCGTCTCCTTCCCTTATTCGCAACCGGTGGAATGCTGATTTAACATCTAACTTAGTGAACCATCGAGCCTTAGATAACTGGCGTAGCGTTTCTTTAAAAAGTGGTAGAGGGTACCGATCAGGAATTGTGATCGCGTTCAGCCCCCGATAGTCCACACAAAAACGCAAGCCACCGTTAGGCTTCTTTGCAAACAATACCGGTGCTGCTGCCGCTGAACTACTTGGCCGAATCCATCCTTTTTTTAGGAGGTCTGTTAAGGTCTTGCGCAATACCAGCAGCTCTTCTCTTGACATACTATAAAGAGGTCCCCATGGTGGTTGCATGTGTTTTCCGTTTTCCTGTTTTAGGTTTATGGCGTGATCAAGTGAACTTCTTGAGGGTGGTAAGTCTTGAGCTCCACTATCATCAGCAAACAAGTGTGCGAAGTCTCTGACTTGTATTGGCAGTCGTTTCCTTGCCTCTTCGACTGATAGACTTGCTTTGCTTCTCAGGGCTTTATTAATATCATCAAGTGATGCTTTGCACACCGGTACCCGCCTTAACATGGCCGATATGGCCTTGATTGGAGTTGACCTTGGACGAGCAACTTTATTTAAGTTTTGACGCCATCTTTTCACGCTATAAATAACTGCTCCCAATCGTCGAAGATTCAATCGTTGTTCTTTTGATTCAATTAATGCATCCTGATCCTCAAGCCACTTTTTACCCAGAATCATTTGGTAGGTGCTTCCTGGGACTATATATAACCAGAGTTTCATGGTTGTAAATCCATCTAAATCTAGTGAGACGTATGTTATTGAGTTAACAATGGGCTTATTTTCGGTTAGATCTTCAGCTGTTTCCAGCGTACGTGGGGATATTGGGATGCGCGGCAGAGCCATAGAAGTTGCAAGAGATTCATCAATAATACCAGAACATAAACAACCATTATCAACCAAGGCCTGAACCATGGTGACATCGTTTATAAGAGCGTTCACTAAAAATGGGCTGGTATTCATTCTAATTTCCTGCTTTCTGACTGCCTCGTGCTCCTGGATGCGACTGTGCCCAGGAGCGTCTAGTTTTCCGACTCCCCATGATCACCAACATACTCTGAAGATTCCTGTTCCCACATCGACGGATCTATTTGCGGAAGATTTGTTACATTTGCTCTTAGACCACGTCTCTCCTTTGGGCGCACAGCTGGTGCTAGAGGACATGTCCTAGTACTACAGCCTCTTCTTTCACAGCGAAAACATAGATTTTCATCACGGAGCTTTTTAATTTGACTCGGAGACTTCCACTTCGCCCTCCGCCTTTCACCTCCCGAGTTTGGTGTCATGTCTGATGTCATGATTTCTCCCATTATCGTATCGCCCGATGCATCTATTTCTCCTTTTTGAGCGAAGTTATTTTGTGATCTGGAGATATTCCCTGGTCTTTCTTCCTCGTATCTAACTCGGAAATTTTCTGCTGGTGATGTTAAGCACTGGGAATTTCGATGCCTTGATCTAGCTCCGACCATTTCAAGCTGCTGAGAAATTTGTCCAACAATCCGAACCCATTCATTGTAGTCATTTTGTGGAAGCAAATGGTTGCCCGCAAGTGCCTTTAGAAGATTATCATTCAGAGCGTTTCGGAGCATGACTATCTTTGATCGGTCAGACCAACCATCGCAGTGAGCCTCGCTAAGCTTGTTAGCCCATTCGGCAAAGAAATTTGGCCAGCTTTGTCTCTCCCCCATCTTCATATCATAGAGTTCATTAGCTGCTCTATCAATTCGTGTCGGGTCATAATTTGTGCGGTCAAGGAATTCCAAGAAGTCTTCAGGTCTTTGAGTTCCATTGACACCTCCCACCTCAAAAAATGAAACAGTTTTCCGCTGTGCTTCACCTCTTAATGCATTATAAATCATCAGAAATGCTCTTTGATCGTCATATGCGAACGTATTCCAATCCATGCGGAAAATACTTAGAACTGCTCGTCTCCATGCCGGGTAGCTTTGTCGGTTTCCCTCGTAGATTGGTAGTTTTGTTGGTTTGAGACCAAATACATCATGAATCGCTGGGTTTTTTATAATCACTACTTCTGTAGAGGTTGCAGACATACCACTTGTAGCTTGCTGTGAATTTAAAGCGTCTATTTGCTCTTGAAGATGAGATATACGTAGCTCATATATAGAATTTTTACAATCATTTTGCAGTTCTTGTTCAGAAGCCATTTTGTAATATTCCAATACCCTGGGACTTAAATGTTAATTTCTAGTGACCTTTATCTCCGTCTTCGTCGTTGTTTTCGTCGTCGTTGCTTTCGTCGTCGCTGTTTTCGTCGTCGTTGTTCTAGGACTAAGCCTATCGTCGTCTTAGGAGCTCACTTATGACTGCTCCTATCTCTATTATTCGTCGTATTTGGATAAAGACTCAAGCTTATCCTTTCTCTTGTAGCTATTACTTAGTGGGCTCGGCCTCACCTAGATTTCTTCTTTGAAAGAGTTATATATATATATATATATCTTTTTTTTTTTTGAGAGAATTATTATATGTCACGGTTTCGAGGGACAAGCGCTGGGGCAACTATGTGGTCGATGGTAGTAAATAATAATTCTAAGGAGAGAACTCCCACTACATCTATCTAGTCATATATATACGTGAAAGCCTCCTCGCCACCGAGGCTAATCCCTCTCCTCTTCCTATGCTATGGGGCTCTCCTAGTGTTCTGACTATACCTATAATACAGCACTATCACGTTGTGGCGCGGAAGGATTGAACTCGGTCTCGTATATTTCCCGTTAGTGTAAGCCTATTAACATGTGTTGCAGTGCCGTACTGCCGTGCCGCACTGCCGAGTTCGATGCCACATGCATGCCATGCCAATGCCGACGCAAAGGTATTGTATTGGGTGGCGTCGCACATTAGCGCATTAGTAGTGGTTAATAGCGCCACTCGAATCAGGCCTAAGTTAACCAACATAGGCTACAGGGACCAATCGGCTTACCAGCCGTTACACATTCCATCAGATGATCATGTCTCAAATGCAGGTTAAAGGTTTCTCGGATCTATTACCAACACACATGTATTTAGCTTTATATTCCTGGCTCATATATCTATACGTATATGGATTTATATCTACAAGGATCATAACTTATGATCCATGGATATTGATAAATGCTGGTCAAAAAACCTCAGTTGATAAGATATGCGCACATGCAATCTCACTCTTATCATCTCAGTTTACTCAGAACCATACATCTCAATACACTTGTTTCCACTCAATTCTTCCTTCTACAACTTCATACGAGACTTACTGTATCGGTCTAACAGCCGACACTGATTCTGCTATAACCTCCATACTCGCTCAAGCTCATAACTTTAACACTTGCAAGTCTGCTTCTTTAATACTCTGCACCCTCGAAGTAATTCTGTGTAGTACAACACATTACAACAAAGTTATGCATTTGTTTATTTGATGCTATATTTGCATAGTAGTGGTTCAATGCAGCACCACTTAGCATTGTTGGGTATGCTTTTGCTCAGATGCAATCTGGAATATCCGCTCTTTCACAGTTATCGAGGAAAATTGCCAATTTAAAGTCGAAGCTGTCTTGTTCTCCTTGGTATTTCATTTCATTGTCATACATTCTGGCCAAATTTGCAAGTTCTTTGCCATAACCTTGATCTTGGTTTGATATTTGTGAAGGCTTATTGTCTGGACTATACAGATCTTGCTTGAGGTCTTGTTCTGGAATATATTTATGGGAGGGACTTTTGATAAATGAGTTATCATAATATTTGTCGAATTTTGTCTCCGGTGGTAGAAGTTTGACCTTTGAATTCATAATTGAAGCTATTTTGTTTGAAGAGAAGGTCTTGTTTGACGAAGATATCTCTTCAAGAGTCCACTCAGTTGGGTCTTCTTCTATGACAACATTGTAGAGGGACTTAGCTATTGTGGTATTTCTATCCCATTTCACCCATACCCCAAAAGTTCTGAGGTGGGAACAGAGGGCGCGTTGAAGCAGTAGTTTAGCAAGTTTAAAGTCCTCAGCTGTGCAATTGGAGAAATCATCCTTGAACGCCTCCCAAAGATTGTCGTCCTTGAACTTATACTTATTGTATTCTGTAATCTTAGATTCTATCAAAAAGTTCATTGCTTTTGCTGCTACTGCTGTTCTTGTTGCTGTCGTTTCGGCCTCATTTGTTGATTCAGACATTTTGAGACAGGATAGGTTAAGGTGGTCGGGATTTGGGGGGGTTTGTTATGCGTGATGGACGCAAATTGAGGGCCTTTGCCAGGGGTCGATTTCTTGAGTATATCTTTGAAGTTGAGGGCCTTGCAAAAGGGGTCAACCATAAATTTAAACTTCTTAGCAAATACAATCAAATAGCAGGTTATGAGCCTAATCAAAACGTGCAACACCAAAAGCAATGGCAGCTTGCTGAGCGTGGCCCAGTCGATTTCGGTTGACACATGGGCTAGGTTCTGTTCACGGCACGAAAGATCAAAAGTTTGGGTCTCTTCTATTCAGTCTTCTAACAACTTCCCGATTGAGTTTGACTGGGAGAACTTTACGTCTCACCAACAACCTCCCAAAATCAAAGGTAAAATTCCTTTTGCTTTCAACCTTACTAACATTGCGTGCAGGACTGGGCACTTGCTCGGCCTCATTTTAGACAGGCACCTTGACGGCAACATCAACACTCTCAACTTTTCGACACATTCCAAAGAAGGCGCGAACTAAGACGCCTCACACAGACAACAATCAATGTACGACAAAAGCTGTGGCACCAATGCCTCGGTTTTGAGCTCTCGATTTTGGAATTTCAGCCCTCTCAAATGGGGGTTGAGCGCAATGCAGGGGAGAATTTGGGAAGAATGATATGTGATTTTCAACAAGCTGTTGGCACAGTTGGTCGGGTGCTGGATGTGCTTTCTAGAAGTGGTAGGTTGAATTCCTACACGGCCTGTTTAAGGGGGGACTACGGCTGCTCGTCGTGAAAGAGTACAGGAGGAATTATTGAGGTTTTCCCACGAAGGTTTTCCCTCAATGCATGGTCTTAGGATCATGGTGAATGCGTTCCTACCTATTCGACCTGATGTAACAAGCGTGAGGCACGTAGCAGGAAAAGTCAGGCACCGGACGGGCTTTGCTGGAAAATGGAGGAACTTGTATTCTAGATGTCCTCCATACGTGTCATGTCCACTGGATGGAGGGTGTAAGTGTTGTGGTTATGAGCTGTGAGGTATATGGCAATTAAATGACTCTGCTGTCTTTCGGTGGAGTGGCACGGGCTCATGTGCAATGGTGAGTCGCGGAGATGGCGCGCTCACGCTGGGTGATGGCACGATGGACACTGAGTGCGTATCACTGTGGCCAAATGGGTGTCAGTAGGTATCAAATGTGAACTCTTACTGACAATGGTGATCTATGAGGGTGATGCCAGATGTGCATCCCGACGATTGATAATATCATCTAATGGATGATGTGAAGTATGATATTATTTTGATAGATTTTTTCACTAAACTCGGCAGGTGAAGAGATTGTAAAGTACATGAACAGCGTCTGTGCACCAGCCTGTATTTTCCACCCTTTCCTAATACAGCAGCCTATCCTCCGTTCCCCTGTCTCCTAACAACTAAACCGAGTCAGCACAACAGGCAATGCTAAAGATTCAGGTGGTAAAGACCGAAGAAACGACACCCGCCCATTTCCACTATGAGTCTCTCGAGCAGAAAGAAACCGTCGTATCGATAGTAATTGTTGTGAAAGGTGCAACATGACACCTTCTCATCAATGGGGTGACTGCATATATTGAAACTTCCGAGAAAATCCGACGCCTAGGGGCTACAGCTCTTCACGAAGATCAGGAGTAAACAGGATGGCAAAGGAGTCCTCAACTAACAACTTTGCTTCAGATTCGGAAAACTCATAGCATCTGAGCAAAGTCGTGCGCAAATGCTAGCAGGGTATGATTCTTTTGGTTTAAACATGGAGGAGAAGCCATTGGCTAGAGAAATACTGGAAGTAAAGAAAAGAATGGATAGTAATCCCTTTTTAATACAAACTTTTATTAACAATCAATTCTTTATTCCAGCTCTTTTTGACTCGGGCTGCCTCCCTTATGCTACCTTCAGTGATTACATTGTTGAGAAACATAAACTTCCATGCATCCCAGTGGAACACAGGAAACTTATACTTGCAAAAGATATAAAAACTCCCATAATATAAGCCAAATAACATATGTTACCCTTGATATCAATGGCCGTTGAGAGCGTCTGTGGGGGTACATCATGAAAGGATTACATTATGTTTTAATCCTTGGCAAGAGATGGGCAGAGATAAATAATGTCATCTACAACGCCAATGGCCATTTACTCTACATAAATCAGGGAGAAGAAAGTCTTCAAATATTAGAACAAGGCTGGATGGAAAACAAGCATACCAGGAAAAAGACTTTGTTAACTTTGTTTGATTGTTTATATCACGACCCTATTCCATGAAATTTTCCTTCTTAGCAACTGTGATAGTCGCACATAGCTTCTTCGCACAGATAGCCTGCTGTGAGAGTGATGTTGCGGCTTGGTATTCAACGTGTGGGGATTTGCACCCAGGAGTCCACCATGGTGCAGATTTTCCGCTCCCCTTTCTGACTCTTATTCCAGTTGCTTTGATAGCCTCTGAGAGATGGAAGCAGATCTCTTGGGCGTACTCATCCACTTTCTCTGTTGTACTCAGATCTAAAGCTGGATGTACCCATTTTGCAATAGCTCGCGCAAACTTTGATAGATTTTCCTTGGGTACTCTGATCTTTGCTGGCACTGGGTCCCTGGTGACGGCTACTGCAGGTACAATTCCGCGGATTGGAAGATGGTCGCTGGTCATACACTCCTCACAATTGACCCAGGCCTGGGCTCCAGAAATATTGGTCCAAGCAAGGTCCAAGGTATTGCCGGCTCTGTGAATGGGCTCTCCAATGATAAGGCAAGAGAGATGAAAGTTTTCCGCCCACTTTTCTATCTTGTCACCTTGTCCATACAGTTTGTAGCGCCTGGTTGCCAGGCTGCCTGCACCGAGTTGAAGTCCCCAGCTGCAATCAACCCCTGGGACAGATTCCAGTTTATCAGTGGTCAAATAGCAGTCGGGTTGTTAGGGGCCTTATACAGGTTGGTGAACGTGATTTCATTGACCTTTACCCAGCAGTAATCACCAGTGGGTGTGGGACAAGGAAATAACTGTTCCACTGACATCACATTTTTATTCTTTTGGGTGTATGTCACAGCCCTCGGTCTGACATCTACACCTCCGAGCAGTGTATAACAGATATACCCTGTGTGTGATATGGTTTCTTTTAATTTCAAGTTCCATTGCAGTTCTTGAATTAGCACAACATCTATGCCTTGCTTGTAAGCTCGAGAAAGGGCAATGTTGTGAGTTGGGCCACCCCTACCTACATTGATTGACATAAAACTTAGTGTAGGAGGGGGGCGGGAAGGGGCCTGTATAGCGCCCTTCACAAAGCTTCTTCAGGGTTCAAAGCCTCAAAGCCTGAACCCTCAGCCATTGCTGTATCTGTTGATGAGTTGTCCTTAACAGCAGCAGGAGTAGTTGGCTGTGTAAATTTAGCAGTAGCTGTAGCAGCCTCTGTGGCCTTGGTAGCGGCTTTGGCTCGAGCGACGGCCTGGTAATTGTGTTGGCCAGCTTGTTGAATTGTCACAAGTTTCTCCCTGGTAGCTGGGCCGGATCTGTTGGGATGCGCCAGGCAGTCTCGACTGCCAGATTTGTGGGGGCCTCCGCAGTTTCGACATTTAGCGGTTATTTTACACTCAAATGCCGAGTGCATGGTGGATCCGCAGTTTCAGCAGGCTGGCGCACTGTTGTGATCAGGCCCACTTATAGATCACATAACTTGAAATGGCTAGTATTAGGCAAGTGTAACCGACAGGACAAGCAATCCTGTGTCAATGATACGTCATTAACATACAGCAAATGACAACACCAGTATCTCAGCCATACATGATAATATGATCATATTGTTAAAGTTATGAGCTTGAGCAAATATGGAGGTTATAGCGGAATCAGTGTCGGCGGTTAGACCAATACAGTAAGTCTTTTATGAGGTTGCGGAAGGAAGAATTGAGTGGAAACAACTGTATTGAGATGTATGGTTCTGAGTAATACTGAGATGATATGAGTGAGATTGCGTGTGCGTATATCTTATCAACTGTGGTTTTTGACCAGCATTTATCAATATCCATGGATCATAATTTATGATCCTTGTAGATATAAATCCATATACGTATAGATATATGAGCCAGGAATATAAAGCTAAATACATGTGTGTCAGTAATAGATCCGAGAGAACTATAACCTGCATTTGAGACACAGTCATCTGCTGGAATGCTAGTGTGAAATAAATGCCAATGTGCGTTAAACTTTCCGTGAGGAATGTGCTGATGACAATGATATAGGAAGGTGAATTTGATAACCTAATTAGCCGGACTTACAAATGAGTTATCCTTGGCATTCCAGGATATACCATATTTCAACACATATGACGCAGGTATATCTAATGATATAATTGTTGAATGGCTGAATGGTTGGGAGTTATTGCTATTGAGGGTATAGTTTGTGTGCCATTTTTGTGTATAAATACTTGCTGCTAGAACTCTGTACATGATCAATCTTTTCTACTCCTTGTTGAAACCTAGAATATACAATGTTAGTATTTAACCAAATAGCAAATGAGTCATACATTTACTTGGCTGATGGTGTTTACCAGCTAGGTAGAACATTTGTGTGGTGTTGGGTTGAAAGAGACGTCAGTCACGTGATGCTGACCTTCCGCCATTAAACAGGAGGCAGGAAGACAGATCACTCACTTCTATCAGGGTACCAGTAGAGGACACTTGCACCGTCGTTGAAGAACTAGATCACTCGTGGACTACTAATTATGTATATAAGATAGCAATAGTTTGTAATGGTTTTCTTATGCATTTTTACTCTAATTAATAGATCAATAATTATTTCATCTCAACACTCCTATCTTCAATAGTCATCAATATAGCAGATCTACAATACATATCCTTCTTCTTCACGTTAGACTTAAAGTGCTATCCTATATCCGCCCAAGTTGACTGTTACATCCATTGCAACCATTCTTAGACTTCTCATAACCTCTTTATCACAATACGCACGAGAACACCCACGGGTGGCATGAAAACCAAGACATTGCCTACATTGCTGTATGGCAGGGTGGTTTTGTTGGATAGTTGCTATTCCTAAGTGTGATAGGAGACGCGAATTGGTGATGATTATGTCAATTTAATAAACTGTATAAAGAGGAAAGAGAAATCTAGCTACAACTAACGGGTATTTTTAACATTGAGCCCCTCAGTAATTGTCTTTACTGATTTCTTCGCCCTAGGCCAAATACTTGCCGCCCAGCCACATATTATTGAGAACCACTACGCTGTGACACTGATCTGGTCCCTTGGCTAGTAGTGCCGTATCTCTTAATTTCCTCTATCATTTCCTTAAAGTCTTACAACATGAATCCTCAACAATACGCTTAGGTATCCACATAAGCTTAGATAACGGAAAAACTGTAACACTAAGTCATTGAATAGTTGGAATCCAGGCTTTGGGCTAGCTTTCCTGGGAAACAAGGCCGCCCAGGATCTGTAAGGAGCCCCGGGCTTGGTTTTTCCGTGGATCCTTACTTGATCTGGAGTTCAGTTAGTGATTCAGAGGATTTTGGCGGCCACCATTTTAGCAGTGACTTCAATTTGTCCTTCTAAGCCAAAAATGGCGACTGGAGCCATAGTAATTCTAAGGGAAACTAGATCACTTGGTGGTTCTAGTTTTGCCTCCACTTGTACAAAGGTACTGGAGGGCTCCAGCAGTCGAGTTTTTGCATCTAAGTTTTTGGCACAGATGGCAAAGCCAGTGGGAATGCGTTGCACCTGGTCGACATCAGAAGTGGTGCTGTCATGAACCAAGAGCTTATTCTGAATCAATAGGAACCTTGTACAAAGATATCTGTGGTATTCTGTTCTGTTCTGTTCTGTTCTGTTCTGTTCTGTTCTGTTCTGTTCTGTTCTGTTCTGTTCTGTTCTGTTCTGTTCTGTTCTGTTCTGTTCTGTTCTGTTCTGTTCTGTTCTGTTCTGTTCTGTTCTGTTCTGTTCTGTTCTGTTCTGTTCTGTTCTGTTCTGTTCTGTTCTGTTCTGTTCTGTTCTGTTCTGTTCTGTTCTGTTCTGTTCTGTTCTGTTCTGTTCTGTTCTGTTCTGTTCTGTTCTGTTCTGTTCTGTTCTGTTCTGTTCTGTTCTGTTCTGTTCTGTTCTGTTCTGTTCTGTTCTGTTCTGTATGAGAGTTTACTGGAAAGTTTGACAACAATAGAAAGGAATATATAATGGGCAATTGGGATAACTTTAGTTGGGCAGAATATGGTCTTGTACTTTAGGAACCTTATTGATAATCTTGAAAATCTTTGTGCCTCAATCTATTGAACACCTGAACTCTTGACTTCTCGACTCATCAACTCCTGAACATCCATTGACCTCTTGAACCATTGACCTGACAAATTACTGACCCTCCGAAGCATCCAGTTGTTGACAGGTGCAATGTGTTTGTTTAGCCATGGCTTCACAAACAACAGCTGGAAAGAGCTGTCTCCACTTGTGGTTTGCATCCAGACGCAGGAAGATTTGGTCATCTTTCAATGCTGTTGTTGCTGCTGCCAGCTTCTTCTCTGGTTTCCTGGCAGATGGGGCAGCCAAAACCGAGGTGATATTTGCAGGAGCCTGTGCGCCTGACTTTTGGTGTCCTTCTCTGGTGACAGTGGCCCAGGTGCTTTTGGGTGAGATAGGTGCAGTAGCCTTTGTGATATTCCAAGGAATGGCTACTGGGATGGTGGTGGCAGGGGGAGTCCCGAAAATTGGTTGTTGGGGCAGGACTGGCAGAGTGGTGCTCGGCCCGGCCGCCAAAAATTGCACAATGGCTGACCTTAGTTAGACTTTGGTGAAGTCTACAAAAATTTCATTTTCACCAGTGGAGAGCAGTAAAAGGGCTGTCTTGACACTGCAATTGCCGTCGAGCATATACTAAATTGCGCAGCTTTTTGCCTTGCCCTGCGCTCCTCTGCTTTGATCGCTGCCAGAAATCCTTGGGGGTAAATTTTTTCTCTACCTGCTGCTTCTGGTGCTGTAGGCAGTTGGGCCAGCAAAGAGTTTTCGGCTTCTGCTGCCTTGGTTGAGGGTATGTTGGCCTCTTTTGCAGGCCTGACTTCTGTATGTTGCGGTTGGGTGGGAACTGTTTTCTGCTTTTCGGGTGCAGCAACAGTTTCTGTTGGGGTTTCTGTGGGCCTTGGGGCTTTTTCCGCGTCTTCTGGACTGGAGGAAGCCCATCTTCAATCTGCGAGGATTTTCAATTTCTCGACTTCTGCGTCCACCATATCCACTTCGGGGACATCATTCTCCTTTGCTTGGAGCGCAGTTGCAATGGTGTTCATGTTCTGGAGATTGGACTCGAGTCCTCGTCTTGTCAGTATGTTCCTTGCGTGGAATTGAATGGCGGGAGTCCATTGGTAGGGTTTGTTGATGCAATCTTTGGCAGTGCTGCTGATTGCATTTTTGTGCAATTTACGCGTCAGAGGCATTTTAAAATTCCGCTAATGGCAAACAATTGCAATTTGATTTAATAATAGACAGGTCAGATTGATAAAAGGGTGGAAATTGGCAATAAGGGGCTTCTCGAATTGTGTGTTTGTTGGTTTTTTTGTACTATTTTACGTCTAATTAGAGTGAGCCCTAGCCCTTTCTCTTTACACCTAACTGGGTAAAGGACGCCAGAGCTTACTACTCTAGTTGCCTGAGGCGTCCATATTCCCAAACGTAAGAGCTGAGACCTATTTAACTAATCTATGTGTCTGCGAGGGCAAACTCAACATAGAACTACCTGTGGTGGTACAATAAAACTAAGTATACAGTGGTAAGATAGGTATCAAACTATGGATAGTTTGGAAGCAATCAATGTCAGATTTAGAGTTCAGGTGTTAGGTTTACAAAGCTTGGAGTTACTTGTTCCAGACAAAGGTATTTTGCTTGGGCTATAGTAATAAGAACTCTATATCCTCTGACTAGAGATGTTTTGTTCTATACCATGAGAAACTTAGTTCATGGAGACAAGTAGGGGATAGATTGGGCATTGCTATTTTCTGAGAATACATAATCTAGATAGTAATAGACAGAAGAAGGGCAGCCAGGAATCAATAGACACTTTTTACATTTTACATTTATTCAATTGACTCAAAGAGTCTAACAATAGGTCTGAGCAGTGCTGCACAGTGCTGCATAGTTTATTCTAGGAACACCAATTGGGCCTTCTTGTAAAATAAATAATTAGAGCTTAGAGCATACAGGGGTGCTATAATAACGTGGCTACTATTGAATCCTTAAGGGGGAACCTGGGGCAAAAAGCCGAAAAAAATTGTCTCTCCAAGCCAATTGACAAGCTTAATGGCGCCTTTGTAAGTTCCAAGAAGGAATTTGATTATTTTTGGATCATTTATGGGTGCCTTTGGAGTTCTAAGAGTTGGCAGGCTTCATTCTAAGAAGTGTTTTGTAGACTTAAGCTTGCCACAGCTACAATGCATATTTGCATTAGTATGAGAAAGCTGTAAATGGTAAGAGGCGAAGTCTCCATGCCCTGATTGTGTGGCGTATATGTGAGCAACAAGATGCCTTGAGTATGATAGCTCTCCAGGACAGTGGTAGGAGACTCCGATGTCCAAGTCTTTGCTGGAATGCAGGGTAGAGATTTCCCAATATTTTTTATAGGCTTCTATTTTTAAATACTTGACCCATTTTTTGCAGCTGAAAGAGTGAGATGAGAGAGCAAAGAGGGGGAGTGTTGTCATGGCTTCTTTCGCCGCTTCATCTCCATGGTTATTTCCTGTGATATTTCTATGACCAGGAATCCAGTGGACTTGAACCTTACCAGGAGTGGTATGGGGGAGGCGAGGACAATGTGGCTATTCAGATGTGGTATTGACAAATTTGATAAATGCTTCTTGAGAAGAGCAAGCTAGGACCTTTCCGAGTTGTTGAGCAGCATCTAGATTATTGAGAAGGGTCCAGAGATTGTGGCAAAACAGGCAGAAGAAAGTTGAAGTGCTATAGTAATGGCTTGCAAAGCCGCGTTGACTTCTGCGTCAAATACAGTGAGCGATGAGCTGAGAGGTATACATTTACGAGATACAATGCGGCCTGCTTGATAGATGACCACGCCATTGCCAACTCAAGGGCCAGAATTGGTCTCACAAAGCCCTCTGTCCAAATATGCTACTAGATCTTGGAAGGGGATACTAGCAGGATGTCGATATGAGAATTTAGTTACTCTTCTGATACTTCCATGCCAGCTTTTGTTTTTTGACCAGGGAGGTTGGAAAAGAGGATCTATATTCTCTATCTTTGGGAAGTTAAGCACCATGCCTGAGAAGCGGGAGATCTGGATTTTCCGTGTTTGTACCCTAGATATGCGACAGTTAAGAGGATGCCTTGCGTCCAAGCGGTGAGTGCGGAAGGCGGCCATTCGTGATCTTGAGTCTAATTTGACTTCTGGAGGGAGCAGTCTTGTCCCACAATAGAGGGCTGAGATCAGAGTGGTGCGAAATACAGGCAGAATTGCTCGAGCGCTGGTTGAAATGAATTCCTGGAGAAGAGAGAGGTGTCCTTCAATATGGTTCGAAATGGTGCGAGTTGAGGCCAAGGTCCTATTGCGTCCGGGCCACCACATTTCAGCTCCTAAGTATGCAATTGGCAGCTCGCATGATATTACAGCTTGCCGGAGGAGCTTTGGGGTGACGCTTGGGGTAGTTTTCCCTGATTTCGTAATACATTGGCAACTTTCAGAGCTTTACCAGCTAGAGTATGTACATGCCATTTAAAAGTGAGGTCTTTGTCAAAGTACACTCCAAGCCACCTTGAATAGGGACGAGATGCGTTTTCGGAGATGGGAAATCCCTCGCAATTTATAGACGAATAAGAATAAGAATAAGAATTTTATTATAGTCCCTTCTGAGTCTGAGACTATGAAGGACTTCTAGAATCTACCAACTAAATTCTGGCTAATATTTCACTTTTAAATTGTGGTTGTTTTATCTTTTCCAATAGATGTTGAGGGTCATGCCCTAATTTATAGACGAAGTGAGGTTTGGATCCTTATCTGCACGTCTCCGGGAGAAGTGTTGAAGTTCTGTCTTTCCTAGATCAGAGGTTATGCCTTCTCCTCGGCCCCAGGCCAATGCCTCCTGCAACGCGGCTGTCAAACGGCCGCAATTTTCTTGGAGTGATTCACGCGTCTCAATTAATGTGATGTCATCTGCATAGCCTAACCTCTGAGAAATTTTCCCCATTTTAAATATAGGTGAGATATAAAGCATGAAAAGGATTGGGGAGGCGTGCAACCCGTGGGGAAGTCGACAGTTGACCTGCTGGAGTGGGCCAGTTTCCCCATCTAGACTAATTTGAACCGAGCAACCAGTGGAAAACGAGCTTACCCACTTAACAAGAGACTCAGGCCAACCTTGCTCGCACAAACGTCGCGCTAGTCTACCAGGCAGGACAGCGTCAAATGCGCCCTTAACGCTGTTGTAATTAAGGCAGCAACATGACTGCAGTAGACAAATAGTTCATATTAGAATAATATGCACTGGCGCCATGAGATATGATTAACCTATATCATCACTCACTGGCATGAATAATAATTAGCCAATAGATGCCTTACAGCATACATTGGCTTCAGGATCTCCAACAACTTTCCCATTTAGGTTAGATAAGGAAGTATGTTGGAATTTACACTAGTGTGCGGAAAACCCCGCTTTCATGTATATAGAGGGACTTCTCGCTACACAGATAGAACTATAGCAATTTCTTTACAATTAACTATCCATTAAATATCAGTAAACTTCTTCGTACATTAAACAGATTCATCATAACTCTAACTCATCCTCATACTTGCCCGGGTTTGCACCAACTTTCGTCGTCACAAAAAATCTACACAATGTCAACCACCGCTACTGTCAGCATCGGAAATCAAAAGGCTACCTTACCTATTCTTGTTGGACAATCTAATTTCAGAAGATGGTATAAGGCTTGGCACATTGCTCTCCGAGGGGCAAAGCTATGGTCAGTAGTTTGCGACGGAGACAAGAAGGAATCACTACCAGTCCGAGGTGATAAAGAGGATGAAGAGAAGTTCAACATACATCTCGAACACTACAATGATAGAAATGATTCTGCCCATTCTGCTCTTCTGGTCGGAGTATCGGAAGATCTCCAAGAGCTTGTGTGTTCTTGCGACGAGGAACCTGAATCAGCACGAGTTGCAATGCGACTTTTAAAAGAAAAATATGATTACGAAACTACGACCTCCACCATCCAACTATTCAAGGAGTTCAGTGAACTGAAAATGGTTGATGGAGAGTTGATCTCTCAACATATTTCCCAATTCCAAACCGCATATGCTCATATATACTCACGCTGTTCCAATTCCTCGCGACCAGAAGCAATTGCACTAAGAAGTTTCCTTACCGTTGAGCAAGTCAAAGTCATGTACCTGTTCCTCTCACTTCCTGCATCATTCAACAACATCATTGACAATCTTTCGACCAAGGAGGAATTAAAATTTGCTGATGTAAACAGACGGTTGCTTGATCTAAACTCGATCAAGCCTATCGATGTTCCCATTCAGTCAAAGGCCTACTTCGGATATGATAATTTTAGCAATCAGGAAAAAGTTGTTGAATGTTCTTATTGCAAAAAGCATGGGGGAAACTATAAAGGGCATATCTTTAACAAATGTCGAAAACTGAAGGAGCAGCTTGCGGAAAGACCCAGCAAAAAGGAAAGATTTAAACCGAAGTACAATAAAGCTAACGCAGCTGCCGTGCCGGATGAAGATTTAGATGACGTTATATTATCTATGCCACGCTTCAAAGCTTTTGCGACTTCGTGTTCAAATCCGTCTTCTTTCTGGATTCTTGATTCCGGATGCTCGGCTCACATGACATCACGCAAGGATCTTCTAACGTCTCTCCAACCCTTTAATGGGTTTGTTACAATTGCAAATGGGCACGATATACCTGTTGTTGGAAAGGGTATTGTCGACTTTAACTCACAAATAAGTACTGGGGAATTTATCTCAGTGAAAATTAAAAATGTACTATATGTTCCAGAATTGAAGGGCGGGAACCTAATTTCTGAAACTCAACTGGAGTTGGAAGGGAATGAATTTCAATCGAAAAATGGTCGGCGTCGGGTATTTTTTAATGATAAAGAATGGATGTTTGCAATTCTTGATTCTTCAAAGCAATTTAGAGTTCAGGAGAATATAATTAAAACATTTTTTACCTCTTACCTTGAAGCTCATGAATGCTTTGGTCATCCAGGAGAAACTGTTATGACTAACTTGAAAAAGCAATATCCTGAAAGTATCCCAAACAAACCTGATGGATTTCACTGCCCAGCATGCACTCTTGCAAAGTCTACGCATAAATCCGAAGACACCAAACCGCGAAAATCGACAAAACCATTCCAAATAATACATTCTGATCTTTCAGGTAAATTTTCCATAGACTCACTCGGAGGAAAAAGGTATTACATTACATTTATCGACGATTATTCAAGATACGCTTGGATATCATTTCTTCGTGATAAAAGCCAAGCACATCAAGCAATCAGCGACTTTGTAATAAGAATACAAAACCAACAAAATCTTACTATCAAAACATTCTTTTCAGACAATGGAGGAGAATATATTGTTGGAAATCTAGATTTCGTATGTATGAAGGTTTAGATTTCTAGTTTGATCATCAAGATCAATTTACTTGATTTTATTGCATATGATTAAGCTTAGCTAGGGGACACGAGATTCAGTAGTATTTGTAATGCAGTGGCTAGGAAATACTACCCTGCAGTAATTGAGTGGCTGGTTGAAGCCGGATCACTGGGAGTTCGGGATCACTAAAACCTCGGGGATCTGTATTTAAGGATTGGCTTATTTGTATATGTTAAACTAAGAAAACGAAACATTATATTTTATTAATTCATATTGAGAAGAGAATTCGATATCCTATACAACTATCAATATATTCTTGTCCGAAATTGTACACTTGTTCTTCGAGATATTTCCTCCTAGAAATCCTTGACAATTTATAACATATATTGATACAAGAGTACAAAAATTCTTTACAGACAACGGTATCGATCATGAAAAATCGCCTCCATACAAACACAAATCCAATGGTACGGCCGAAAGATTCAATCGAACAATTGTCACCAAAGCCAGAGCAATGCTTCTTGATCATCCAAAATTTCTCTGGGCAGAGGCCATTGCCACCTCGGTATACTTGTATAACCGAACGCCTCATCGGACAATTGACTTTAAGTCACCGTTCGAGTTATTAAATGGAGCCTTACCTCCATCAATAACACACCTTCACGCCTTCGGTACAAAGGTCTACATTCACATACCAGCTGAAACCAGACCGAGCGGTTCCAAGCTCCACCCAAGAGCACTAGAAGGAATATTTGTAGGTTACACAAACTCGTCTAACATATTCCGAATTTACGTACCAAGTAAAAGAGTTGTTCAAATCACTCGACAAGTGAAATTCTTGGCCTCAAAGCCAGGGGAAGTTACCGTCGAATTTTCACAACCAATGTTACCATCAGACATTCCTTCTTCAAATGCTGAAGCAACACCTGCTTCAAGTCCAATTCATACTCGCCCTTCATCACCGACTTCAAAAATCATGCCTGGAAATTTTATTCAAACTCCTCGAGCTCAACCACAACCGCTGCCTTCCACTCCATTCCCAGCCGCGATAAATTCGACCACTCCTAACGCTCCGAAAAAGCCACATGAGAACTTTATACTTTTAGGTGTGCCTCCTGTTCCATCCATTAACTTGGAAACAGAAGAATCATTTAGTAGTGATAAATCTCATAACGACTTACCTCGCAGAAGCACTAGAGAAAAGCGTCAAACTCATCCTGGCCTGGGTATGGTTCCCAATAATCAACGGTATCAAGCAAATGCGGTTATGTTTGAGCCAGCGACATTTAAGCAGGCTATGAAATCGGACGATAATGAATTGTGGAGGAGAGCCATTGAAGAAGAAATGGATGCACTCAACAGAAACAATACCTGGACAGTCGTGCCTCGACCCAACGATCGTAATGTGGTAGGATCTAAATGGGTGTTTAAAATCAGGCACAAAGCCGATGGTTCCATCGAACGTTACAAAGCTCATCTCGTTGCTAAAGGGTTCTCTCAGCAACCTGGTACAGATTTCGATGATACATATGCTCCTGTAGCTCGATACGATTCATTGCGCCTTTTACTTGCCTTAGCATCCCATAAAAGATGGAAACCAAGGCAACTTGATGTCAAATCTGCCTTCTTGTACAGAAAACTAGATCGGGAGATATACATGGAAATTCCTGAAGGGTTTAAGGAATCTGGTAAATGTTATCTTCTACGAAAGTCAATCTACGGGTTAAAGCAATCCCCTCTTGTATGGTACGATACATTATCAAGCGTCCTAAACAAAGGTGGATTTGCTTCAACTAATTTCGACCCATGCATCTTCACAAATTTCGAAAAACAAATCTTTCTCGCAATTTACGTTGATGACATTCTGATCTTCGGTCCAAATAACAGTACTATAAATGAGCTAGAGAAAACTCTGCATTCGACATTTGAATGTACAAATTTAGGCATTGCTCACTATATACTCGGAATTCAGGTCGATATCACAAACCAAGGCATATCGTTAAGCCAAAGGGCGTACATCATTAAAATTCTACAAAGATTCGGAATGCAGGATTGTCACCCTGTTGGTACACCACTCGAACCTGGTATCCAACTTCGAAAGGGTCAACCAGAGAAAAAATTAGATGATCCTACCATTTACCAATCTATAATAGGTTCCTTAATGTATGCCTGCATTGGTACGCGACCTGACCTTGCACATACAGTTACACTACTCTCTCAATTTTCTTCATGTCCCAACCAAATCCATCTAGCAGCAGCAAAAAGGGTACTACGTTACCTCAAAGGCACAACTGACTGGACACTTAACTTTCCACAAGCTAACGACTCTATTCTTCACGGATTCTCCGACTCCTCATATGGTAACTTCATGGATGATCGAAAATCTTGTTCAGGATATATCTTTCGGCTAGGGGAAGCAAGTGTCAGCTGGTGCTCCAAGAAACAAAGAACAACTGCACTCTCAACAACAGAAGCCGAATACATGGCTATGTCAGATGCAGCTCGTCAAATGATTTGGATGCAAAATGCCTTGAGTGAACTGAAGCTCTGCTATGATCCGATCTTGCATGTGGACTCAAATGGAGCAATCCATCTGGCTAAAAATCAGAAAGTATCCCAACGTTCAAAACATATTGATATAAGATTTCATTTTTTACAAGAACATATTGATAATACTTTCAACTTGGTATACGTGGCTTCTGAGAATAATTTAGCAGATATATTGACTAAACAATTGGCTAAACCGAATCATCAACGGATCTCGGATATAGTACAATGCAGTCCTGAGGGGAAGTGTTGTAATTAAGGCAGCAACATGACTGCAGTAGACAAATAGTTCATATTAGAATAATATGCACTGGCGCCATGAGATATGATTAACCTATATCATCACTCACTGGCATAAATAATAATTAGCCAATAGATGCCTTACAGCATACATTGGCTTCAGGATCTCCAACAACTTTCCCATTTAGGTTAGATAAGGAAGTATGTTGGAATTTACACTAGTGTGCGGAAAACCCCGCTTTCATGTATATAGAGGGACTTCTCGCTACACAGATAGAACTATAGCAATTTCTTTACAATTAACTATCCATTAAATATCAGTAAACTTCTTCGTACATTAAACAGATTCATCATATCTCTAAATCAACCTCAAGGCTAGTATTTAACTCTTCCAATATCCGGAATTATTTCAATTAACGCCAAGTGTAAGCATTGTAACTGTGTGCCCTTCATTTAGGGCTCTTTTAACATCATGTGTAAGGCTGGTGGTATGTCACGGATCATGTATAAAAGCAATGAGCATTTGTATAGAAGATGGTAGTTTATATTTCGACTAATGGTGAGCTATCTAGGGAGTCGGACAGTTATTTATACAATCCTTTTCCTACTATCCTTGGCCTTCATTGCAGGAGTAATCATGGCTTACTGACCTAGATCCTTCTAGTAACTTCTCATCTCGTCCCTGGAAGGTTCCTTCTTCATTGCTAGAAGATTCCCACTCTTTCTAGGTGAAGCTCGATCATCTCTGCTCTAGTCTCGAATGTTCCACCAGAAAGATATGCCAGGTAAGCATATCTAAGAATCTACTAGAATATTCCTGATCATACTTCATAGGAGCCAAGGACTGTCTGCGCTAGCCAGCGTAGACTACAGGCATTAGTCGGTTTACTAACCGTCACATGGTAAGATCTACTGTAGATCTCCCTGGGTGAGCTCCAAATTGCTGACTAGCTAATACCTTTTTCCGGACAGAAATCCAGGCAGTGCGTTTGGCCAGGGGCCGTTCTAATCCTTTCTCTATTACTGACAGAAGCGCAATTGGGCGCTATGATCGCGGGGAAGAGAAGTCCGACTTGTTAGGTTTTGGTATTATGACCAGAATGGCTTGGCAAAAGCAACAAGGGTGGTATCCTAGGGAAAGACAGCTATTGAAAAGAGTGTAGACATGGTCTGTAATGAGGGGCCATGCCTTTCGGAGGAGTTCGGAACTTATCTCATCGCTGCCAGGGGCTGTATTACTACACCTAAGTATTGATGCTTGAATTTATTCCATTAATAATGGAGGGAACTGAATTGCGCGTGTCGGGACTGCTGGAGAGTCCATGGGAATATCCCCTGCCTCAGCAAGGTTGACGAGAAGATTTCCAATGGGAACCTATCATTTCTCTGCTAGTGTTGTTGCTGGAGGATTTTGAGGAAACCTAGGGTCTTTGAAAGGAGTTGGGCGATAGCTAACTGTAAACTTGTGCCATTTAGATATGACAAAGATATCCTTACAAATTATGATACGTGTAGTTTACAATTAGCGAGTGTGGAATAGTAAGCGAGGCACGTCATACCAACACAAAGATATCACATGACTTTCAACATTAAATATTATAAATAAATAAATAAAAAGGGAGGGCACCACAACCTCTCTTGCTTGGGAGGAATTTCAGGGGTAATTGGTCCCAACACGTCCTCTCAGCAGTGGAACCCTATGCTAAGTAGGGCATGACTGAAAGTTTGTGTGCGGTGTCCTCTACAAGATAGAGAGTTATGTTTATTTTCATACTTGAGTCATAGACTATCTAGCACATTGGGCTTCTCTCTGATCCAGGCCACACCTTGTACAGTGCTCCTTGCCTCTCATGTTCCGTGAAAGATCATTGATATATTGCCCATGATGCATAGCCATTCAGCTTCGTGATTGCCCATGGAATTCAGCCACTTTTTCCATGGAACTTTCTACCCAAAAAAAAACAAAAATGGTAGCAATGGAAACTACATGCACGGGAAAAAGTTTCAAAAAGCCTCAAGCCCCAGCCAGGCGAGGCCTAGACACCGGAACCACACGAGGTGCGCAAGTTCATTTATATCTAAATTTTTTGTAATATTCGAGGCCTACTTGATCCCATCCACCATCTCCGTATCGGGTGCTGGATACGCTCCGGAAACTCATCGGATGGCTTTTCCTCTATGGTCAAGTGTTTGTGATGGGTAGGGCTTCGACCCCACCATCTGATCTGACCGTGGTTAGCTTCATGATAATGGTGATAGGCGGCTGTGTTGAGAAATGAAGACGATACAGACAGCGAAAGCGATTGGGGATCCTCATCGAAGTGAGGATAGAGGTGTCATGCAATCTTAGCTCTGCAGACTCTATATTGAGAGCTGGAGGTTCGCTGGGGACACAACTGAATGGTGTTGTGAGTTATTATTATTATTTTATTTTATTGTCCTGTGTGGGTTTTTGACTATGTAGGACATGCAGGTCCTCTCTGCCTCTAGGCCAAGGATACCTATGCTAGTAGTATATCCCCTCCTATGCCTCCCATACAGCTTCCCTCAAACAGTTCCACCCCTCACAAGCCCTTATTCGATCAAACACTTAGAGCCCTTTGCCCTTCATTATCTCTCCTCTCCGGCCAACAAAACGATGGCCATTTGCGGGTGTACGGCAGCCGGGAAAAATCGCAAAAGCCACTGGGTGCTGAGCTCTCCTATTACCGACATTAGGACTAGATCCGAAGACATAGTGACCCTTCTGAATCGTTCGAAGAGGCCGGCTAGCTGGGCACTGCGAGCTCGTAGGTACCTCGGGGAAATTCACTCTCTGCCTTTCTAGCCTCCTTCCAACTCCTTCCCGAAGGTCGTACTAAAATGTCAGAAAAGTCTTGACAGAGCGTGATTGCTGTGTGTTAACTTAGCCCGACTCCTTTTGTACCATCCAGGGCGCTGTGGAGTGCCATTGACTCATCGACAAAAAAAGCCCTCCAGGCTAATTAGCCGAAATCTCGATCTTGTCGCCCATAAACGTTCCAAAGTTGAAAATCCCTCGAAAATGTCAGTCCGAGCATGGTCTTCAGAGAACTCTTCTTCTCCTCACTCCACATCTCAGCTGCCTGTCTTTCCTCAAGATGTAGAGCCCCATTAAAGCATCAGTCCCCCATAAACCATGACCCGAGCTTTGTATATTATGACTTGGTTTCCTCCTTACGGGTATACGTAGCGTCGTAAACTTGGAGTGAGTGATGGCCGGTAATTAATGGGGCAAGCTCCTGTTTGCAATTGGAGCAAGTTCTTTATTGGTTGTTGAGACGAGATGATGCGTGGTTAGAAAGAGATTGAGGACTCAGATGAGAATGGTAAGAAATGCATTTTGGAGATGTCTTCAAATGGAGACATGCTTGAGGTTGCTTTCGACTTCAATTCGGATGCGATTCTTCTTGGCTATCCTAGATATGCAGAGCATACTGAGCGATTACACCGGCACCACTGGAAGTTGAAGAATTCGTCTTTGCCGGCTCAAGCACGGGGAGTGTCAAGATTGGAGGGCAAGACTGAACTCCTATACGTGGTGTCCTCAACGAACCTGGGAGTGAAATATTCTCCCAGAGCCGAGTTCAGTCAAATTTCGCAAAACTAAAGAAGTTGGCCCACGAGGCATTGATTCAAAATACTCCACGACGTCAATTTCAACTCCCGACGAGTTCGACTCCAATCTAGGTCTCATAAATGTTACAAGTACGACCTAATAAATCCTCATCTCAATGACCACACCTCTCGTCGACTTTATCTGGCCTTAGCTGGTCGCCAAATACACGCCTACGCCGATATTTACACCCGACGAAGGAATCAAAGCTTGGCGCACAAATCTGGGAGACAGTTCTTTAGGTTAGATGTGAGAGAGATTGGGACAAGTTCACAAGATGACATAGAGGATGGATACAATTGAATTGAATAATTTAACGTATCAGGCTAAAGCCCTACACCCAGGAGGCCTGACACGGGTGCGTGTTCCCGGGGAGACCCACAAACACCACTGATGCTGGCTTTATGTGGCCAGAAATTTACATGATCTAAAAAGACAAAAATTTCACCAAAAACTTTTGCTGCCCTGACTTAATGCCCTGTGCCTAGCCAGCTTTCTCATAGCAGTTTCCTGTAAAATATGTATCCCAGAAAACCTCGGTCATTCAAGTCCTACTTTGCACCCCGTAGCATCCTATTACGGTAAGGAATCTATAAAAAGCTATCCACCCCTTTTCTCCCAACATTGTCCATATACTTGGTGCTGTTTCCTTTGTTGTTTTCCGCCATTCATTTAGCGCTGTCCGGCATTCAGAGAAATTCCACGGGCGTCTTTCTCGGCCACATTTGCACATAAGGTCTATTCCTTCGTGATGAAACCTCTTGTGATACTTGGCAAAATTGCCATGACCAGTCCTAGCCGCTATCAGACGATGATACGCCCATGAGGATGGATACAATCTCGACGGGCGTGTTATTTTAAACTTTGGCAAGGAGTTTTACGAATTGAGCTTTGTGAGCGCCAAGTCTTCGCTTGCGAGAGTGCAGCGGACACTATAAAAACCCGCAAACGATGGAAGGTGCCGTGGTCAGCCTCCTGGCGGTGTTCTCTAGTATGGTTTGAGTAGCCTCGGCACCAACTCCACTTGGGAAGGAGACACCTCTGATCACATTTTGCGCGGAGAAATGTCAATGGATAATGGAAGCATTTCTGGAAAACTCAGTATTTCTGATATGTTTCCCTGGGTGGGTATTCACGGATGAGGGTTGACTCTGGGTGAAGAAAAAGCCGCCATAACTTCGCAGTGGTACTTGCAAATGAAATCCGAGGCATGAGTGCCCTTCTTGTATATTGAGTCATCTATACTGCACATATTATCTGATATTGTGTCCTAGCTAGATAGCTGCATACATAATTAAAATCTGATGCAAAAAAAACTATGGGCTAAGAAGACGGACTATGGTAACCTCCCGGTCCTGAACTAGACTGCAGCTCAGGGCTCTCAAGTTGATCCTTTTTGCGGCCTCCTTGAATAAGCAATAGATTTAAATCTACTAGTCCTGAGGATAACTTTGACAGCTTAGCGTGGAGACAGCTTGCCTGAGTCAGGATCGTGCCGAATAAGAATATGTAATGGGGAACAGAGACAGTATCGACTTACCGTGATAGCTAGCATCAGGATTAGTGTTAGTCCCTCACCCGATCTTCGGTCGCATTGGCTGGTTTTCAATCTCGCCAACCACCTAGAAAAGCGATTCCTAGATAGGTGGTTTGTTGGTATAGCAGACTATCCAGCCAATCATGGTGACAATAAGTTGATAGACGAAGAAAAATATCATACCGAGTTTCTTGAATATAGTGATGTGGAGTGTGACCAACTTTAACAAAGATAATTAAGGATAAGAGATACTAACCAAGGCAATAGCCAATTATGATGAAGAGATAAGTGGATAAAAAATGGGTAGTGTGCCAAGCTATGATGAGAGTGAGGAAGACGGTTATGGGTCAAGGGTATTTGTGAAAACATGGGAGGACAAAGATAGGAGGAAAATTTTAGATTGAAAAGTCATGTAGAAATAATCGACAAAGCTCTGATAGTGGAAGACGGGGTTGATAGGTGCGTTGAGTGGTAATTGATGGTTCAGGAAGGTGCATAGGTAGGTATTCGAGTAACAAGTTTATTGATAACAATAAAGTATTCATGGGACCTATCATATTGTAGATAATAAGACTCATGTAAAGTTTCAAATATTAATACGTGAGGAGAGTAAAAAGGCTTATAAGGTAGACGTATACTTGTTGATTCTCCTCTTCTTCGAGGCTTACTATATACTGGTTGTTATGTCGCATGGAATCACATGCCTTAACACAAACTAAATTATATACATTTAGGCACACAATATCTTTATTGCGAATTTAATTGAGATGCCAAGTAAATTGTTATTAATTTCTATGATGGCCACCATAACATTCGAGGAAGTCGCGTTCCTGATGTGAGAATTACAATTTCATTCGAGGGAGACCTCGCTCCTGAGACATTAGTCTTTGAAGGGTAAAATAACCTAGAAGTTGCAATCATAAGCTTGACTGCTTGATAGCCAACCAGTGAACCAAGATTTTGGTAATGACTATTTTATGTCACCGATGAGGTCGCGTCTTCCAAACCTTCATTCTCGATGCTTCTTACCACCAAAGATGCAATAATGATAGCCAATATCTTTGTTTGAATTACGAAATGTAATCAATAAACTCGTTACTCGAATACCCACCTATACACCTTCCTGAATCCTCAATTACCACTTAACGAACTTATCAA